>CM060731.1:77383678-77635884 GCA_030704615.1 Takakia lepidozioides
AACAAAGCCTGTAGCTTGGGTTTGAAGTACGACAAGAATTCAACAGAGGCAGTCGTTTGGTATTGGAGTTTCAGTCTCATTCTAGGGCTCCATCTTTTCTCCCCAACATTCTCTTCTGCATAGCATCTCCACTGCATCTGTCAAATCACAACCATTTGCCTCCACGGGACAAATAGATAACTTACTGAGCCACACCTCAAGCACTCTCCATGAGACAGTCTCGCCGATGCCATTCATCCAATTCCCCTTTGGGACAAACAATTTCTTGCCAAGCCAAGTCACTCCTTTGTAGGGGTGCTTGTTCGCTTGACAACCAGCTTCACCATCTAATACTGCCCACGTCGACAAATATTACAGTCACAAGTACATGATGATGGAGAGTGGACACCCCTCTCGGCAGTCCGCATGTTGTTGAACTCCGCCATCTCCACATGATATTTGCAGCAACAAACATTACGATCCTTCAGGCGTTTGACAAAGAATGGCCTCAACAACTCAAACAATCGTTGACCCACTTTGACATTGGGATGGGCTGATTTGAAGCAAAGAAAGAAAGCAGTCTGCATTGCCACCACAACATGCACAAAGAGAATCCCATTTAGTGCATGCACTAAGAATACCTACTACTAGACCTAGACCAGTCCTAGACCTAGTCTTAGTCATAGTCCTTTCTCATCACATGTCAAATTGTACAAGTACTAATCAGTCCTAGTAGTCCTAGACCTAGTCCTTCCTAGTCACATATGAAGTAGTACATGTACTAATCAGTTCGAGTGTGAGTCCTTTCTAGTCACATATCAAGGAATGCATGTACTAACCAGTCCTAGTCCTAGTCCTAGTCACATACCAATGAATGCATGTCCTAATCAGTCCTAGTCCTACTTCTTTCTAGTCACATATCAAGGAATGCAGTCCAAATTGGTCCTAGTCCTAGTCATTGTCCTTTTCTAGTCACATTTCAAGGAGTGCATGTACTAATGGAGTACATGTACATCGACTTCTAGTCCCTCCAAATCAAATTACATGGAGTGCATGCTATTTTGTCCTATCTAGTCATAATATAAGGAGTGCATGCTAGTGAGTCGTACTTCTAGTCCATCCCAGGCCTGTTTACAATGAGTACCAGTCCAATGAAACAAGAGGGACATCTTCAAGACACTCCAATTCAAAACATGAGCTGGACATAGTGTCCACAATTGAGTACAGTAATCTCAGTCCACTGGTAGGTTTACAGGTGACGATGTACCTTGTCTAGGGAAAATGTACGAGGCAACCCAAACAACACAATGGCAGTTGACAAACTCCAACATAGTCCAATACAGTTATGTACAGTAGTAAGTGTAGAAGGATTGTAAAGTACTGAGAGCCCACACAAACACTGTAAAGAGAGGGTTCGCTTACCTGAGTCTCAAGAAGATAGTGAGCAGGTTGTGTATCATAGACTTTCCTCGATACGCGCTGCCTCACGACATCTTTCTTGTTGGGTGACACTCGTGTCTCATTTACCCACCAAGCCAAAACGATCGCTCGGTCGCATCTGGTACATGATCAGACCTTTTCTTTCTCCCACCCAAAGCCCACAAACCCTCACCTTCTGAATCAATGAAACTTCGCCGTACAATTGCACGACTAATATTGCTATGATGAATATTAAGAATACAAGCCGTTGCCCTCACAGCAGTGGTCTGGGTTCCACTAACAGACGCTGTTAAGAATGAGCGTTTACTCGCAAGCTTATCTAAAGATTGCACACCCTTAACAAGTTGCATGGAGCTCTGCTGGTTCTTCAACAGATCTGCATGCGCCTTGGCCTCCTTAGGCGGCAAGTAATAGGCAGGTAAGCTGAGTTTAATGAGATGGTGACCCAAGAATAACTCCATTACCTCTATTTGTGAATGAAGTGTTGGGCATTCCCTCAATTGCTTGTAACAGAAGTCGGCCATTTTCAAAGCTATTCTCCTCTTGTCTCGTTCTCCAAACCCCACCCTGGCATCTTCCACAGAACCTTGCCCAGACGTTGTAGTAGCCGCATTAATCTCTGCCTCTTTTTGGGCTTGAAGTCTCTCCCTATACATTCTTTTCTAGTCAGCGTGGGTTTGTTTGCGTGCATCCTCGGTGGGCCTGGCTGCAGCCAACAAAGCCAGTTTTGCCCTTTTTTGAGGGGCATGGTCTTACCTCTCCATTTACCCTATACTTGTTC
The DNA here is from genome assembly GCA_030704615.1 of Takakia lepidozioides. Classification (NCBI taxonomy): domain Eukaryota; kingdom Viridiplantae; phylum Streptophyta; class Takakiopsida; order Takakiales; family Takakiaceae; genus Takakia; species Takakia lepidozioides. The sequence goes on from CM060731.1 coordinate 77,385,879, forward strand.
TTCTTGTTCCCCATTGAAAACTGATACAACTGTTAGCACAATATAGAGATCGGAAACCAAACAACAGTTTGCTTAAGTGTACTCTCTCTCCCAATGGTTGTCCCAGTCCAATTCAGTTGTATGAAAACATGGCCTGCAAAACAACCCAAAGCAAATGTGAGAAGAATATCAACACTCTCGGTTCTGTTGCACCAATTTACACCAAGTAGGAAAATCTGCAATGAATATGACAACAAATGGGAGAGCCCCCACCTTTACTTGTTATGTAATCAGCCACAAACCCAATGCTTCCACGATTTACTTCACCATTCCTATTATTCTCTCGCCTTGTCATCCGGATTGTGGACAAAATCAGAATGTCGACTTCACGTCCTTGAAACCCATCCACAGTATTGAACTCAATGTCACATGCTGCACCAGAACCTAGTGCACGAATAAAGCGATTCTGAAGCAGTAATAGCTGCTGCTTGTACAGTGTAATTATTATCCCAAAGCGCCCTGGCCTCACCTCAGCTGAATACCTGGTAAAATTCCACCAACGCAGCAGCAGCAAAGAACGCATATCATCAGCAGGAAAATCGCATATCATCACAATACAACATCATTTTGAACCCCCAAGGATGCACCTTGAGAGGGACCCTGTATATAATCAAGTCTCCTGCTATAGGGCAGTCAATGCAATATGCCGGTAGGGGTTCCCACTCAAAAACAGGATGAGCACGATAAGGCATGAGATTGCTATGGTGGCGGGAGCCCTGGATAGAGAACCTATCCAAACTAACGCATAGTACATCCTCTTACTCATGCTCAACTTGAGGGAAGATTAACATTATTCTAGATGGAGGTAATGCGCAGGCTGTAAGTAGCTGCGATTGAAGTGCACGCGACCTACAAGCAGCTTGCGTACCCAAGACTTGAGCTAGTAGATGGGCTGATATGGTTCAGATTGTGACCCTCACAAACGCAAACACAATACCACTTACAGCTAGTTATCACTATACAAAGATTGCAACCTCCAAAACTCACACATGTATCACATAAATACTACACAGGGCACTTTCTTGGAACTCAGGTGAGCAACATAGACAAATGAATGTGCGTGCGTAGTGAGTACGACAAGAGCAAAACCAAACACCCGAATGCTGGAGGAAATGGCCAGGTTGCACGAAGATACATCAATGGCGAGGTTGCACGCCAATACTGCCCGTGTCGCACCCCGTATCCAACGTGTTCCAGGCTGTTGTGCGCTCTAGTGCATTACATAACAACTGAAAGCATATCATGCATGGCTATCTCTGCACACTCAAAAATATGAGAAAGAAGATCGATAGCACGAATAGAACGTTAGGCCATTAGGGCAAAGGTGTATGGGCCACACTTGCAAACGCGCAGACATTTTGAAAATCTACGTTGACAGACCACCCGGCGACGGGTGACCCGCCGTCTCGCACACTCCATGCGCGAGACTGTTGTCTTGAAGCTTTTCATGCAACATCCATGGCGGACGCAGCCGCGCAGTCCATATTTCACGGTAGGCAGCTCGAACGACTTAGTTTTTTTCACCAAAATGGCATATGTAGCAACCTTTAGTGTCTCCTGCAACCCCTTTGCCCTTATGTGAATGTTACATTATTTTCTAGATTTTCCAAAATATACACCAATGTAACTCTCTTCATGAAAAATCATCAAGCAGTTCATTCCTTCATAAAAACCTCCATATCATTGTAAAGTGCCTTAGGGAGTCTTGAAAGCTACACTTCTTATGAAAGGACCATAGCATGAAAATGAATGGAAAAAGGTCTAATGAATTAGGATGTTCCAAGATAAAATGATAGATTTTGAAAATTTCTCACATATCTCATAAACTAATTCTTAGGGCTACATTGTGGTTTCCACGTATAACGGTGACCTTCCTACTGGACATTAAAATCCCTATGTGAATTGAAGTTTTCCACCACTCCAATTGATTCCATATAGTCCACAACCTTACTTTGGACATCATACATACTTTTACGTTTGGACTTCATTCAATGCTCAAATCTCCATGGATTCCAGAAAGAAAACCACCGTTGTTTTCAGCACAGAATAAGGATCAATGATTCATGTCTAAACTTTCAAAATGCACTTATATCCAACATCCATGTCAGTCCTTCTATGTGGCACTGCATTCGCAGAGAGCTTGGGACGTCCATTTTGGGTGGACCGTAGCATTTTACAGTAACAATGGCAGATCAAAGAAGTGTACAGCCATTGGGATTAATTAGAGGAGTTAAGATACAGATACAGAAGATGGTCTTTATGATCACAGTAACTGTGTTGAAGATGGATGAAGTCATGGAGGCTTACTCCTTATTATTGGGATGTCCGTGGCTGAAACAGGCCAGGGTATTCCATGACTGGAATTCTCAGTTACTAACCGTGCATAATGGGATACACGAGATACAAATTACCACAAAGAAATCTAGTAGATTACCTGCTACGAGAAGACCTCGAGGAGTCAGAGAGTATGACTGGAGATGAGGACTGGATGAGGAGCAGGAAGCTACCCTGTTTGCTGCACACCCAAAGTGGGAGCAGGTTGCAGAGATGCGGCTGGAAGGCCTAAGTTGTTTAAGGGGTATCTGCTGTGGTGTAGTATCAACAACACCGATTGATGAGGAAACCAGCAGTTACCCATCACATTTCTATGAAGAAAAAGAAGGAGAAATGGAAATCCTAGAGGAACCAGCCACTGTGAGTTTACAGGATGAAGTGGTGACTGGTTGTACAATCACAGCTGATGAGCAAGTAAGGGAAGTGAATGTGGGAACTAAAGAGGAACCGAGGATGGTGAAGGTGTTCTTGGATGATTTTAGTGTGTACAGCTCTAAGAATGAGCACTTGCATAAATTGGAGTTATGTCTGGCCAGATGCAGGATAAGAGGTCTGGGTCTGAATCCAGAGAAGTGTACTTTCTGTGTGAACTCAGGGGTGCTTCTGGGACACATTGTGTGTAAGAGGGGACTTCTTGTGGATCCCAGGAAAACAGAGGCCATTAAAGCCTCTCCACCACCAGTGAATGTTAAGAGTCTAAGGAGATTCCTGGGACAAACCAGCTATTACAGAAAATTTGTCAGACGGTATGCACAGATAGCAGCACCATTGAGCAAACTTCTGAAAAAAGTGTTTGCATGGACACCTGAATGTCAACAGGCTTTTGAGGAACTTACATTGTCAGTAACAACTACACCTGTGCTGATTAGTCCTCACTGGCAGAAAATATTTCATGTTCACTGTGATGCTTCTGGAGAAGCACTAGGAGCGGTGTTAGCCCAAAATGTAACAGGAAGGATAGATTCACCTGTGTACTATGCTAGCTGGTTGATGAACAATGTCGAAAGAAATTATAGCACAACGGAAAGAGAAGCATTGGCAATGATCTATGCAGTGAAGAAATTCAGGCATTACCTGTTGGGCAAGAAGTTTATGTTCTTTGTGGATCACCAGGCTCTGATATACCTGGTAAACAAACCTCTGATAAGCGGAAGAATAGCAAGATGGTTAATAATCTTGCACGAGTTTGAGTTCGAGGTTGTTTACAAGCCTGGGAGACTGCATCTTGTGGCGGATCCCTTGTCAAGGTTATCAACAGGAGAACCAGCCACGGGAGTAGATGATCAATTACCAGATGCGAGTCTATTTACAGTGGAGGTGCAAGGAAGTGCAGATGACTGATTAGATTGGCAGTGGCGAATCAGATACTACCTTGCTCATGGTCAGTGCCCACCAAGTTATGGAAAGGAGCAGAGAAAGAGAATTGCTATCAAGGCTCTACCTTGCAGTGCTGAAATGATGCTTATACCACCATGAAGTTAATAAAGTTTTGGAGGAAGTTCATAAAGGAGTGGCAGGAGGTCATTTTGGAGAAGAGACTACCAACAGGAAAATACTACATAAGAAGGGAAAGATTAAAGCTTCTAAGCTTAAATCACCATGGAAAGGACCTTATGTCCTACAAAAGATGTATGATAACAACACCGACATGTTACAAACCATTAACAAAGAGATGCTGGGAAGAGTCAATGCTAATAAGTTGAAGGGGTACAGTGATATCCATGACAAACCATTGCAGCATGATTTGCATGTTGAAACGCAAAAGCAGTCACGGGCTGCGCCAGTGTTACCAACGGAGTATGGAGCACTTGTCGCTAGGCCGAGCATATATGACCAGGGTGGACAGAACAGGCGCGACACAGCCTATCACAGCCCATCACGACGTGACACAGCCTATCACAGCCTATCACGACGTAACACAGCATATCACAGCCCAACACGGCGCAACACAGCCTATCATGACCTACCACAGCATGTCACAGCCTATCACAGCTTACCACAGTGTATCACAGCCTATCACGGCATACCACAGTATGACACAGCCTATCACAGCTTAACACAGCCTACTAAGGTTACACAATCCATAGAATCAGTGACAGGTGGACGCAAGATAACTTCAGTAAAATGGCCGGCGGAAGAAAGGACGGAAGCCAGTTTACAAAGGGACACGTGGAAGTCAAGGCGCAACATACAGCTGAGAAGGAAGTGCAAGAACGGATGTCATCAAGAAGGGGGACAAGAATGGCCGTCAAAATACCTAATCAGTGCGTCAAATTGGATGAATGGCGGGCCCATTAATGAATACAGAAAAGGGGCAACAGAACAAACGGCAAGTACAGAAAAGCGAAATTCTTGTCACATGTGTTATCCTAGTGGACAGTCCAGCAGGGAAAGTCCACTAAAGAAAATTAAATCTAAAATCCAGTCACAGCGGTTACAGCCAATAGAAAGCCAGAGAAGGGATCAAGAAATTGGAGGGAAATTAAGCGCAAGAGTCGGCGTCGTTCTGAGTAACGGGCGTCTCGACGGGACAAACCATCAATGCTATAGCTTTGAAGCTATGGAGGAACTAACAGACTATACGCTCGCATATTACTTACGCAGTGGCATAGGGACGAAACAACAGAGCGGATCTTTTCTCTTGAGCGATGCTTGCAAGCCCCGCAGGCTTACAAGAAATTACCCATAGCTTTTTGTGGCAACCATACGTTTATGCTTTGTGCACTACAGGCATTTCTTCAATTGTGACAGCCAAAACATTTCTGTGGGTCTAGAATGAAGAGAGTGAGAGGAATGGAGGAAATCAGGGTGAAGAGCTCCACAATTCTGCAGAAACAAACAATTGCTACCCCACAGGCGATACAGATACTGAAGGAGCTAAGATTGCAAGGATTTCAAAGCAAAGATTGGACATTGCACCATAGACAGTACATGTTACAATTCTTGCAGAACTTTGAGCCAAGGACAGGAGCAACAATGGTGAAGGGAGTTGAATTAGTAATTACTCCCCTATACCTACAACAATTGTTTCGATTGCCAGCAGGCCAGGTGCATGTGGAGGAGCACAGGGCAAGACTGCAAATAGGGGACTTATTCCAAGAAGGGAGTTTCTTTAAAACTCAGGGTTATGCTTGTACCAAGGCCGTGTACCCAGGGCTAAAGGAGGTAGGCCAGGTATTGAACGTTTTGTTTGCCATGAAACAGAACCAACAGTATTTGAGCATATCCTTCACAGAGGAAATACTCAAAGCCCTGAGAGGAGAAGAGGTAGAATGGGCGGACATAATGTACAACGCACTAGTAGAGGAGATGAAAAGATTACAGGGTACTGCTGCAAAGTCTCCTATCATAGTGTCTGGCCCAATCATTGCTCAAATAATTCTTGATTCTGGCATACTTGATGCGCGAGAAAGAAAGGAGATGAGAGTGTTTGAGCCAGAAACCACTGCAATGGAAGACCAAGGCTCTTCACACAGTGAGGGTGGACTGGCAGGGCAACCCGAGAATAAGAGACAGAGGCGGGGAAAGACTGTAGTGGCGGATCCACTGGCTTCACGGAATCCGCATGATAATGTTTCCCAAGTTTTTGTACAGGAAGAGGCACAGCAGCACAGAGAACTGCTATTACTGGAAGCAGGACCTTCAGAGAGGGAAGAGGAAGTTACTTCAGTATCACAGCCATCACAGCCAGAGGATCGGCTTGTCACAAGGTTACCACAAGTTGTCCATGCAGTTCAACCAGAAATAATTGATTTAGAAAAAGAAGGGTTAGATATTCCCACTACAGAACAGGTGGTGGCAGAAATTGAGAAGGGGGACCTTCTCTATGAATATTCTGGTATGGTCAAGGACACAGTGATTCCGGAGGTGCAACGGTTGTCCAAGGAAAACCCTGCGCCGCATATAATACACACACCTGTGACGGAGGTGCCACAGGTAGAATGCCAAGACACTGCAGCACCAGTGACGGATGAAGTGGTTCAGGAAGAAAATCTGGTGGGCCAATGGCCTGAATGGTTCGTAAGGCATCACACTGTTGAGGATCAGGGAGAACAGCAGCAAGGTCACCATGATGACCCTCAACAGGCTATGCTTATGAGTTCCATAAGCAGGACACTGAATTTGTTGGGTACTTATGTCAAATCCCATGTTCCCACTACTCAATTGGCAGCTTTGAGGGAGGAACTCAGGAAAGAGTTTGAGGCTTGACTTGCCACAGAGTGTGCAAACAAGGTCGATGAAGAGGTCACTCTCAAAATGCAGTAAGACTTGGAGAGTACAGAAGCGGCTTTGCAATTGGCCAAAGAACAATTGATTGAGGCAGGCCTCGCACAAGACCATGTTAGAGGACTGTCTGGGACTTAGACACTTATATGGAATCTGTGGGGTACCCTTAATTTTTGCACAGAATGAGACCAACAGGAGCCTTAGGGGTGACAGCAGCGCACTTTAGGGGGGGGGGGGGGGGTTACATAGCCCGTCACAGCCAACACAGCCAACACAGCCAGACACAGTCAACACAGCTCGTCACAGCCCGACACAGCCCATCACAGCCAACACAGCCCGTCACAGCCGACACAGCCACACAGCCAGTCACAACCCAACACAGCCGGTCACAGCCGGTCACAGTTTCACACAGCTAATCACAGCTTCACACAGCTGTCACGACCGTAGGGAACGGATAGCAGGACAGGGAACGACTGTGGGGAACAACACCTGCGAATGGAACATGTTAGTTCACGGACGACGATTAGTGAGGAAAACGGTTAGAACAACGGGTAGGAAGATAAAGCGAGGAGCAAGGACTGAAAAATGGGATGATTTTTGGGAGCACTTCGGGGGGGAATCACTGCTGGAAGGAGAGGAAGGAGCACTTCTGGGGGAGACTTCGGACATCACTGGGGGAAATGAGGAGAGAGCATATCTCTGAGCAGAAAGATGGAGAGCACGGAGTAGGAGGAGGATCTGTTGATGCTTAATGAATGCAGGCAGTAGAATTGTAATGTAGAGCAGATTCGAGACTCCATGGCTTCAGCCTGATACTTGATAGATATTAATCTGATACACACTTCATACTCACACTGTGTAGAGAGATCTGAGTGAAGCTGTGGAATGAATGGATGAGTTGATGGAATCCGATAAATTGATGAAGCAAACTGATACTTAATTACCAGCAGTAAGGTAACTAGCTAACATGAATGTGAGAAGGAAAACAAATAGGAAACACCCCCATGATACACTAGCTGTAGGTCATGACTGATTGTTCTGAGCGGGCTGAGTACTTAGAGATTTCCAACTCTTCTATCTTGGAGTTTCCGCCTCGGATAGCGAAGGGATGGGTGAGTAAAAGCCGCGCGACAACTTGACAACAGGCCCCCGAGTGGTCAAGTTGGGAGGAGTCTTCACGGTGTTCAGTGACTTCACAACAGGGCCTCGAGCGGCCTTCACAACACCATCCCGTGGGATTGAGTTACTCTTATCATGGTGGCTCAGATCGTTGTCTTCATTCGTATCCAAGGGCTTGTGCACGACAACTCTCTTTGATGAGGGGGTACTTTCACTTGGGCACTTGTCCATATCCTTGTCAATTGATACCTTAGAATCCGCCCTAGTGGTGGGCTTCTTTGCATACTCTGCACTCAATGCCTTGCGAGATCTCTTTCGTTCTTGTTTACGTTTCCCTGTTGCCTGAACATGTGGACTGACAAGGGCTACAGCTGGGGGGTTCAACACTGGTCCAAGAACAGGAGGGGTTGTTGCTAAGGCATGAGGTACATATACTACCATAGGTAATGGAGAACCACCATCCAATTGAGCTGGAATTGCGGGAATGGATATTGGTGGAGCAACAAGGGAGGTAGCAACTGGTGGAGTGACATGAAATATAGGATCTGAAACTTGTGAGGGGCCTCCACCTATGGTACTGTGCAACACAACTGTATCAGAATCAAACTGGGAGTCGGCCCCAGCATCAGTTTCAAATCCCTGTGACCCAATTCTGAGTCTGATGAGAGGGTTGCCACATGTCCAGTATTTTGGGCACCATCTCTTTCAACCTTCAACATCCACAATAAGGAGGAACAACAGTGGATGTCCACAACATCTTCATGTGTACTTTGTAGCGTATGCCAACATGTCCAGTCAGTATTTTGGGGCACCATTACTCTTCAACCTTCACTGCCAACATGTCCAGTCAGTATTTTGGGGCACCATTACTCTTCAACCTTCACATGCCAAATAAGGAGGAACAACAGTGGATGGGATGATCAAGTCCGAAACATCTTCATGTGCTCTTTGTAGCGTATGTGTCGGACAATCTCTGGAACAAATGCAGGCCTGCAGTGGCGATCCAGGAAATCTTGTTTGGTGGACAAATGAGAACTAGGAATGAGGAAAAACCTTCTTTGACATAACCCTTCCTGAAGCTGAAACCGCTTGCCTGATGGTATAAGGCTGGTGTGTGTGACATGTCAAACCTCAGGGTTCAACGGATCACCAACAATTGGTGCAACGATCCCCGGCCGCGACAGCCCAAAGTGACATTTGAAGAGTGACGAGCTTGGAGTTCGAGGAAGTTTTGGTTCACAGCACTACCACATGTCCACTTTGGCCTCCACTGTAGTTGGTGGTGGCCTGAGATGGAGGTCCTGGTCTTCGTTTGTTGGCATCAATGAATCCATCATCTGCTATCACACCTACACCATTACAAACTGGTTTGAGAAGGCTGAATTATCACTTGGTGCCTATGTCTACCAATAAACATTAACTGTAATTTGAGTCCGACAAGTCATTGTAGTCCTTACCATTGGCCAAAGTCCCAACAGGTTGGACTACAATAATGATGTGGGGAGTGCACAGTCCATGATAATGGACTTTTTGTCCCCCATATAGACTTCCAAGTTCTATGCAGCTGATGGTGGGACTACAAGCAAGATTCAACTCCCTAATTAGGACTCACTCCATCTGGGCCATAACTCAGATTCCAAGTTGAGAAGCAAGCTCCTCAATAAGGACTCGCATTCCACATCCATTATTTGTAGTTGGACTCACACTCCACATGATTAAGCACATGACTGACCCTCCACAGGACTCTGATTCCAACTGGAAATCAGTGGAAATCATTAAGGACTCATACTCCCAGTAATTAGTCAGCAAGTGGACTCACACTCCCCATGACTAAACACATCGACTCATACTCCACATGAGTCAGCACTTGGACTCACACGCACATGACTGAAGACTCAGAATTCTAGTTAAGAATGACACTCCTCAATAAGGACTCCCAGTAAGGATTCACTCCACTAAAAGGACAAATAATACATTTGCAGTCCCACATTCAGACTCATAGTCAGTTGAAGGGGTTGGAGGTCCAATCTTGGGACTACAGTCCTGAGGATTGGACATGAAGAGGTACAGCCTTGGACCACACAAGTTTCTGAGAAGAAAACAGGGAAATGTGCAATCAATCTTACCTGGAACTTGGGTGTTTCTAACCCTGGCTTTGTGAAGTTGCTTTGACATCCACCTTTGGCGCAGCTCAACCACTCTCAGCTTTTCCGCAAGTGCCTGCACCTCTGGTCAAGAATCCTAAACCCAAAACTAGAACACCAATCATGATGCATGATCTCTGAACAGCTGAAGTCCCTACACCTGTTGACGTCTTCATATGGGATGCCATACAAGCAGGATGGTAGTTGTGCTTACAAGATGCCACCACCATGTCCCAACAGTGGAACCCTTTGTAGCAAACAGGGCAAGGAGAGACCTTCAAGAAATCCTTGATGGACGTACTATCTTTGATCACTTGGGATGACATATTGCATAGGATAGATGCGAGTCTTTGTCCCCATTTGTCAAGGCCTCAATCTGATCTTGGATAAGACTCCTCTCTGTGTCAGCAACATCGACCACATTCTCTGCCACTCAATGTCCCTTTCTTCCTGGTCCCCTGCATCACACAAAGCATTGAACTCTTTTTCGGTCTTATCAGCATTGAGCCAAATTCTGCTTCAATTGATTTCTTCTGGTCAGTTCCCTTTGCATCTCAGACTGTCTTCCCTTTCCACAATTCGTAACCCAACACTCTCTTCCCCTTTTTGCATTAAGGTCTCTTCCCGGCTCGGATTGTGGCACCCTCGGGGGTGAGTTTGGCCTCTAGGTCTACAATCTGTTCCGACACTCTGCAAGACACCATTGTCTGTCTTCCATTTGCACCCGAACAGTCCGCATCTTCTCCATCAAGTCCAACTTCCCTTTCTTTAACCTCTCCAACTCTTCCTTTGCCCACACATCTCCTCATACTTCAAATCATGTAGTTCCTGAAGACTCGCTAGGGCAGTTGCCACATACTCTTGCTCATGTTTTTTCCTTTCCATCTCTTGCAATCACTTGCTCAGGCGTTTGTTTCAGTCCTTCTTTGCCTCTACCTGGGGTTTTGCGTAGCCTGTCTTTCAATCATCACAACTCCTAGCTTGGCTTACTGTCTGTGCTGCCAGGGTCCTTTGCTTCTCGATGCTCCTTCATTCTTTCTGTTGCTTAGCTGTCCATGCCGCGTATGCTGCCCAATTGAGTTTTTGTCCAGTCCTTTCTCATAGACAATGCCCTTGCCATCAAGTTTGCAATGATACCACCGGTTGGCTTACAATCATACCCATGAACCTTACTCCACAGGTCCTCGATTTTGGGACTCATACTTGTCAGTACAACCCATGTAAAAGAGCCATTCTTGTTCGCAGGTTGTCCAAAACAACTTTGCACATTGTTCTTTGGTGATGTCTTTGTCTAAGAGAAGTTGTTTGGGATTCTTGCCTGTCGCATTCAGCTTGAGGACATCCCTGAAGTAATCTGCTGATTTGTGCCCCCCTCTTTCGCCCATAGTATCTTCAGATGCTGCATTGGAACTCTTCCCATTCGTAGGTGAATTCTATAACTTACTCCCCGACTGCACCATTGTTTTGAACCGCTTCTTGAGTGCCCTACATACTCCCAGCCCCACATTCCCATTAAACTAGTTTTTTACAACTCCAGGTTGGTTATGTACGGAGATAGCAACATGAGGGGGCAAGGATGGAGCTACAAACCAACACCCTACCGACATTTCCAGCTTCATGAGAACCAACAAACCAACAAAAACAACAAACCAACAAACCCTAAACCCTACTGATATTTCCAGCTTCATGACAACCATACTACCTAATTCTGACATGAAATTACCTTTTCAATCAGAGGCCAAGTCTGGATCGTCTCTGGTTAACGCAAGTGCAGCCTTCAAGAAGTGCAAGTGATCCACATAGATGACAAACCTGCTTTCCACACGTTTTCAAATTTTATATTCCCCCACATGGTGAAGTTTCAGAGAATCAACATTCACATATTGATGATATGCATTGCCATATTCCTCTTCGATCCCAACCAATGATTGACAGAAGGGACAAGTTCCTTCAATCTAGCGTCATGGTTCAGTTTAGGTAATTAGGTATGCAAGGATGAGCTGGGTTGTCACGTGCTACAACAACAAGAGACTACTCTACCCCTCTACCCCACCTAGGCTATGAGGTACGCAATAAAAGTGAAAATATGAGTAAGGAACACCAGATTGCACAAAAGCTAAGGGGGTGCCACACCTGTAATGCTTTTGCAAGATGTGGTGGGAGGTAGCGTGAGGGAGAGCCGCAGGCCACCTGCCATCCCGCAAATCAGCTACACAAACAGCTGAAACTTGTTGAATAGTAGCCCCACAAATGTGACAGCATATGCAGGCAAGCAGATGGAATCAGAGGATAGTAAAATGTAAATTCTTCAAGGACTAACATGGCAGCAAGAGAAACCAAACATTTTCAACACAGACACTCAAAATTCCTTGGCAATCAACAATCACACTGTTGGGCCCTTAATCTGCACACTAGAAAATAGGTTACTGTCCAGGTCTCCAAAAATGGGATCCACTTGCCCCCCTCACTATAACAAAAAAAAGGGTAGCTCGTTGGAGAGTAGTTTGAAGTCATAACAACAAAGATAAGTGACACAAACTCAGGGGTCTGTTCACTTGTTTGAATAGACTGGACTTGGTACCCACTACCAGTGTGACAAACTTTACATTCAGCTACCTATGCTACATCTGCTACTCTTCCCCTACCTCGCTGATATCGTCCCTTTTATAACAACGACCACATTTGGTACAAGCCATATACAAATGCAACTTGACAAAAAAGGGCATGCAGTCTCACTTGAAACTAGCCAGCGACAACAGTTCACAAGTCTGCATGGTAGGCCAGATTAGGCCACATCCCCTCATCCCTCCCCACGATCATTAAATGCCACAATTGTGTGCTCCCTTCCAGCACATATCTTGCTGTGGAGTTCTCCTCCAGTTGTAACTGTGATGAACATACACAAAACAGGTCAAACAACTAAACACAAACTTTGGATATTCTCACTCAAATGTTTCCACTGCAGACGGATTAATACTAAAGTTACAACGACCATGTTGGCCTACCTTGGAGTAGGTATTGCCTTGTGAGAGAGCAACTCCAACCATGCCTAAAACTTTAAAATCCATTCAGCTTTCAGTGCTCAAAGAGAGCATGTCAGCGTGCTCTACAATAGCTAATGTGGCTGTTCAAGGCCAGTTTGGCGCACCACCCTTGAGCTCTCAAAGTCATGAGTTAGTTCAAGGTCAGATGGTGGGCTCAGTGCCTAATACCAGATACCCTAAGATGACAGACTCTATTTCTTGGAAGCAAGACCGTCCTGTTAAACAGTTTGAAGTCATGGCAGAAAAATGTAGAGGAGATGTTTCAAGTACCTGAAGTTTGGGCAGGAAGAACTGACCCTGCTGGATGAAGCTCACTTGGAGGCTGAAGTGTCTAAAGCCACGTCCGAAGCATGAATAATGCTTGAACAAAAATAAGTTAGGAATAAACATCCCTGAACTTGTTTCCAGTTTGTGACATGGGTGAACCTTAGGCTGAAAGGCCTACCTATCCTCAGCATTAAACTACAATTTAACCCCAGGGCGGGGGGTCAATTCTTGAACAAATAACACATGCAGACAGGAAAGGGAGATTGTCAATGCTCGATGTGTGGGCGCGCTGAAGGCAATACCCATTTTCTAAAACAGTGTCCCGGGTATTCTCATCAGAGAGCCACCCTCTTCAGGACCGTATAGTGCTTGCACCTCTGTTCACTAACTTTCAAAGTATCGATTCTGAGCCTAAGGCCCTGGCCCTGTTGGGGTCTAATTGCTAGGTAGCTCAGACACAACAGATTGATGCAACCAATTGTTTATATCAAGGTAGCTCCAACTACTGGAGTGAGCCCCTCACAAAGGTAATAGTAAGCAGACTTTTGTGATCAATCATCGTGCAGGTACCCTCACCGTAATGGTCACATACAAACTGTCATGTATGAATGACTGTGCAGCCTAAATTTTTAGGGTTTTACAACATGAATTGCTAGCAGGTAGCTCCAAAAATTAGCTCAACTAGACTCACTAACAAGACGTAAGTATATCCTTCTCTGGGCAGGGAAAAAAATGGAGAAATACCAACCCAACAAGGAACACACCATAGAGAATGATAAACAAAACAGGCATCACTGTCAAGATTCAAGAAAGGCAATTAACCACCTGTGTTCAAATGCACAATGCAAGAAGTATAGAATCAGGCGTGAAAGATCGCAGCGGTGGCTCGTACTTGTAGAGTTCAAGTGGAAAGTTACTAGTCATGATCATCATTTGGATGGCAATCTGCCATCTCTTTCCAGGCACTACGACAGAAACATTCATGCTTGCAGGAACCTAATTCCAGATATGCCGCACACCAAATCGACTGGCCACGAACTTGAACGAAACTTACCAAGGGTAGAGTCAGGCAACAATCAAGTTCTTTTCCAGTGATGGCACACCCGAGCACCCCCGCCCAAGCTCCTCCTCTACTCCTCTACCCTCGTGCCTCTGCTGCTATGGCAGCAACACACAATGTTGCACTTTATAAGCTCTGCTCGCATCGCCCGCTTCCTCTGCTACCACCACCCAAGCGCGCCCATAGAAACACAAAAATGAAAATGAACTTCACGCATGCGTAGAGTTGATGAAACAATCACAAGCTAAAATCTTACAAAATGGTAAGCAAACTTTTGTGATCAAACATTCCCAATCTCTTCCCAATCTCTTCACATTCCCAATCCCAATCAACTCGTACGTCCTGGCTAGCTTCTAGTTGCGTATCGCGCGTCATACATGGCAGCTCGTCGTCCCCGCACTTCAGTCTAGCCCAACGCGACCAGCCATCTTCCAGCCACCCCCCGATGAAGGCGACCTCCAATCGACGGTAATAACTTGATGTACAAAAACAATCAACGGCTACAATAAATTCAACTTTTTCCGACTTCGTTCCCGGGTGCTGCGTTTTCTACTTCATATGTCCATTTTTGATGGACTGCAAGTTGCCGCTTTTGGATGGCCCGTACCATGCTTCTACCCAGAAACCAAAATAGACTGAGGGAAAAGCTCCCAGAGGACAAGGGCTGCCTTGTTTTCTTCAAAGGCACTCCACATGAGTCCATTCTGGGTTCATGGGATTATCTACGTTTGTCAAAATTGTATAGGGAAGCGGGGGATGGAGGGGTGTTTTTGTATGCCAATATTTTGCAGCTATCCCTGGAGGAGAGTAATCGTTGCTGGTGGGCTGTGATGGACACACTGATATGGACGGCTTTGGAGGCATCATCCAAGGACGACCTTCACATGATTTCCAAAGGGCTTGTAAATGATTGGGTAACTGAGTGTCGTGCGCATACATATCGCTACACAACTACATCGCTGTCCAAAACCACACAACACATGTGCACACCACACACTAGTATACCACTAGTCCACCACTAGTCTAGCCACTAGTCCAACCACTAGGCTACAACTAGTCAGCCACTAGGCTGCCACTATGCTGCCCACTATGGCAGTCACTAGTCCACACAATGATAAAGAAGAAGAATACAAGCACAAGCTCATGCGAGCTCACAAAGCTGAAGCATAAACTCATGCATATATAACCTCATCACTCAAATACAAGTCAAGCCAAGTGCACCCCACGCCATGGGGAATCCACACTACGGCGACATAGCTAGGCGCGGTGAGGCTCAACTCAAGAAAGATGAGCCTCCCGCGCTTGCCGTGAAGATAAACACTCCAGGGCCTAAATCTGCCTTGACCCCTGGATTGACACTTGGGCCAATCCCAAATGTCAATATGTAAAAGCTAGCTATTCCTAGCTAGTTTCACACTAGTGGTAAAATAACTTGACAGCTGTCGTGCGCATACATATCGCTACACAACTACATCGCTGTCCAAAACCACACAACACATGTGCACACCACACACTAGTATACCACTAGTCCACCACTAGTCCAACCACTAGTCCAACCACTAGGCTACAACTAGTCAGTCACTAGGCTGCCACTATGCTGCCCACTATGGCAGTCACTAGTCCACACAATCGCCCCCCTAGCTGGTGCTTAGGTCCCTCTAAGTCCAGGTAGCCACAAGATGTGATAGTGACCATAGCCTCACTAAGTCCTCCACCACTATCCCTACTACACTCAAACTCGATAGATCAAGAGGTGGGTGTAAGAGTTGCCCCATCGTTAGTCGCCGTCTTGCAACCTGTGAACTTGAGCTTGGGATCTCATGTATTGACTCCTATGAGCTTGGCCTCCCATGTCTTGTTAGCTGCCTCCAGTCATGTCCACTGCCACTATCCCAAGCAGTGTGGACACAACCAATCTCCGTCAGGAACCTTCTCAAGAGGTGGTGTCAAACATCCCATATGCCAACCCCTTGAGCATCGATCACACACCAGCATGGTGGCTGCCCCTTTGGCAGACCCACAGAGCATGCACCTCAAACCTGCAGGTACCACTGCCAAGTTTGGGTCAACTCTGCCATCAACATTGGGAAGGTGACATGGCGCACAATTACGCACATGGTCCTTCCAAGTCATGCCATCCTGACCCTCCAAGATCAGGACCCCTGAGGGCAACACCTCTCGAACCCTCAGAATAACACGCCCTGCAGTAACATCCAGAGTCGTAGGAGCAGTCTGCTGCAAATAAACATAGTCACCAGGGCTAAACCTCCGAACCCCAGGACGATATCCTCCACCACGTATAGTGGCATACCTCAACGTATCACGGTGCTGTGCAATGGCAAGGTTCTCAAAAGCCATGGGCATGACTTTCTTGAACAACTCTGCACGTTGATCACATGCACGTACCCACACGTCCGGATCGTCAAGGTTAAGGACTTGAGCAGTGTCCCTACAAATGGCTGCAGGCAAATCCGGCTCTCGGCCAAAGAGAAGGAAATATGGTGAGAAGGAGGCAAGTGATGCTTGTTTGCTGAACCTGTAGCCCATGGCTAACCAAGGAACCTGAAGATCCCAATCTCCTAGGTGTCCCTTCTGCAAGCCATACTTGCACAAACCCCTCTTCACCATCTGAACAACTCTCTCTGCCAAGCCATCGGCCTCAGGATGATCCCGAGAAGTGGTGCGGTGGTCTATCAAGGCTTTATCACACAAAGCTGAAACTCCCCTAAGAACTCTCTCCTTGGTCCGTGAGTACCTCAGCTGGAGCACCAAATCGGCTAAGCACACGATCCAAGAATGCATACGCAGCCCCCTCACTAGCCTTGTCAGGCAATGGAACCAACTCAATCCACTTGGAGAAGTGCTCCACCATCACCAACACATATCTGTGGTGGCGCATAGTCAGTGGCAACGGTCCTGCGAAGTCAAGACTTCCACCTGTAGCCCAATCCCATGATTGGTAAAGGATGCAACTGTGGTGTAGGGGCGTTGAATGAAGCACGCACCCTGTCACACACCATGCACCTAGCCACGAACTGTTGCACCTCTGTATGCATACCACGCCACCAATACTGCCCTTGCAGTAAACTGTGAGTGTGTCGCACTCCAAAATGCCCCGACTCTTCATGGGCATGCCGCACTAACCGTGCACGCTGTGTGGGGTGAGGCACAATCCTCACCCGACCATCCTCCCACACTCGAAGTAGGTGTATCCCCTCCCACTTGAACCTCTTGGCTCGTTGCAGGATCCGATCCCTCTCCTGGCAGTCACAGTGGCTGCCGTGTCTCCCGTGCGGAGGTAGTCCAACACAGCCGAATCCTCATGTATATCTCTGGCACCACCTGGCTCATCACTAGCCTCAGGGTCCTCAGACACTCCGTCTACAGTCATCCCTGTTGTAGGTCCAACCTGACCTCCCGATGCCAAGATACACAAAAATGCAGATGCGTGCCATCCCTGCACCATCTCCTCGTCCGTCTCACCATGCCACCGAGCTCCAGTGTCATCGTGTTGGCTCGTGCATGGATTGCGACTCAATCCATCCGCATCCCGATTGACCAAACCCGGTCGATGCACAACCTGAAAGTCATACTCCTGGAGTATGAGTGCCCACCGTGCAAGCTTCCCCGTAAGCTTGTCTGACTCAATCAACCACTTGAGTGGTTGGTGATCCGTGACAAGGGTGAAAAGATTGCCGTATAGATAGCACCTGAAGTGTGCCACGGCCCATACTGCAGCTAAGCACTCTCCCTCATATGAGCTGTACTTAGCCTCTGCAGCGTTGTTCGAGCGGCTAGCATAAGCCACTACGAACTCTCTTCCCTCATCATCCACCTGTGTGAGCACCGCTCCAAGCCCCAGCATGCTCCAATCCGTATGCAGCTGAAAGGGACGCCCCCTGATAGGTCGTCTCAGGATAGGCGCCGAGGTCAACCTCACCTTGAGCTCTTGAAAAGCTCGTTCCTGCTCATCTTCCCACTGCCACTCCAACCCCATGAAAGCTCGAACTCGGCTCACATCCGTGGGGCGTGGAATTTATGCAATGGCCTCTACCTTAGTCTGCTGTACCCCCAATCCTCCAGGATATATCATGTGACCCAGATACTCAATCTGGTTGTGGAAAAACTTGCACTTCCCCGGATGCAACTTCAATCCCTGCGCTCTCAAGCGTTCCAATACCACCTGAAGGTGTCTCTCATGCTCCTCCATCGTAACACTAAAGATGATGATGTCATCTATGTAGCACCGAGCAAAGTCCACCCCTAGAATCCTATCCATGACTCTCTGAAACTCTGCAGGAGCATTCTTAAGCCCAAAAGGTAAGAACCGCCACTGATATAGGCAATCCTTGCCATGCTCATTGATCCCCCAGAATGCCGTCTTCTGCTTGTCCGCCTCCTTGATTGGCAACTGGTGATATCCGGATCGTAAATCCAAAGTGCTAAAGGCCTTAGCATGCCCGATGGCATCAAAGATCTCCTCTGGTGTTGGCATGGCATACTTATCGGACTTGGTCTGACGATTTACAGGCCGGTAATCACCGCACATACGTCTCTCCGTCCAATTGCCATAGACATCCTTCTTGGCTGGCATCACTGTGGCTGAAGCATACTCTCCACCAGAGAGCTCCACCAAACCTGCCTCCCAGAGATCTTGAGTCCTCATCTGAATCAAAGACCTCTCCATGTCACTGTATCTATAGGGTCTCCGAAAGATTGGCGTGTCAGTGGCCAACTCAATACGGATCTCTTGACCCTTCAGTGCTCCCAAGTCCTTCAAACTGAAGGCAAAGCAATTCCTGTAAGCCCTCAGGAACCGCCGTATACGTGTCTCTCTCCTCCGGTGACAATGGGTCCAATGTCAGGCTCCCAATTGTCCTCCGTAACTGCAACCTTAAGTCCAGTGGGCTTAGAGGTAGAGGACGCGTCCAGTGGTTGCTATGTTGCAACCTCTTGAGCAGTACTCCCTGCCTGCTCAGTCAATGACAAGGCCTCATCCTGTCCCATCATCTCATCCTTGAGGACCTCCTCAACCCGGAAGAATCCCCAACCTCATCCATCACAGCCGCCTTGGCTGCCAACTCCCTCTGAACCTCGAGCACCTCCCACGTGTGCCATGGATGCATGCACCCCGTGGTCCTCACATGCTCGCCCCCACTCACTGCCTGTACCGTCTCGGTAGGCAGAGAGACCATCGAGGGAAGTGTACTCCGCACTTTGCGTTGCTCAGCCAGAGCCAAGCTGATAATCCAGGTCAAGCAATTGAGATCCATTGCTTGCCCCAACACTTGACGACGTGATGCCTCAGAAAGAGATGACACCGTCGTGGTACCAGTGGTAAAACCCATTGCCCGCTCACGCTGTCAGCATTAGGCTCCACTAACTGCTGCAACTGAGCATCCCACAGGAGGCCAGGTCCACTATCCCGGAAAGCATGCGATCCATGGGAAGCTGAGCAGTGTAGGTAATGCTGCTCGTGGTTGACCCACCTTGTTGACCACTGCCAAAGGCGAACGGTCATCGTGTCTCACACGCTGAGACTGCCTCCCTGTGTCCAGAATGCTATCCACTGTGAGATGTGCTGGCCGCTGCACCCCATCAAATGCACGCTTGAGCAGTGCGGGTGGCATCAAGTTAGTCCACCATAGCCGTGGACGATGAGCCCGTGACCCCACTGTAGCTGCATCTAGCAACACTGCTGACCCAAGCCACGACCGGACTTGATGCACACTGGCCATCACCCTGGCCCGAGAATCGCCCATCAGTGGCACATTCTCCAAGATGTATGCTGGAGATACAGCTTGATGAAGCTGCAAGTGGCGCAAAACCCGCACCATCTCCCAAAACAGACCCGACCTCGAGTCTCGCAATCCATTGCCATGCCCGGCTGATGAATGCCCTTGGCAGGGCCAACCTGCCACTACCAGATCAATGGAGCCAACCCGCTCCAAATCCTGCGCCCCCAGCAACGTAATGTCTGCTGGCAAGGCCTGCTGATATCCACGAATTGCAGACACCGACAACAACTCAGGGTACCGCTGCACCAACTGAGCAACATGGCGAAGTGAAACGCGTCGTGCAGTCTCATCCCTCTCCACATACAGGTAACGCCGAACTCGTACACCTGCCTGTAACACAGCAGCCAATCCGGTGCTGATCCCGCCAAACAAGTCCAGAAGACAAATGCCTTCATCCGGATACTGCCACACAATAGGTGTGGTGTCCAATGGAGACAATTGAGGTGGTCCTGGTGCAATCCCCGCACTCTCCTCCTCTCTTGACGGTACAAAAGCCTCCACCCAGGCTTGTTGCACCCGTCGATCAGCATCCCGCTGCAAATCCTTGCTCGTGCCCCACAATAGAGTCTGAGCAACCATGGTAGGCAACTCCGCCATACCATACATGTCATCCTGCTCTCTCGGAGGTGGCACATCCTCTGAATGAGCGTTGCCCTCAAGCAACTCTCTAGGCCAACTCACTGCCACTGTGAATGCTGCTAGTGTCGGCATCTTGCCTCGCTGGGCAACCGCAACTCCTCCTATGAACGTCACAGGGAGCTGCACACGCCGGCCCTCCCCTGACTGCCATGCAGGCCTATAGGAAGCTGACTCCTCCCAAAAATCCAGGGTGAAGCCCATGGGGTACAACACTGCCCCACCAACCAGGACATCGTATGAGATTGCGTCTGTCACAATGGCCATGGCTCGCATCACTGAGCCATCTGTAGGGTGATCCGGCCGTAGTCTGATAGCCATCTCATGCCGTGTCATGCCCCGAGCCTGCTCCGATCTTCCCAGAGACGTCTGTATCTGGAAAGGACCTCCGTGAGGCCCAAGCCTGCTATAGCAGCTCTGCCCAGCATCAATGGCTGAGCTCCCGAGTCCAACAAGACCCGCAGTGGCCGGTACCTCTTGCCTGCCGGTCCACTCAAACAGAAAATGCCATCCTGTTTGTCTAACATGACAACTCCAGGTGTCACCATGGTGCGCTCAATGGCTGGCCTAGCTGGCAGCTCCATCAACCTGGCAGCTGCAGCTTGCCATGGCGCCACCGTGGCAGTCTTGACCCTCAAATCCGAGGATCCCTCCGGTACTACACCTCCCACTATCTCCGCAGAAGATGAAGTAACCTCCCTACTTTCACAAAGTAGCTGCCAGCCTGAACACCTCAGCTGGTCTTACCCCCGGCGTCGCAATCATGGTAGCCAAGAACAATGAAGCCTAACACACAGATGTGGCCGCTCCTAGCAGCACACTAGCTGCCGTAGCCTTGGCAACACTAGGTAGTGGTGCTACCCGTGTAGCTCTCCCCAATGGCATAGTAACCTCCGCCTCGATAACAGTCGGGCGAGAACTAGGTGCCATGGATGGCGTCGACACTGTCTCCGCCAATGTGAATGACTGAGGAAGCCTAGCCTGACGGCTTGCCTCCCCACGCTGTGGATCCAACTCCACCTCTGCACCTCGTGGCTCAGGAACTCGTGCTGCTCCTCGAGTCACGGCTGCAGCAGACTCCACTTGCACTAGTGGTAGTGCTGCTCCACACATGAATCCCATGCCTCCCATATCTCCTCCCTCGGGAGCAGGAGGTGGACCATCCGGCCTTAGATCCGGTACCACCTGAGCTGTAGCCATGGCAGCGAGCCTCTGCTCTAGCTACTGAAGCCGGTTGGCCATCATTGGTCAACACCCTGACCTCCGCGTCCTTGGCCATGTTGAGCTTGCCCTTGGCCTGCACCTCGTGCCGGCCACCTCGTCCTCTCTGGGCTGCTCCACCTCGCCCCCGGCCACCATTGTTCCCTTGGAACTGGCCTGGGCACAACTCAGGATGCAAACCATAACACTGGGCCTCTACATGCCCGTGCTTGCCACAATGCCACACTGCAACTGTGCAGGCTGTGCATGTGCCGGCCCTTTGCCTCCCTTTGGGCAATCCTTCCTGACATTGGGTCCTCCACATGTCCAGCACACCACATCCGCCCGTTGTTGCCCAGCAAATGAAGGGAGAGACCCCTGCATCTGAGGTCCTCTCTGCCCTTCCCTGAGCTTCACCTGAGCCCCCTTGTTGCCTTGAGCACGTTGAGGTAGTGGTTGGCTAGGAGCACCACTACCCAGTGGTGTCTCCTTAGCAAATCCCACCATGACCACTCGTTCCTCCACCATGTTGAGCTCTATCCGCTCTGCCAGCAAAAACACATTTGCTAAGGTGGGTTGGGCCGCTTGTAGGAGAGTTGCATCCCGCACCCTTCTCCTCAGCTCCTTGTCCAATATCCCATACCAGAATTGGACTGCCTGAGCTTCCGTAACCCTTTGGGTTACATTTATCAAGCGCCTCATGCGAGTGAAAGCCTCCCTCAAGCTCTCGGTCGGCTTCCGTTGGAACTCTTGCAAGCTCCGCAACTTCTCTGTCCTCACCCCTTGGTAGTTTCCTCTCAACTCTTCGAAGAACTCCACAACAGGGTTGAAGGCAGGCACGGGTACTAGTGCTGGTGCGGTAGTGGCTTGGGTGGACGTTGTAGCTATTGTACCACCAGTCCCACTAGTCCCTCTACTACTTGCTGAAGCTGCCGGTGCAGCGGTAGGTGTAGCCACTGCCCTCGTGGCTCTAGTGCCCCTAGTGATGGAGACATAGTCAGGTGACCAATACATCCTCCACTCCTCGATCTCAACCTCATGCCCCCGCATGAACTCATGGTAATCATCCATAGGCCGCCCCTCAAG
Source organism: Takakia lepidozioides (assembly GCA_030704615.1). Lineage (NCBI taxonomy): Eukaryota > Viridiplantae > Streptophyta > Takakiopsida > Takakiales > Takakiaceae > Takakia > Takakia lepidozioides. The sequence goes on from CM060731.1 coordinate 77,408,833, forward strand.
GTGCTGAAACAACCCTTTCCATGCCATGAACGGCGTAAATAGTTGTGGATTGTGCATTGGCTGCAAATCACACCAACTATCAAACTCTTGGATAAAATCATCCAACTCGATGGTGCCCACCGCCCCAGAGTACCTTCGTGGCCCCTTGGTAGCTCCATACATCTCCTCCATTGTGTCCCACAACAATGGCAAAGAAACAACTTGCACCGCCGGTATGAGTCCTCCTGATTCACAATCCGAATCAGAACCTTCCGTATATGACACAGGAGGTGAAGGTGGCCTAAACCGCACACCTCGTCTCGTGTACCCACTAGTATCGCTAGTGCTCGAACCGGCACTGTCCCCAGCAACTAGTGGCACCTCCGTGTTGACACTCAACCGGTCATGAACATGTCCCTAACCCCATCTCCACAAGGTAACCGGGTAGAGAACCTGTTGCGGCTTATGGTTTGGAATACTAAGTTCCTAACATAGCCTACACCTGTACCTGCATCCACCGCAAGCACTCTTGCATGACCATGGGAATATCATGAAGATACTCCTCAAACCGCCCTCCACGAGCTTCAAAATTCGGCCTTCAAGACCACATGCCAGTCCTTAGGCAGTCCACCAGTGCCTCCACGAGTCAGCACAGGCCATCCATAGGTCAACACGGGCCACCACAGACCAGCACAGGCCCACACAGCTCACTGGTCACAGCCGTCACAGTCCCACAGGCCATTGGGCACAGCCTGTCACAGCCCGCCACAGCCTGTCACAGCCCCTCATCGCCCGTCATAGCTCGCCACAGCTTGCCCTTGTGCCCCCTTCCCCCTACCCCTTCCTTTCCCCACACCACCAGCAACATCCTTTCCCTTTGCCTTTCTACCTCTACCCGGGGTATCCTGAGCGGGAGGCTCCTTCTCTGCAAGAGTCCGCAAATTTCTATCATGAATGTCGAGGTCGGCTGCTGCGGCGGTGGCTGCTATACGCTCATTTTCTCTCCTCAAAGACACCTCCTAAGCTGGGGTCTCAGAAGGAGGGCAATCCAAATACCAACCACAAGCAAAAAGATGGTCTGGGCCCCAGTCATGCAAGATCCCAGTAGTAAACATGGTCTGGTTGCCACCAGGGACAAGCCAAAGGTCCACGAAATCAGGATGTTTGTCCAAGCAGTTCTCTTCCATGAGAACAAACTTTATGTACCTGCAGGAACAGAGACAGCCTCATTATGCAATGCAATTATTGTCTCTCAGCTTTTCCACCACATCAGGAAGACCCCCTAAAACAGTATGCGGCACAGTACATTGCAACCACCGCACACAAAATAGCCTGAAGGGCCCAGGGTGTGCACCTTGGTGTTACTACACAAGGATAGAACAAATGAGTGTGCGGCACCGCAAACTCATATGAGCCAGCCCAAAACAGGTTGGATGGAAGAGAGTGTGTATTTGCAAAACAAAGAAGCACAGTCCATTTCGCACCTGTAAAGGCATCGTTTCCAGGCTTCCTCTCCTTTCTCTTGCTGGTCAAGCTCATTTGTTCGACTGATGCCACCCTCCTTGCTGAACTCTCTGAAGAAACAAGAGTGCCACACTGTGGCTCTCCATTTCCTCATGTATGCTTGGAAGGAGACCTTCGGTGCTGTCATGTGGATGCCATAGTCAGCCAGCTGAGTATGTAGAACCGACCGGGCCCTTTCCTCCAACTGCAAAACAATTCAAATGCAAGAATGAACCAAAAAACAATCACAGCCAATGTAACAGCCAATGCAAAGAGAAGGACAGAAAAAGCAAAAAGAAAGTGACATAGCAAAGGACATCATACCTGGCTCCGGTAAGTGGCATTGTGAAGCCATGTGTCCAGCACATTTTCACTGACAGGAATGACACGTTGGGTCTTCTTCTCTTTCTCTGGCTTGGGGAACATGTGGGTATCCCTAATAGTGGGATCGGAGTTCCATATCTGTAGCCACTTCACCTTCTGTTCTGAAGACACAACGGCGGTAGACAACCTGTGTAACTTCTCCTGGGCCATCTCTGGCTTGCCTGACTTGTTGTAATGGTTTTTCACCTCCAGAAGAAACTGCGATCCGAATGATGGGTCGGCAATTCTCAACTGCTTAACAAAAGCACTCCTTCTTGTGGCAGTCATCTCTTTCTTGATGTGACTCTCAACCCCTTTTGCTGTCCTTCTCTCCTCAGGGGTAGAGCTGTAGTATTCCAGTTTGCCACGCTCTCCTACATCTGCAATGTCTTGCTGCAAGGGAATGCACGAGAGTTGAATCAACCCAAGGGCAAGGGAAACAAACAGAAACAAACATGTGGAAGCAGGAATATTGAAAGGCCAGATGATGGAAGATGTATCTCACCGCGTACATGTACTCCATGAAACGGGTCAACGAGTACCACGTTTATGATGTCTTGGAGCTTTCACACTTCTTGTACGTCTCTGCTGAAAGGATGGTCTTGAAGTTGGTCAAGGGCATCTGTCCGATCCTTTGTATCCTGTACAGTGTGTGAACCAGACTCGTTTTGACATGCGATATCTCCGTCCCTCTGCAGAATGATATGTGAAAGTCAGAATGAAAATCAAGAACCGTCAACAGAGGACTGGAACAAAAGAACCACAAAACCACAACTGGAACATGTAGGATGAGAAACCAACCTGTTCACATCATTCATTGCCGTCAGAAGACCCATCATGTTCCCGTCACAATCCAGCACCATCGATCGAACAGAGTAATGCCACTCTTCCTCCTGTGAGTGCAGCCTCCCAATGACAGCCATCCATGCAAGCAACCGGTGGTTGCCATCCCATACGTGAAACATCTTCCCTGAGAATCCCTGGGTCGAAGGTTTCCTGGAGAGAAGAAATTCGTGAGATCTCCACATGTGTTTACATAATTTGCAAGTTCAGACTGGTCCATCACTGCACCAGCCACCTTGTTCACCTGACTCCAAATGGGATCCCAGGAGTCCACGATTGACTCATCCACAAGGAGCTCATTGCCTCTGGAATCCTTTGTAGAGATGTAAAAGACTGCGGATCCATCCAAATACCCATGAACAAACTCGGCCTCCAGCTTCAGGATGTCCTTGATGAGGGGTGGACGAACGATGGGCATGGAAACCAACCTACACAGGGGGATCTTCAACCTCCCACCCGGGGCAAACATACTTTGCACCACAAGCTGAGAATTTACCTTCTGACCCCCCAGCATCTCAGCGGCTTTGCTTTCATAGAACTCATCGTCCACATCAGCAATGATCTCCATCCCCTCCCCCGAAGGGTTCTCATCCGCCACCATTTGCATATTCTCCTACACGGTTGTTCATTCAAACTGATATAAGAGAGAGGCAAGAACAGATGGTGTTATGAGTATGGCAGGTAGGCCCGATCTGGCCCAATTTCACATGAGAAAACAAGCATTGTGCGTGCCAAAAACAGTGTGCGTTGCCGCACACTGTTTGAGCTTCCAATAATTATTTGAACATGGCACACTGCCCATGAGTGGCCTATTTTCAAATCTAAAAACAGGCAGAGAGTGGGGAACAGACTGTGTGCGTTGCCGCACACTGCTTCAGCTTCCAAATAGGGGTGTTTTCAACATGACATTAGGCCCTATGTGGCACATTTCCACATAAAAAAACATGCAGAGAGGGGGCCACACACTGTTCGTTCTTCCAAGTATGGGTGTTTTGACCATGCATACTGGCCGTGTTTCGCCCAATTTCACATCAAAAAACAAGCAGAGAGGGGGCCCAAAATAGTGTGCGTTGCCGCACATTATTTGAGCTTCCAATAAGGGGTGGTTTGAACATGGCGTAGTGGCCCTGGACTGACGATTTTCAAATAAAAAAACAGGCAGTGAAGGGGGCACAAATAGTGTGTGTTGCCGCACACTGTTAGAGCTTCCAATTCGGGGTGGATTCAACCTGCCAGAAGGGGCCTATTTGGCCGATTTTCACAACAAACAACAATCACAAAAAGGGGCTCAAATAGTGTGCGTTGCTGCACACTGTTTGAGATTCCAATAAGGGGTGCATTCAACCTGACAGAGTGGCCCTATGTGGCCGTTTTGCACATCAAAAAACAAGCTAAAAAGTGGCACAAAAAGTGTGCGTTGCCGCACACTGCTCGAGCTTCCAAATAGGGGCAGAATGACCCTTACAGAGAGGCCCCTGTGTGCACGATTTTCACATGAAAAAAACAATGACAAGGGGGGCTCAAACAATGTGCGTCAACGCACACTGTTTGAGCTGCCACGTAAGTGTGGATCGGACCTGACAGAGATGCCATTTGTGGCCGTTTTGAACAAGAAAAACAAGGCAAAAAGCAAGGCAAAATGGGGGCTCAAACAGTGTGCATTATTGCACACTGTTTGAGCTTCCAAATAGGGGTGGAATGAACCTTACAAAGAGGCCCCTGTGTGCACGATTTTCACATGAAAAAAACAATGACAAGGGGTGCTCAAACAGTGTGCGTTGCCGCACACTGTTTGAGCTGCCAGGTAAGTGTGGATTGAACCTGAGAGAGATGCCCTAGGTGCCCGATTTTCTCATCAAAAAACAAGCAAAAAAGGGGGCTCAAACAGTGTGCGTTGCCGCACACTGTTTGAGCTTCCAATAAGGGGTGATTTGAACATGGCATAGTGGCTATGAGTGGCCGATTTTCAAATAAAAAAATAGGCACTGTAGGGGGCACAAACAATGTGCGTGCTGCACACTGTTCAAGCTTCCAATGAGGGGTTTTTACAACCTGCAGAGTGGGCCCATGGTGGCCGAACAAGCAATGACAAAGGGGGCTCAAACAGTGTGCATTGCCGCACACTGTTCGAGCTTTTGATGAGGGGTATTTACAACCTGCAGAGTGGGCCTATGGTGGCCGAACAAGCAATGACAAAGGGGGTTCAAACAGTGTGCGTTGCCACACACTGTTTGAGCTTTTAATAAGGGGTGGATTCAACATGGCAGAGTGGCCCTATGTGGCCATTTTTCACATCAAAAAACAAGCACAAAAGGGGGTGGAATGAATCTTACAGAGAGGCCCCTATGTGCACGATTTCATATGAAACAAACAATGACAAAGGGGGCTCAAGCATCACAGATTGTTTTCAACGTCATCCAGTCTCCAACGAATCCTGTGATTCTTAGACTCCCTGGTTTGTACTTCATAATCCTAACATCGACTGATGATCGTGAAAAATTTCGGCAAGACAAAAATGCAAAAGTTCAACCCCTATTTCTTGGAGCTAGAGCCTTCATGAGAGCTACAAAAAAAGACGCGACATATGCACTTTATGTGACTCCGATCAAGACCCCAACAAACCAAGGTACTTCGACATTACCCACTTAATATCAATATTTCAAGAATGTCTTCGAGAAGAAAAATGCAGACATGTTGCTAGAACATCGATCTTATGATTGTGCAATCGAGTTGCAAGAAGGAGCCCAACCACCAATCGGTCCCATCGACAATTTATCTCAAACCGAGTTGACTGCTTTACGAGAATACATTGACGAAAATTTGTCAAAGAATTTCATTCGACATTCTAAATCACCCGCGAGAGCACTTATTTTATTTGTGAAGAAGAAGAACGGATTGTTACGTATGCGTGTGGACTATCGTGGGCTCAACAAAGTTAGTATAAAAAATCGTTACTCACTACCGCTGATTTTCGGACTCCTCGAACAACTTGGACGAACAAATTTTTTCACAAAGATCGACTTGAGAGGAGCTTACAACCTTGTACGAATAAAAGAAGGAGACGAATGGAAGACATTGCTTTTCGCACGAGGTACGGACATTTCGAATACAATGTTATACCTTTCGATCTTACAAATGCTCCAATAATTTTCCAGCATATGATGAATGACATTATTCGAGAATTAGATGATTGTGTAGTCATCTATTTGGACGATATTTTCATATTTTCACAGAATGAAGAAGAACATGGTTGCCATGTACGCCTTGTCCTTGATAAATTGAGGGAAAGAGGACTATATGTCAAGTTGGAAAAACGGTTTTTCTATCAATCTGAAGTCAAATTTTTGGGCTACATTATTTCCGACAAATGAGTCTTTATGGATCAGAAGAAAATACAAACCATGATCGAGTGGATTAAACCAACTTTGGTCCAAGATGTACAATGTTTTCTGGGGTTTGCAAATTTATTTAGAATCTTCCTTAAGGATTATTCCAAAATTGCTGCACCATTGACACGACTCACAGGGAATGACAAATTTGTATGAGATGAGAAGGCTGACCAGACATTTGAAGGCGGAAACAGACATTTACAACGGCTCCAATTCTGGTACATGCAGACCCATCTAAACCATTTTTTTTTGAAGCAGATGCATCAGACTTTACATTTCGCGTTATACTATCTCAGTACGGTAGACTTCATCCTGTTGGTTTTCGATCTTGAAAGTTCTCTGCTACAGAAATCAACTATGAAATTCATGACAAAAAACTTCTAGCGATTATTGATGCTTTTGAGGAGTGACTTCATTTACTGGATGGAGCTAAATATCAGGTTACTGTCTACACCAATCACAAAAACCTTAAATATTTTATGAGTGCTCGTGTTTTAAATCGACGACAGACAAGATGAAGTATGTTCCTAGCAAAGTTTGATTTCGTTATTACCTACCGCCCCGAACATCTTTAGGGAAAACCATATGTTCTTTTGCGACGATAGTATCTTGCGCAAAAAAAAAGGAATGCAGCTTTCGACCAACAGAAATCCATCATCATGAAACCAACAAATCTCCAATTAAATGCACTATCGATGTCTACCTATGACGATGCAGCAATCATAAGGGAGATTCAGGAAGCACTGAAGAACAACCAATTTTCTAAGACACTACGAAATCAACTAATTCGACTTTGAGGCAACCCACATGTTACAAACGAATTCGAATTCAATGACAATTTGCTTTATTTCAAAGAACTTCTCTATGTACCTCCGGGACCTACATGATTTCGGATTCTTCAAACATGTCATGATTTTGCGGCTGCGGGACATTTTGGGTTTAATAAGACTATGAAATTGATATCCAGGGACTATTTGTGGCCGCAAATGTGAAAATTTGTAAATGAGTTTATAAAATCTTGCGTCACGTGTGCTAGGGCGAAGAGACCACGACATCGACCTTACGACCTTCTACAACCATTACCCATTCCCAAGTGTCAATGGTCGTCCTTATCAATGGATTTTATTACGGACCTTCCAATTTCAAAGACCAATGATGCAATCTTTGTTATCGTAGATCGTTTCACGAAGATGACACATTTGATTCCATGTAACAAGACAGTTACAGGTGAAGAGACGACAAAACTCTTTCTCAACAACATTTACCGCATTTATGGACTCCTAGATGACATTGTATCTGAGACACTAATTCTGGGGTCAAATCCCTACTTGACGGGTGTGGTACGCTCTTCTCCTCTATCCCTGCCTAGGTGTCGCATCGGAAAGCCTTCACGGCGAGGTTTCTGTGAAAGAGGTTATTTTCTCCACTCACTATCAAGGGGCCTGATTTGTGAGCTGTCGCTCCCAAATGAAACCCTCCTCCTTTTATGACGTACCACCTACCTTGATGGGGTGGGTCCCTGGTTGTCCGCTAAATGTTGGTTGTTAAGCATTAGAGCAGGTAGCCCAACTGTATTAACTTAGGTGATCTTGGGTTCAAAGTGTCCACTAACACTTTCCAGTGGAAGACACTAGTTCCTCGAGAGGAAGACCATAATTTTCGCTTCCTGTGGTGCTTGATCTTTCATTCTGGTTGTCAAGGAATGAATGAGTGAAAAAAAAAGATAGCGGTACAAATAAATGGCGGCGCTCATTATGATTAAAGTATGTTCGAAGACCAATTTATGAGAGGTTGTTGACATTGAATGGACATGCATACGCGCTGCTCAAGACCGTCTCTCTCTCACACGCGAGGCTAGCTATGGGACGCACATAAATATCAATGGAAATACTAAAAAACAAGCTTAATATTTTAAAGTTGCTGGGCGTGCAGTGACCGCAGTAGTCGGATGTGGACGTGAGTCGCCATCGCTGGGCGACAAGGGCCGTCAGTGGCAGATAGAAACGGCCACGTGAGGACCAAGGACAGAAAGCAACAATCTTCGAGAAATACCCACCATGGATTACGTGAAGAATGCACAAGGGAGAGAGAGATGCCCGGCCTATAAAAGCCAGCGCCCGGGGTCCAGTCTTCATCTCTTTGGGTCCTTAATCATCCTCCTTTTCCTGTGGGTGCAGGCTGCTGCTGCTGTAGTGACTCTCGGTGGGCATTCATTGGAGCTCACTGCTTTGGCTGCTCCTTGCGCTCAGGTCGACCCTTCACATCAAAGGTGTTCCTTCCCTGCAATTGCAATGTTGACATGCTAATCAATGACTGGTAGATACAAGTGTGTTCTTATTTTATGACTCTGAAGGCGCTGTCTGTACAATTACACTCTTTTTCTAGTCAGGATTTTATAGTCATTGCTCCACTATAACATGTCCTCTGTCTATCCCTCTCTGTCCCCTGGGAAATTCAAGTTACAGTAGCTCTTCCCTTATGTGCTGCTGTCACGCGCACTTCTTCTGTAATTGCCGAAGCTATCGAACACCTGCAGAATGACTGGAAGGTGGGAGGATTCCAGATGCTAGAGTCGACATCATAGGTAACTGAATTTTTTTCATCAATAGGTTACTGTCAATTAGACTGAGCTGACCACGCTTGCTCTGTGTGTAACAGGCCTTCACGCTTGATATATTGGGGCCGTGTCTCTTGTCTAGCTGAGGGATTGAATGCAAGCTCTCTAGAGACAATATTAATATTTCTCATGGCACACGTCAACCTGTGGATGGCCTTGTTGGTCGTTCTCTTTGTCTGCTTACTGTCTGCGCCAGGTGCAAACTCCTCTCGACCCACAGCTCTCCGCGGCCCGCTGGATCCGGTGGAAACTAGCTTAGAGAACGATAACTCGACTGCAGATGTTTACCAAGCTCCTTACCATCAGCATGTGCAATGGATACAGAGGATCGCTTTTACAATGACGATCAGGATATTGAATGAGGTTGTCAACCAGCGTTTTGACATCAGTTTAGAGCAGAAATCGGACGACAAGTGGACTTGGTCCAACAACTTCCAGTTTAAAAGGCCCGACGGGCAAAACATCCAAGCCTGTCCAGTAGACAAAATGTGCATCGTCGAAGGAGGTGGGTACAATAATAATAGGCCCGCGTCACAAGTTGTCCTCATGCATACGTTTAACCTGGCAGGCAAGCTGTTGATTTCTTACGTTAACGTCTACCTCCATGCGTGGACAATGGACGATCCACCGATGGTGATAGTCGATGCCAACGAGGCGCACTCGGGCGCGATAGTGGTTCCGCCTGGCCATGTGCCTGCTTTCCAATATTGCATCGGCACCGAGCCAAGAAGTGAGGCTGCGTCTGTGACCTTCTGGGAGATTATAGCATACCAGACCTATCCTAGGCAGCCTCCGTTATAGGCAGCCGTAACGGAGGTTTGAGTTGGCATATGTGGACATGTATACTGCCGAGAGTCTTGTACTTAGTAAGTTTGCTGGGATCAAAGATTCATGTCAAACGATTCACAATAATGGCGGCTGGAAGGACGCTGAGCTATGTGACCAAAGTTGGTTCATTACTACGAATTGTCATCTTAGTTAGTCCTGCCTCAGCTCATGAGTAGCCGTAGGGCTGAGTCCTCTTTCTCTCGAATAATTGAACTGAGTTGAAATCTTCAATAAAACAATGTCTTTTCCAGGTGCATACTACCTGGTAAAGCTCTGATACCTTCATTCACCATATCGTCTTGTTTGTTTTTAATCAGGCTTAATTGGATGCTACAAGGATCTATATTTAGAAATCTCTTGAGCTGTCAATTTACAGATCGTTTCATAGCATTACACGCTGTACTGTATCGTTGATCTTTGCGCTTCTGGCTCGTTCCAGATTTAGTGCCTCCTCCTTCTTCTTGTCTCAGCACCCTCCTCATTTACTGATCGCACGGCGAATCAACCTAATATAAGCACCCAACCTTGCGGTGAGAACTGTGTGGCAGAGTGTTGAGGGGAACCAAAGCAATTACAAGGTTTTCTGCATGGTGTATTCCCCTACGCTGTGGATGAACTAAGATGGATGTAGTTCTACAGCTATGGCTGATGAATCTGTCTACAAGCAGTCTGCCTGCAGAGAGCGAGAGACCACTTCTGAAATGAGGGCAATCGAACTGTGTACACAACCCAAGTCTCAGAAGGATCAAGACTATCAATATGCTCACAATAGTCAAGAGTAAAATTAATGGAGAAGTCTCAGAGAGAAGTTTGAGGGAGAGTTTTTGTCAATTTAGTCACACATTATTACGTCTGATCATTTGTCACAAATGTCTGAAAGAAATTGTGCTCCTAAATGCGAAGCCACCAGGCCAAACGTTACCCAGAATGTGGTATAGGTCTTCCTACCGCATGATCATTAAGAACTCCACAACAAACAGTGGATAGTTCTTCCCATATTGGGCCCTGTAGAATCCATCCGGCCGCACAACCCAAATACACTGGTCACATGCGGTATGGCCGAATACTCCGGGGCCCTTCCAGACTACGTATCCTGCGAATCGATTAGTTGGATAGCATTTGAAGTCACACCAGAACAATGTAGATCCCCAGAAGTTTTCCTTGAAACCGAATCCATACTGCTGTCCTGGACTTAAAGTATGGCTTTGCAGGTCATCGTCCTTCGAGCGGCAGTGAAGAGTAAGGATGTCACAAGCCTGGTTGAATATGTTCTCCTCGCCAAGCTGTGCATCATTGCATGTCATGAACATAACCATCAGCGCCACTACAAGAGATGCCCTTGTCGGCACTCTCCACTGAATGGCTAGGCTGATAACTCTATCCTGATATTCAGTATTGATCAATATAACAGTAGCTTGCAGGTATTCAAGAGCATAAGGTTCAAGAGCATAAGGTTCTTGGTCTTCTATAAATCTGGAAAATGATCAGTAGGCGTCCCAAAACACTGAGCAAGAGAGTCTATTAATACAGACCCGCAAGTACTAGAGATAACTCCTTAGATGGATCATCCGGAACGCAGGGAAAACATACAAGAAATAGCTAGATGCACCCTGCACTGCATGTATGTTTGTATTCCTTTGCACGTGATAAGGAGGTTGCCTATAGATCTAAACCAAACCAAAAGCCATAAATTGAAGAAAGGTTGATGCAAGACAGGAAAACAACCTGAAACTTCCTGCAACTTCTAGATAGCTGAGGGCCAACCAACGCCTGCACCGAGAGCACGCCAAAAGCAGGACCTGCCAAAGACCCAAAGAGATCAACAGACAAGATTCTATCTAGAGATATCCTTAATACAAACAGCTTCACTTATGGATGCGGAGGTAGAAGAGGAAGGACAGGAAGAAGAACACAAACAACAAACACAGATTTGCGACAGTTACATGACTCGAGGATACCTGTGACAGGAAAAACTGAGTGAAAGCAAAAGCAGGTGTCATATATGTACTTTCTGCGGTTGCCCAGCTGATCGTCCCAAGCTGATTGAACATTGCGTCCACGAAAACTATCGCCAATCCTTATCCCAGCTGGTAGACCCCAGCAGGCAGGAAGATCCTCCACCATCCCCACCATGTCACACAATCGCTGCCCTCAAGCTTGCGATCCTAAACAAGACGGCTGATCGTCCCAAGCTGAGTGAACATTGCGTCCACGAAAACTATATCGCCAATCCTTATCCCAGCTGGTAGACCCCAGCAGGCAGGAAGATCCTCCACTATCCACACCATGTCACACCATCGCTGCCCTCAAGTTTTCGATTTTAAACAAGACGACGTTAGTCTCACGCTCGTCTCACAGTACCGTAGAGGAGAGAGCTCAAATATCCCCATTCCTCTTTTTTTCTTTCCAAGGAAAGCCACTCGAAAGCCACCGTCTCTGGCATGGTGGCCTTGAGGTAGAAATCTTAAGCCCCTTTCTGAGCCATAGACACAGTGGACAGAGCCCCCACAGCACAGGGGTTTTAGCCCACTAGACCCACAGACCAATGCACAGGCAGTCATACCACCGGGCCACAGCCCTCTTGTCCGGCTCATGTATAATTGACAGTTTATTCATTTGCTGAAAACAAAGGGGAAACAGTGACAAGTCAGGCCCTTCAAGTAGAGTGAGAGGAGCCCAGCACAAAGTGCTGGTGTACATCTTTTGTTACAATTTCGGTTTTGGTCACCATCACCAGCCAGACCCACAATACCATGGCTGGTGAAAATGAAGGTCATGAATTGAACCTTCCTAATTTGTGTCTTGGTGCAGGTATTTACGTATTCACTTTGAAGATGGGTTGGAATTACGGAATTGCTTATGGTACTTTTGTGGGCATTTGTGGCTTGAATTTTGCATGTCATGTACTGGATCATTGCTTTCAGTTTATGGCCCATTCCCACATAATGTAACTTAGATATCCTAGTTGATGTGGCAGTCAAGCAAGTTCCCACATGGATTTTTTTTGTTCAGAGTTAAGTTGCCACATCTGTCATCTGTCAGTTGCTTAAAAATACTAGGCAGACATAAAGTTTTATCTAAACTGTAATGTTACATAAACTCCAGTCTCACAGGCTAATAAGATCTACTTTGTAAACTTTATGTGGGAATGGGCCAGTACCCTTAGATTTGATCAGGCCTCCAGTGCTCAAGTAAAATTCGAAGCATACCTAAGCATAGATTAGTACTCCCATCACCATTTTCTACAGGTTCTGATGCAAGACACATGAGCATTCATGGTGGTTCCATCTGAAACTTGAATGTGCTGTGAAATTCCCTCAAGTTTTTTCATGCCTGTTGTGCTTATGATCGTGAGCTAGTCCTCTACAACTTCACGGGCATTCCTAAATTTTCCCTAAATTTTGTAAGCGTATGATTTTGTAGTTATTTGTCTCTAGATAATGGAGAATTGCAGGTTAGTGGTGCTCTACATATTATCAATCCGCGTGTAGGCATCATGACGACTTATTCGTTTGGGATATCTTCAATACTACTCTATACTATCAGGGGTGTAGTCATCCTCGATGATGAGCTCGTCTGGACGATCTTTCAATTCTTTACTACATCAATAGTGTAGTCATCCTTCACGATCACTGTCCTGTGGATCACCGGATTCCGATCGACCTTTCGTACATCGATAGTATAGCCATCTCGAGGATGATGCTTGATGATGACTTTGTCTCCAGTTTTCAAACCTTTTTCGACGACGTATTGTGTCCAGCCTGCAATCGCAACTAAGGTGGGATTTGTCTCATAGGTAGCAAACGTCATATAGAGATCTTTCCCGCTGGCAACATCTTTGAGCTTGAGTTGGATTCCATCGTCTGATCCAGCCTCGACGTATATTCTTTTGTGGAGCGTGCTTCTAGATGATATGATGAATTTATGCTCCACGTCGCTATGAGTCAAGTCTTTTCGAAGAACTTCTTCGGCCATGACATTACCTATATTCTTCCCTACCTCTCGTCTGACTCTCCTTATGGCCCGAAAACCACTTTAATCCATTCTCTGTCTCAATCTGCAACCTCCGATGGGCCAACCAAGTGCTGCATTAATCTACTGATCAGGGTGGAGACTTGTAATCTTCAAGAAACGCTCCCTGGAAGACGCTGATTAATGCAACGTCTGCATTCTCACCTCCTTTATGTGTACAGTGACAATGTAATTAGCATAACTGTTAATTAAAACTGTTGTTTCGCCTTCTCAGCTCTCATCTCTCCAAGTTCCATAACGCTGATCACTAGCGGCTTGCAATCGTTCAGAACTGAACCGACTTCTTCTGAGCGTCTTTTCCCTCGCGCATGAGCAAGGTTAATTACTCCTATACATCATACATCAGATCACTATCAGAATTTTCTTTTTTCTTGCTAATTGTAAGCAGTTTAAAAATCATTATATGAACATAAGACTTTTGTCGTTTGTCAAATTTCTGTCTCCATTTCTGCATACCACTTTCCTTGTAAAAATCGAAATATCATTTTGGATGAATAAGCAGAGCCTGAGTTACAAAAGTAAACGTCTTTAGGACGTCTTCCTCTAAAAAATGTAGTTCTGAAGTCTTCAGCAACTTCTCTATGAAAGCTGAGAGCCTGAGACAGGCAGAGTCCCAACCACTGAAAAATAAGAAACATTAAGTTCACGAATGTTTAATTGATTCTACGACATATGCTTCTCTTTTTTGGCAATTTGTATGACAGTCCTCCTCTACCTCTCTATGAATTCTTGTCCTGTCCACTAATTCTACACTATATGAAATCTGCTGTCCATCAGTCGTCATCGTCTATGCAATCTCTCTATCAATCTATCTCATGATGTACTTACTGACATCCAGATTTCTACAAACCCTTCTCAACCTCTCCGGGAGAGAGGTTTATATACTATTCCATCAAGTAGGCTGGCATGATTGATGATGCAGCACTGAATCTATATTTTTCCTTTGTATTCCTCTTCGAGTGGAAGATAGGGCGATAGAGTATTCAATGCAGACTGAACTCAAAGCTAGCCAACGTTAGTGTAAGTAAAACCATTTGAGTCGTCTTTATCTCCCTGCGCCGATACATGAGTTGCCGTAGATTCTATTAACTGCATACCATCATCAGTAATGCATCCAAAATAGAGAGAGATAACGCCATCCAAATTAGCCAGAGTAAATAGAAGCAACACTTGACACATTGCCAGTCTGCCATCGGCTCCTCCAAGGCACTCTGTATTATTGTACATGTACAAGTACATACAAAGCTGGGATAAGCTTGATTATGAAAGCAGGTCCAGAACATACAAGGCATGGCGGTAGAGCATCCACTTTATCATGGATGTATGTGTTGATCTGTAGTTTGTGCTAATGATATAATTTATAGGTAGAATATGATCTAAACCAAGCCAAGAGCCATGAGTTGAAGAAAGGTTGCTGCAAGATATTTAGGACAGAATATACCAGCTTCCTGCTACTTTTCCAGGGCCAAGCAATACCACCAATGTGGCCGGCTTTCTGTGGGCTCGACTTGCATTGTACGGTAATTAATGATCTGACGAGAAACACAGAAAGGAGTCGAAGCGGCGACGCAGCATATCTTGGTGGGTACGATTATATGCGACTCTTTGAACACTTGGTAGTACAGAACGAGCTAGTACTTATATTCTTTATTCAAAAGTTGGGTAGTTCCATGTGCAGATCGATCATAGCCGTTTTCTATGATCTGATGGCATGCACTATACATAACCCCTAGCTTGTCTTCTATGACAGTGGGCTTAGGTGCCAGGAACGAAGATCGACTTGTCAAGCACCAGTTTGGAACGACAAGAGAATGCTAGAATATCGCCGAACTGACAGTTGCAGGTAAAATGGAGCATACTCGCGTGCATGACGGGGGATTTTGATGGGTGGTGCTTTGAGATGGCAAGATGGTTGAAGAAAGGATGATGGCGTACAGGCGTCTAGAGCATATCTGCATGGACAGGAAATCTGTGTGTAGCACGACGTGGTGGCTGGGTGGACTGGATGCTGTAGCCGGTGCTGTGCTTTTAGAGTGTAGGTTGATGTTGGAATAGGTGTCGCTGGCCTTTGGTGCCTTGCACCAGCAGGGACTATGACTTCTCTTTTGTATAGAGTGATGGTGTAAATCCTGTGACTAAGGTTTCATCAAGAGTTGATTTGAAGAGGGGCAGTTTAGATCTGATTCCAGTCACTGTTTGGAATAAGGCTTGTGAATATGCTTTTGTGAAGAACAGGGCTGAACGATCGTGGAGTGAAGTGATCTCTCTTACGATCTGAGTCAGAGAATTGTGACTGGAATAAAAGAGGCTGGTTACAAAAGGTCTATACTGTTGTGGATTCAAGCAGGCAGTTCTCTAGGGATTCTGATAAATTCCCTGTGAATAGCAAGATAAACAAAGTGCCTGAAATTGGTCATAGTCAGACTGACGAAAGAGAGTAAGATACTTTTCAAGTGGTATCAGAGCTGTTTTGCGATGGGGGAGAACAGATTGTGAATTTCGGAATTTCCAGAAGTAGGGTAATCGTGTGGATGAGCTAGATCTCGTTCGGCTCTGTGAGCACACACCCCGGTGAGGACGATCAGGATAGTGAAATGGCGGGAGACCGTGAGCGCTCAGATGTGGCCAGTCTGCACCGAGCTTCAGATCGCGAACGTGGAAGTTAGTTGTTTTCCCAGCAGCAGATGGAGGCCTTAGGTACTTTGATTCGATCTGAGATACATAAATTGGCCCCTGCACAAACTCAAACTGAAAAGCGATCTAGGGAGCTGCCTATGAGTGAGCCACTGAATGAGGACGAATATGAGGCCGACTCCCATGAGGCCAAGATGAAAAGAAGCAAGGATGTCACCAGGGAAATAAGAAGATTGGTGAAATTGCCAGAATTTTATGGTAAGCCATCTGTCAAGCCCGAGGAAATATTGTCTTTCCTGGATACATTAGAAGAGTTCTTTGAGGACGATTATTCAGAGGAAGCCAAAATACAAACAACTGCTCTACAGCTCCGTGATGCCGCCAAGCTATGGTGGTCGCGCCAGAAGCAGGAACGCCGTGAACACAAGGAACCACCTGTGGATAGTTGGGCTATGTTTAAGACACTGTTCTTAGCCCACTACCTACCTGGCGACTATGCACACAAGATGAAAGTTGAATTGTTCAGGCTGAAACAGAAGACTATGAGCGTGGGAGAGTTTAAGACGAGATTTGAAACCCATGTCAGTTATTTCCCCTCGTTGAGTGAAGAGGACAGAGTTGATTTTTTTGTTGATGGCCTCAGTGATTCTCCCAAATTTAAGGTCAAGGCCCACAACCCTCGTACCGAGGCAGAAGCATATTGTTTGGCCTGTAATTTTGAGAATGAAGTGAGGGCACAACGTTCTTCGAATTTGGCTCGTGGCACGGCAGAGTTTAAGCCCAGATCATCTAATCCTTGGCAGTCACCACTGAAGAGAGGGAATTGGAAGAGATTTAAACCGTTTAAGAAGGTGGGGGATCAAACTACATGGAGATCGCCAATGAGGGCTCCTCCAAGGCTCAGTTTCAAAGAGCAGGAAGAACACGGCGTAAGGGTTTGTGTTTCTTGTGCCATGAACCCGGACACAGAGCTGTTGAGTGTATGAAGTACCCTGTCAAGTTATTTTACCACTAGTGTGAAACTAGCTAGGAAATAGCTAGCTTTTACATATTGACATTTGGGATTGGCCCAAGTGTCAATCCAGGGGTCAAGGCAGATTTAGGCCCTGGAGTGGTTATCTTCACGGCAAGCGCGGGAGGCTCATCTTTCTAGAGTTGAGCCTCACCGGCTATGGCGCCGTAGTGTGGATTCCCCATGGCGTGGGGTGCACTTGGCTTGACTTGTATTTGAGTGATGAGGTTATATATGCATGAGTTTATGCTTCAGCTTTGTGAGCTCGCATGAGCTTGTGCTTGTATTCTTCTTCGTTATCACTCGAGAAAGATCAGCTCGAGTCTGTGAGTGCCATGTTCGAGTTGTTTTGTAGCACTTGTGTTTTCATGAGAAGCGGTTCAGCCTAGAGTGCAGGGATCCGTGCATGAGCCTATCCAAAGTGGATAGAGTGCAAAGGCGAACAGGTTGCAGGTTTGCAATGGATAGAGAGGCGGGTAGCCTATGTTGAAGAGCGGCGTTGCATAGCTCAACGCTATGGCAATCAAGTTTGGGCTTCTAGTGTGAAGCGGGGGAGATGCTGGTCTCGAGTGGGTGAACTGGTGGTCATCTTCTTCAGCTGTAGGCCAAGTTAAGGAGCTACAACAATGTGGAGCTGCGAGGGTGTTAGATGTAAGTCACAGTTATCGGGAGCTCCAACTTCAAGCTCATAAGGAGGTATGAGTGAAGAGAGATGGCTGATTTCTCTTGTATGCAAGCCAATGCATTTGTGGCTATGTTGAGTTGGGGGTTTCAATATGAAACTCCCACGGTATGAGGGCTCTTGCCATGGCAAGAGCGGGGCTGGAACAGGAGCTAAGAGGTGTGGCAAGGCCATGGAATGTGCACCTAGGGTTTCAGAGCTTGGAAGAAAAGTTCTTGCACCACAAGAGGAGTGTCTTGTGGCTGGAAATGTAAACCTTAGGGTTTCAGGAGCTTGGCAAGGGTTGTGGAGTGCTTAGTCTTGTCTTAGAGAGCATCAAGGAGCCAAGGAGCCAAAATAGGGGGCTGATATCTCTTGTGTGAAGAGGTTGCATGTGTGGAGCATGTATTCAGCTCATTGAAGCTTCCATCTTCAAGCTTGGAGGGCAAGCAAGGAAGAGGGAAGGGCTGACTTCCCTTATGTGAGGGCAATGCATGTGTGGAGCATGCTATCAGCCTGGTGAAGGCTTGCACTTTCAGGTGTGGGAGTGCAAGAAAGGAAGGAAGGGGCTGGTTTCCCTGTAGGGCATGTGGAGCATGCTTTCAGCCTGCTGAAGCTTGTATTTTCAGGTTTGTGGGTGCAAGAAATGAAGCAAAGGAGCTGATTCTCTTATGGTGAGAGTGGGGCATGTGTGGAGTATGCCTTCAGCCCATTGAGGCTCTTGTTTTCAAGCTTTAGAGAGCTAGAACGGAAGGTCTAGGGCTAGTTTCCACTTGGAGTGAAAGAAAAGCACTTGTAGGGCCTATATGAGTTGGGGTTTCAACTTCAAGCTTGAAGGGAGCGCAACTCTTGAAGCAGCAGGTGTAGGGGGCTGGAATAGGCTCTAAGACAGATGTTATGGCCAAGGAGAGTGCTTGAATGAGTGCTCACAAGGGCTGGGAACCAGCAGGGCTTGGTTGTTTGCCATTGAGTTTAGTGGCGTGTTTGGGGAGGCTAAGTGAGAAAGAAGGCTTGGTTTGTGGCAACCACCTCATGGCTTAGGGCTACTATGGTGGTGTGTGGGAGCCGAAAGAGCAAGAATACCTTGCTGATTTCCTCACAGCCGCCATAGCTCGGTGGAAAGAAGCCTAGAGTCCAAGAGACACAAACCCTAGCTTCGCGTGGCTAAACCCCTTGGAGAAATGGCTAAACTGCCAGAGCGGCCATGGATGGGGCTGTGACGGGCTGTCCCTGTGGCCTTGGGGGCTGTGAGGGGCTGTGAGGGCTGTGCCGGGTTGCGCCGGTGGCCTTCAGGGCTGCGAGGGGCTGTGCCGGTGGCCTTGGGGCTGTGACGGGCTGTGAGGGCTTGTGAGGGCCTGTGCCGGTGGCCTTTGGGGCTGTGACGGGCTGTGAGAGGCTGTGAGAGGCTGTGCCCGTGGCCTTTGGGGCTGTGATGGGCTGTGAGGGGCTGTGACAGGCCGTGCCTGAGGCCTTTGGGGCTGTGACGGGCTGTGAGGGGCTGTGACAGGCTGTGCCCAATGGCCTGTGGGGCTGTGACGGGCTGTGCGGGGCTGTGACAGGCTGTGCCCTGTGGCCTGTGGGGCTGTGACAGGCTGTGGCGAGCTGTGATGGGCTGTGGCGGGCTGTGACAGGCTGTGCCTTGTGGCCTGTGGGGCTGTGACGGGCTGTGACAGGTTGTGGCGAGCTGTGACGGGCTATGAGGGGCTGTGACAGCCTGTGCCCAGTGGCCTGTGGGGCTGTGACGGGCTATGAGGGGCTGTGACAGGCTATGCCCTGTGGCCTGTGGGGCTGTGACGGGATGTGACAGGCTGTGGCGAGCTGTGACAGGCTGTGATGGGCTGTGATGGGCTGTGACAGGCTATGCCCTGTGCCTTGTGGGGCTGTGACGGGCTATAAGGGGCTGTGACAGGCTGTGCCTAGTGGCTTGTGGGGCTGTGACGGGCTGTGAGGGGCTGTGACAGGCTGTGCCCAGTGGCCTGTGGGGCTGTGACGGGCTGTGAGGGGCTGTGGCCTTTGGGGCTGTGACCCCTGTGACCTGTGTCGGGCTGTGACAGGTTGTGCCCTGTGGCCTATGGGGCTGTGAGGGGCTGTGATAGGCTGTGGCCTTTGGGGCTGTGACCCTGTGATCTTTGTAGGGTTGTGACAGGCTGTGCCTGTGGCCTTTGGGGTTGTGATGGGCTGTGACAGGCTGCGGCTTGTGGGGTTGTGACCCAGTGACCTGTGTAGGGCTGTGACAGGCTGTGGCCTGTGAGCTATGTGGGCCTGTGCTGGTCTGTGGTGGCCTATGTTGACCTGTGGACGGCCTGTGCTGACTTGTGGAGGCACTGGTGGACTGCCTAAGGACTGGCATGTGGTCTTGAAGGCCGAATTTTGAAGCTCGTGGAGGGCGGTTTGAGGAGTATCTTCATGATATTCCCATGGTCATGCAAGTGAGGGAAGATATGAGAGGAAGAGTGTTGGGATGAGGGCATGCTGGGGTTAGGCATTGCTTTAGCTTCTCTTCCTCGTAGTTTCCACCCTCTCATTAGGCCAAGACCTTTCCGTAGGTGGAGGCAAGAGTCAGTCCGGGTTTGGGCTGGGGTGTCCTTGCAGGAGCAACACCGTGCAGTTGTTTTTGGTGTGGGGGAGTTGTCATTCTGATTTCTTGTGTTTGGATCCTCTCCATACCTGCATGTTTGACTGTGCGCCATGCTAATTTTGTGTGGGCGCTTGTTTTTATAGGTGATTGGTCCGGATTTGATCACCGGCCAGTCCTAGAGCATGCTGTCGATGGTGAGGCTGGGATGATGACCAGCCAGACCATCATTGTTTCTCCTGTGGTGAGGTTGGAGGTGATGACCAGCCAACCATAGGAGTGCTTGCGGTGGATGCAGGTACAGGTGTAGGCTATGTTAGGAACTTAGTATTCCAAACCCTAAGCCGCAACAGGTTCTCTACCTGGTTACCTTGTGGAGAGGGGGTTAGGGACATGTTCATGACCGGTTGAGTGTCAACACGGAGGTGCCACTAGTTGCTGGGGACAGTGCCGGTTCGAGCACTAGCGATATTAGTGGGTACACGAGACGAGGTGTGCGGTTTAGGCCACCTTCACCTCCTGTGTCTTCTACGGAAGGTTCTGATTCGGATTGTGAATCAGGAGGACTTATACCGGCGGTGCAAGTTGTTTCTTTGCCATTGTTGTGGGATACAATAGAGGAGATGTATGGAGCTACCAAGGGGCCACGAAGGTACTCTGGGGCGGTGGGCACCATTGAGTTGGATGATTTTATCCAAGAGTTTGATAGTTGGTGTGATTTGCAACAAATGCGCAATCCACAACTATTTACGCCTTTCATGGCATGGAAGGGGCTGTTTCAGCACCTTGAGGGGCCGCCTATGGATGATTACCATGAGTTCAAGTGGGGGCATGAGGTTGAGATCGAGGAGTGGAGGATGTACTGGTCACCCGACTATGTCTCCATCACTAGGGGCACTAGAGCCACGAGGGCGGTGGCTACACCTGCCGCTGCACCGGCAGCTTCAGCAAGTAGCAGTGGGACTAGTGGGACTGGTGGTACAGTAGCTACGACGTCCACTCAAGCCACTACCGCACCAGCACTAGTACCCGTGCCTGCCTTCAACCCTGTTGTGGAGTTCTTCGAAGAGTTGAGAGGGAACTACCAAGGGGTGAGGACAGAGAAGTTGCGGAGCTTGCAAGAGTTCCAACGGAAGCCGACCGAGAGCTTGAGGGAGGCTTTCACTCGCATGAGGTGCTTGATAAATGTAACCCAAAGGGTTACGGAAGCTCAGGCAGTCCAATTCTGGTATGGGATATTGGACAAGGAGCTGAGGAGAAGGGTGCGGGATGCAACTCTCCTACAAGCGGCCCAACCCACCTTAGCAAATGTGTTTTTGCTGGCAGAGCGGATAGAGCTCAACATGGTGGAGGAACGAGTGGTCATGGTGGGATTTGCTAAGGAGACACCACGGGATAGTGGTGCTCCTAGCCAACCACTACCTCAACGTGCTCAAGGCAACAAGGGGGCTCAGGTGAAGCTCAGGGAAGGGCAGAGAGGACCTCAGATGCAGGGCTCTCTCCCTTCATTTGCTGGCCAACAACAGGCGGATGTGGTGTGCTGGACATGTGGAGGACCCCATGTCAAGAAGGATTGCCCAGAGGGAGGCAAAGGGCCGGCACATGCACATCCTGCACAATTGCAGTGTGGGCATTGTGGCAAGCACGGGCATAGAGAGGCCCAGTATTATGGTTTGCATCCTGAGTTGCGCCCAGGCCAATTCCAAGGGAACAATGGTGGCCGGGGGCGAGGTGGAGCAGCCCAGAGAGGACGAGGTGGCCAGCCACGAGGTGCAGGCCAAAGGCAAGCTCAAAATGGCCAAGGACGCAGAGGTCAGGGTGTTGACCAAGGCATGGCCAACCGGCTTCAGTAGCTAGAGCAGAGGCTCGCTGCCATGGCTACAGCTCAGGTGGTACCGGCTCTAAGGCCGGATGGTCCACCTCCTGCTCCTGAGGGAGGAGATATGGGAGGCATGGGATTCATGTGTGGAGTAGCACTACCACTAGTGCAGGTGGAGTCTGCTGCAGCCGTGACTCGAGGAGCAGCACGAGTTCCTGAGCCACGAGGTACAGAGGTAGAGTTGGATCCACATCGTGGGGAGGCAAGCCGTCAGGCTAGGCTTCCTCAGTCATTCACATTGGCGGAGACAGTGTCGACGCCATCTATGGCACCTAGTTCTCGCCCGACTGTTACCGAGGCAGAGGTTACTATGCCATTAGGGAGAGCTACACGGGTAGCACCACTACCTAGTGTTGCCAAGGCTACGGCAACTAGTGTGATGCTAGGAGCGGCCACATTTGTGTGCCAGGCTCCATTGTTCTCGGCTACCATGATTGCGACGCCGGGGGTAAGACCAGCTGAGGTGTTCAAGCTGGCAGCTACACTCTGTGAGAGTGGGGAGGTTACTTCATCTTCTGCGGAGATAGTGGGAGGTGTAGTGCCGGAGGGATCCTCGGATTTGAGGGTCAAGACTGCCACGGCGGCGCCATGGCAAGCTGCAGCTGCTAGGTTGATGGAGCTGCCAGCTAGGCCAGCCATTGAGCGCGCCATGGTGACACCTGGAGTTGTCATGTTAGACAACCAGGATGACATTTTCTGTTTGAGTGGACCGGCAGGCAAGAAGTACTGGCCACTGCGGATCTTGTTGGACTCGGGAGTTCAGCCACTGATGCTGGGCAGAGCTGCTATTGCAGGCTTGGGCCTCACGGAGGTGGATATAGAGCCTTGTCCTTTCCAGATACAGACGTCTCTGGGAGGATCGGAGCAGGCTCGGGGCATGACACGGCGTGAGTTGGCTATCAGACTACGGCCGGATCACCCTACAGATGGCTCAGTGATGCGAGCCAAGGCCATTTTGACAGACGCTGTCTCATACGATGTCCTGGTTGGTGGGGCAGTGTTGTACCCTATGGGCTTCACCCTGGATTTTTGGGAGGAGTGAGCTTCCTATAGGCCTGCATGGCAGTCAGGGGAGGGCCGGCGTGTGCAGCTCCCTGTGACGTTCATAGGAGGAGTTGAAATTGCCCAGCGAGGCAAGATGCCAACACTAGCAGCATTCACAGTGACAGTGAGTTGGCCTAGAGAGTTGCTTGAGGGCAACGCTCATTCAGAGGATGTGCCACCTCCGGGAGAGCAGGATAACATGTATGGTATGGCGGAGTTGCCTACCATGGTTGCTCAGACTCCATTGTGGGGCACGAGCAAGGATTTGCAGCGGGATGCTGATCGACGGGTGCAACAAGCCTGGGTGGAGGCTTTTGTACCGTCAGGAGAGGAGGAGAGTGCGGGGATTACACCAGGACCACCTCAATTGTCTCCATTGGACACCACACCTATTGTGTGGCAGTATCCGGATGAAGGCATTTGTCTTCTGGACTTGTTTGGCGGGATCAGCACCGGATTGGCTGCTGTGTTACAGGCAGGTGTATGAGTTCAGTGTTACCTGTATGTGGAGAGGGATGAGACTGCACGACACGTTTCACTTCGCCATGTTGCTCAGTTGGTGCAGCGGTACCCTGAGTTGTTGTCGGTGTCTGCAATTCGTGGATATCAGCAGGCCTTGCCAGCAGACATTTCGTTGTTGGGGCGCAGGATTTGGAGCGGGTTGGCTCCATTGATCTGGTAGTGGCAGGTTGGCCCTGCCAAGGGCATTCATCAGCCGGGCATGGCAATGGATTGCGAGACTCGAGGTCGGGTCTGTTTTGGGGATGGTGCGGGTTTTGCTCCACTTGCAGCTTCATCAAGCTGTATCTCCAGCATACATCTTGGAGAATGTGCCACTGATGGGCGATTCTCGGGCCAGGGTGATGGCCAGTGTGCATCAAGTCCGGTCATGGCTTGGGTCAGCAGTGTTGCTAGATGCAGCTACAGTGGGGTCACGGGCTCATCGTCCACGGCTATGGTGGACTAACTTGATGCCACCCGCACTGCTCAAGCGTGCATTTGATCGGGTTGTGTCAGCGGCCAGCATATCTCACAGTGGATAGCATTTGGACACAGGGAGGCAGTCTCAGCGTGTGTGAGACACGATGACCGTTCGCCTTTGGCAGTGGTCAACAAGGTGGGTCAACCACGAGCAGCATTACCTACACTGCTCAGCTCCCAGGATCGCATGCTTTCCGAGATAGTGGACCTGGCCTCCTGTGGGATGCTTAGTTGCAGCAGTTAGTGGAGCCTAATGCTGACGAGCGTGAGCGGGCAATGGGTTTTACCACTGGTACCACGGCGGTGTCGTCTCTTTCTGAGGCATCACGTCGTCAAGTGTTGGGGCAAGCAATGGATCTCAATTGCTTGACCTGGATTATCAACTTGGCTCTGGTTGAGCAACGCAGAGTGCGGGAGTACACTTCCCTTGATGGTCTCTCCCCTACCGAGACGGTACAGGCAGTGAGTGAGTGGGGGCGAGCATGTGAGGACCACGGGGTGCATGCATCCATGGCACACGTGGGAGAGTGCTCGAGGTTCAGAGGGAGTTGGCAGCCAAGCGGCTGTGATGGATGAGGTTAGGGATTTTCCGGGTTGAGGAGGTCCTCAAGGATGAGATGATGGGGCAGGATGAGGCCTGTCATTGACTGAGCAGGTAGGAAGTACTGCTCAAGAGGTTGCAACATAGCAACCACTGGACGCGTCCTCTACCTCTAAGCCCACTGGATTAAGGTTGCAGTTACGGAGGACAATGGGAGCCTGACATTGGACCCATTGTCACGGAGGAGAGAGACGACGTATACGGCGGTTCGTGAGGGTTACAAGAATTGCTTTGCCTTCAGTTTGAAGGACTTGGGAGCACTGAAGGGTCAAGAATCCGTATTGAGTTGGCCACTGACACGCAATATTCGGAGACCCTATAGATATAGTGACATGGAGAGGTCTTTGATTCAGATGAGGACTCAAGATCTCTGGGAGGCAGGTTTGGTGGAGCTCTCTGGTGGAGAGTATGCTTCAGCCACAGTGATGCTAGCAAGAAGGAGGTCTATGGCAATTGGACGGAGAGACGTTTGTGCGGTGATTACCGGCCTGTAAATCGTCAGACCAAGTCCGATAAGTATGCCATGCCAACACCAGAGGAGATCTTTGATGCCATTCGGGAATGCTAAGGCCTTAGCACTTTGGATTACGATCCGGTATCACCAGTTGCCAATCAAGGAGGCGGAACAAGCAGAGACGGCATTCTGGGGATCAATGAGCACGGCAAGGATTGCCTATATCAGTGGCGGGTTCTTACCATTTGGGCGCTTAAGAATGCTCCGCAAAGTTTCAGAGAGTCATGGATAGGATTCTAGCAGGGGTGTGACTTTGTCGGTGCTACATAGATGACATCATCATCTTTAGTGTTACGATGGAGGAGCATGAGAGACACCTTCAGGTGGTATTGGAGCGCTTGGAGCGCGCACGGATTGAAGTTGCATCCGGGGGAGTGCAAGTTTTTTCCACAACCAGATTGAGTATCTGGGTCCATGATATATCCTAGAGGATTGGGGGTACAGCAGACTAAGGTAGAGGCCATTGCACAAATTTCCACGCCCCACGGATGTGAGCCGAGTTCGAGCTTTCATGGGGTTTGACAAACTATTATAGACGGTTGTCAAGGGATTTAGTACCATTGCAAGGGCTCTAACCAAGACTGACCAAGGGGACCAGGAGTGGCAGTGGGAAGATGGCAGGAACAAGCTTTTCAAAGAGCTCAAGGTGAGGTTGACTCGGCGCCTATCTGAGACGACCTATCAGGGGGCGTCCCTTTCAGTTCATACGGATGGAGCATGCTGGGGCTTGGAACGGTTTGCTTACACAAGTGGATGATGAGGGAAGAGAGTTCGTAGTAGTGGCTTATGCTAGCTGCTCGGAACAACGAGCAGAGGCTAAGTACAGCTCATTGAGGGAGAGTGCTTAGCTGCAGTGTGGGCCGTGGCACACTTCAGGTGCTATCTATATGGCAATCTTTTCACCCTTGTCACGGATCACCAACCACTCAAGTGGTTGATGGAGTCAGACAAGCTTACGGGGAAGCTTTGCACGTGGGCACTCATACTTCAGGAGTATGACTTTTAGGTTGGCATCGACCGGGTTTGGTCAATCGGGATGCGGATGGATTGAGTCGCAATCCATGCACGAGCCAACACGATGACACTGGAGCTCGGTGGATGGTGGTGAGACGGAACGAGGAGATGGTGCAGGATGGCACGCATCTGCATTTTGTGTATCTTGGCATCGGGAGAGGTTCAGGTTGGACCTACAACAGGGATGACTGTAGACGGAGTGTCTGAGGACCCTGAGGCTAGTGATGAGCCAGGTGGTGCCAGAGATATAACATGAGGATTCGGCTGTGTTGGACTACCTCCGCACGGGAGACACAGCAGCCACTGTGATTGCCAGGGAGAGGGGGAAGGATCCTGCACACGAGCCAAGAGGTTGAAGGGAAGGGATACACCTACTTCGAGTGTGGGAGGATGGTCGGGTGAGGATTGTGCCTCACCCCACACAGCATGCACGGTTAGTGCGGCATGCCCATGAGGAGTGGGGGCATTTGGAGTGCGACGCACTCACAGTTTACTAAGGGGCAGTATGGTGGCGTGGTATATGCATACAGAGGTCTCAAACAGTTCGTGGCTAGGTGCATGGAGTTGCTGACAGGGTGCGTGTGCTTCATTCAAGTCCCTACACCATAATTGCATCCTTTACCAATCATGGGATTGGGCTAAGGTGGAGTCTTGACTTCGCAGGACCGTGCCACTGACTATGCGCCACCACAGATATGGTTGGTGATGGTGGAGCACTTCTCTAAGATTGAGTTGGTTCCATTGACCTGACAGGAGAGGAGGAGGCTGAGTATGCATTCTTGGATCGTAGCTTAGCCGATTGGTGATAAGATGAGGTACTCACGGACAAAGGGTACCAAGGAGAGTTAGGAGAGTTCTGGGGGGAGTTTCAGGCTTGGTGTGTGCTAAAGCCTTGATAGACCACCGCACCACTTCTCGGGATCATCATGAGGCCGATGGATTGGCCAGAGAGAGAGAGAGTTGTTCAGACGGTGAAGGGGTTTTGCGCAAGTATGGCTTGCAGAAGGAACACTTATGAGATTTAGATCTTCCGGTTCCTTGTTTAGCCATGGGCTACAGGTTCAGCAAAAAAGCATCACTTGCCTATTCTCACCATATTTACTTCTCTTTGGCCGAGAAGACGGATTTGCCTTGCAGCCATTCGTAGGGACATGCTCAAGTCCTTACCTTTGACGATCGGACGTTGTGGGTACGTGCATGTGATCAGCGTGCAGAGTTGTCAAGAAAGTCATGCCCATGGCTTTTGTGAACATTGCCATTGCACAGCACCATGATACGTTGAGGTATGCCACTATAAATGGTGGAGGATATCGTCCACTCCTGGGGTTTCGGAGGTTTAGCCCCTGGTGATATGTTATTTGCAGCAGAATGCTCCTACGACTCTGGATGTTACACAGGGCGCGTGTTATTCTGAGGGTTCGAGAGGTGTTGCCCTCAGGGGTCCTGAGCTTGGAGGGTCGGGATGAAATGACTTGGAAGGACATGGCTCGTAATTGTGCGCCATGTCACCCTTCCAAAGTCGATGGCAGAGTTGACCCAAACTTGGGACAGTGGTACCTGCAGGTTTGAGGTGCATGCTTCTGTGGGTCTGCCAAAGGGGGCAGCCACCATGAGGTGTGTGATCGATGCTCAAGGGGTTGGCATATGGGATGCTTGACACCACCTCTTGAGAAGGTTCCTGAATGGAGATTGGTTGTGTCCACACTGCTTGGGATAGTGGCAGGGGAAATGACTGGAGGCAGCTAACAAGACATGGGAGGCCAAGGCTCATAGGAGTCAATACATGAGATCCCAAGCTCAAGTTCACAGGGTGCAAGACGGCGACTAATGATGGGGCAACTCTTGCACCCGGCCTTTTTCTTGATCTATAGAGGTTTGAGTGTAGTAGGGATAAATGGTGGAGGATTAGTGAGGGCTATATGGTCACTATCACATCTGTGGGCTACCGGACTTAGAGGGACCTAAGGCACCAGCTAAGGGGGCGATTGGGTGTGTGGGAATAGTTGACTGCCATAGTGGGTAGCATAGTGGTAGATTAGTGACTGACTAGTTGTAGCCTAGTGGTTGGATTAGTGGCGGTGGACTAGTGGTGGACTAGTGGTATACTAGTGTGTGGTGTGCAAAGGTGTTGTGTGGTTGTTGGACAGGCGATGTAGTTGTGTAGCGATATGTATACGCAACGACAACCCGACTTATCGTCCGGCTCGACAAAACTAGCCGCTTGACAGTGAAGAACCTGCGCCAGAATCTTGTGCGGTTGTGAAACTGGGGAAAAGGCAGGACAAGACAAAGGGAAAGGTCCTTTCTGCAGCTAGCTATCATTGAAGACCCAAATAGAGACATTGACCCCAGGGTACCGGGTTCAGGGGAGAGTGGCTGAAATCCCATCAAAGTGCTGATTGATACAGGCAACACTCATAACCTGTTGTCAAAGGATTTTGTTGACAAGTTGGGACTAGTTCAAGAAGACATGCAACCCTATCAGATCTTGGTTACCAGATGGATGGCGTGGATTTACGCACAAAACACATTCCAAAGGTACCGATGGTCATGCAAGGCATAAACTTGGCTGATTCGAGGTTTGGGAAGGGAGCTGATACGACTGCACCTTAGCAGCGGTTGGATGGATCCGGTTGATGTTGTGGTGGCTTGCAAATACGGACTGGTTAGTGGTTACCTGGCCCAACGGGAAGGGATCAATATTCAGACGGGAATAGGAGCGCTTCCCAATGTACCTTCTTGTCAGCTATTCAGGATGAAGAATGTTTGCGGAAGGGGAATGCTCAACTTTTTAATGTTTAGCTTGCAAGGAAGTCTTGGAAACAATATCAGAAACAAGGGAAGTCACATTCCGACTTGACATAATCCTGAATGAATATAAAGATATGTTCCTGATGAGATCCCGGGATGCCCCTGAACGGGAGGGTTGATCATGCTATCGAGTTGATGTCAGATGCTTTGGTACCGGTTGTAGCAAGGGCACCGTTAAAGGCATTCAATTGCAAGAGAGAGAAAGTGACGAGTTAGAAAGGCAGTTGACTGACCCCTATTGGGAAAAGGGGTATATACGTCCAAGTAAATCCCCTTGGGGTGCCCTGTAATGTTTAAGAAGAAGAAATACGGGACTTTGAGACTGTGTGTGGACTATACATGGTTGAAAAAGATCACCATCAAGAATAAGTTTCATTTGCCTTGTATGGATGATTTGTTTGACTATCTCTATGGAAGTCAGGTTTTTTCAAAACTTGATCTTCGGTCTGGATATCATCAGATACGGATCAAGGAATTTGACCATGACCACCGACAGGATTTCGAATCTCGTTTTGGTCATTTACGAATTGTGGTGATGCCATTTGGGCTCACGAAATGTTAGCAACATTTACTCATCTCTGATGAATCTATGTTCAAGAAATAATTTGGGGAAAGATGGTCCTAGTCTACATGGATGATATACTAATATACTCGAAGTCTGAAGAAGAACATGAATAGCATCTACGCTTGATCTTAGACATATTGAGAGAGAACCATCTGTTTGCTAAGAGAAACAAATGTGAATTCTTTGTAGACCACATGGATTACTTGGGATTTTGCATCTCCAAAGATGGAATCTCAATTGATCCTAAGAAAGTCCAGACAGTGGTTGAATGGCCTAAGCCCAAGTAATAAGACTGAGGTCAGGAGCTTTATTGGGTTTGCTAGCTTCCTACGGAAGTTTGTCAAATCTTTTTCACAGACTGCAGCACCATTGACTGACCTGCTTAAGGACTCGAGTCCTGTAAGCTTGAGAGACGTCTGGACAAGAGAATGTGATGACAGTTTCGAGAAATTGAAGTTTGCCTTGACACATGCTCATGTACTGAGATTGCTCGATCCTACGAAGGGAGCAATCGTACTGTGTACCGATGCAAGTGATCTTGCTATTGGGGCTGTGTTGATGCACGATGGGCAAGTGATTGCCAATGAATCTCGAAAGATCAGTCCAGCAGAAAAGAATTACCCAACTCATGAAAATGAACTGTTGGCAATAGTTTATGCTCTGAAGATATGGAGGCATTACCTGCTTCCAGTTGATTTTGTGATAGAAACTGACCATCAGAGTTTGAAATACTTGACCACACAGCCTCATTTGAGTCAGAGGCAGATTAGGTGGTCAGAACTGCTTCAGCAATTCCATTATGACCTAAAATATGTCAAGGGGAGAGAGAATGTGATTGCTGATGCACTTTCTAGGAGACCATTACAAGTTAATGTTGTCTAATGCGTCAGTAGCACTATATTTCAAGACATTAAAGGTCAGTACGAGATAGATAAATTCTTCAAAGAGCCATTCAAGAGTTTGTCTCGTGACCAAAGAACTTCTATTGAGAAAGAGAAGTACCGGCCATACCTCTTGAGAGATGGGGTGTTATTTTATGATGGTCGGCTGTGTGTTCCCTTGATTCCAGACTTGAGATTGCGGATTATTCATGACAATCACAATATTCCAATCTCAGGACACCCGGGCTTTCAGAGGACCTACTGGTCAATACGGAAGCATTATTTTTGGCCGGGAATGAAAAGAGAGATCAAAGAATATGTACGGAAATGTTTCCCTTGTCAGGTGTCGAAGTCAGGAAGAGTTAGACCTCTTGGATTACTACAACCATTATCTGTTCCTGGATGGAATTGGGAATCCATTAGCATGGATTTCATTGTGGCATTACCCAGGACCAGAAACGGCCATGACAGTATCATGGTGGTTGTAGATAGGCTGTCTAAGATAGCCCACTTGATAC
This sequence comes from Takakia lepidozioides, assembly GCA_030704615.1. NCBI lineage: Eukaryota > Viridiplantae > Streptophyta > Takakiopsida > Takakiales > Takakiaceae > Takakia > Takakia lepidozioides. Next base: position 77,440,077 of record CM060731.1, read on the forward strand.
CTACAAGGATGAGTGCTACGACATCTGATGTTGCATCCTTGTACATGAAAGAGATATTTAGGATCCATGGTCTTCCTCGGGAGATTATTTGTGATAGGGACTCAAAGTTTACAAGCCATTTTTGGATTGACTTGTTCAAGAAATTGGGAACCAAGGTGAAACTGAGTACGGCCTTTCACCCAGAAACAAATGCTCAAACAGAAAGAACCAACCGTATAATAAAAGATATGTTGAGGATGTACGTTGGTGAAAGATAGTCCTCTTGGGAACAGTATCTGTATATGGTGGAATTTGCTTATAACAAGCATTTCCACAGTGCCATTGGCATGGGCCCATTTGAAGCTTTATATGGACGAGATTGCTTGGCTCTTGCTTCGCTTATTGCACCACCATCAAATGTGCAGAGTGTGAATGACAGGATCAGAGAGATGCACTCTATACTGGACCTGGTGAAGCGTAGTATGCAGGCTGCTTGGGAACGGGCTAAGTTCTTTGCTGATAAGCATAGAACTTTTCGTGAATTTGCCATTGGTGATATGGTGTTTTTGAAAGTTACACCTAAAAGAAGCAATCTAACACTGGGCAAGTGTTATAAGTTGTCACCAAGGTTTTGTGGCCCGTTTAAAATCCTGGAACGCCATGGCACAGTGGCCTATGAGTTGGATCTGCCTCCAACTTGGAAGATCCACAAAACTTTCCATGTCAGCCTCCTCCAGAAGTATATGTCAGACCCATTGCACATCTTGCCCACACTTCCTCAAGCTATGAATGATGGTCAGCTGATGGCTGAACCCGAAAAGATTTTAGAAACGCGAGTGAAGCACCTGCGCAACCGTTCTTGGAAAGAACATTTGATTAAGCGGTTGCATTACCCAGAGACAGAGGCTACTTGGGAGAAGGAAAATGAATTGACATTGAATTACCCCTCGTTTTCTGTCATTAAGGACAATGACCTGTCTTCGGGAGGGGGAGTTCGTTAGGTGCCAGGAACGAAGATCGACCTGTCAAGCACCAGTTTGGAACGACAAGAGACTGCTAGAATATCGCCAAACTGACAGTTGCAGGTAAAATGGAGCATACTCGCGTGCATGACGATATCCAGGACTAGGGATTTTGACGGGTGGCGCTTTGAGATGGCAAGATGGTTGAAGAAAGGATGATGGCGTACAGGCGTCTAGAGCAGATCTGCATGGACAGGAAATCTGTGTGTAGCACGGCGTGGTGGCTGGGTGGACCGGATGCTGTAGCCGGTGCTGTGCTTTCAGAGTGTAGGTTGATGTTGGAATAGGTGTCGTTGGCCTTTGGTGCCTTGCAGCGGCAGGGACTGTGACTTCTCTTTTGTATAGAGTGATGGTGTAAATCCTGTGACTAAGGTTTCATCAAGAGTTGATTTGAAGAGGGGCAGTTTAGATCTGATTCCAGTCACTGTTTGGAATAAGGCTTGTGAATATGCTTTTGTGAAGAACAGGGCTGAACGATCGTGGAGTGAAGTGATCTCTCTTACGATCTGAGTCAGAGAATTGTGACTGGAATAAAAGAGGCTGGTTACAGAAGGTCTATACTGTTGTGGATTCAAGCAAGCAGTTCTCTAGGGATTCTGATAAATTCCCTGTGAATAGCAAGATAAACAAAGTGCCTGAAATTGGTCATAGTCAGATACTTTTCAAGTACCCTGTTTGTGAGGGAAAGCGGGGCTCTTGTATATTACGCATGCTTCGGCCGGAGTCTTCTCTCTCCCATTATAGTGCTGATCATTTGTACGTAGCTTCCTTGCTCTTCCTTGTGGCTGTTAATAAGGTGCACAAGTTTCCACGTTAAGCCCATGAAGAGTCATTAACTCAAGTTAGAATTATAACAATAAGCATTAACAACAGCTGCAATTCTCTTTCACTTCTCAGGTCGAATCAATCATGAGATTGCGCATGTAGTTGCCGACCTCTTGCTGACCAGGGATAACACAACAGATCATATGGAGTATATATGTAGTATCATGTGTGGTTACCAGAGGACACAGTACTTTACTCTTTTGCCTAAACCACATGCAGACCGCTGCAACCAGACGTATCATCCCAACTGATTACAATTCAGGTTGTTTAATTTTTCGTAAGGCATACTATACTAGTACTTATACTTGTTCTGAGATGATCTATTAAGTCTAAGCTGCTCTAATGAGCTGAACGACTACACCAGGATACCTTCTTTTGGAAAGGAGGATTGCGCTCATAAGTAACCGATGTTATACATGTACAGGTAGTGTAAGTATAACATATGTAAGTCGACTTACCGCATGCTCTTTATGGTCTCCATGGACCAACAAACACTTCCTGATACCCAGCTTGCGCCCTATAGAATCCATCCGGTCGAACATACCAAATGCACTGTTTACATGCGATATGGTGGCCGAATAGTCCGGGGCCCTTCCAGACTGTGTATCCTGCGAATTGATGTGTTGGATTGCATGTGAAGTCACACCAAAATAACGTAGATCCCCAGAAGTTGTCTTTGAACCCGAATCCATATTGCTGTCCCCAAGTTAAACTATGGCTTTGCAGGTCATCGTTCTTGGATCGGCAGTGAAGAGTAAGGATCTCTCACAACCCTGGTTGAAAATGTTCACAGACATCTCTTCGCCAGGTTGTGCATCAATGCAGTAGGACATGAATATAACCATCAGTGCCACTACTATAAGAGATGCCTCTGTCGGCACTCCCAGTTTGCCATCATATTTTACCATGCCTGTATCTGATCTGAAAACAGCAAATTAAAGAAAAGGCCAAAAGGAAATCATGAAGAGCCAGAGATGAGCTCGAGAGGGAGAACAAGCTAGACTAGGGAAAGTATTTGCGCTCCAAAAAATACAGGAAATGATGTCATACGTGACCTTGAAACTCGATCGAGAGAGAACTGAGGAGGTTTAATTACAACAATATGCGGCTTATTACTGCTTACATGAAATACCCTATTCCCCCATATTCTTCATACGCAAGTACACAAGTTTACCCTTCCGGCCCCTATGTATATTACAACTACCAGGTTTTTTTTCAGAACCCTCACTCCACCATTGTGCACTGACGTCTTGGTATTCACGAAATTTCTAAGGTTCATTCCCTTGCATGGATCACATAATGAGTAGACCTCTGAACCTCAAGCTGGTAGTAGCACGATATATTATGGGCATGGAAAGCGAGAGTGTACAGCAGAACCACATAACTGATCCGCCATAGACGAGCAGCCTAAAAAACATACACCACACCAAGGAAAGTAGAGCCTGTCCACATGTATGTATCTTCAAATGACTAGCAGGAGACTGAAAGGTTCAAAGAGAATTGGATTATACCTTGCAGAGCGCCTGCAACCAATCTGCACACCCAGTACTGAAGAGGTACTGAACCAAAAGAACACAGGCGACCAAAAGAGATGAAGAGACAAGGGGAGGGCACTCCTTTAATAGCCCCATCTCTCCCTCCCCCCCTGCACAATACCAGCCGCCTATCTCTCTCCTCCCTTGACCACCCTCCGGCCTCGAGCTGATACCCAGATATTCTCAAAGATATTTTGTGAAAATATTAGAGTAGTATGAATACATATTGGAATATTCCGTTAATGACAATATCTTCAGTCCTCTTTACTTCGACAACTCAAAAACTAATGAACTAGTTTCTGAAGTGCTCGGAGATCATCATTTCATTTCATTCTCTTTGAGCATCCGACCTGATCAATGTGCATGTCTTTGTTTGCTACACTATCCTTTCAGTTTCAGGTTTTGACGTTTTGACAACAGCTCTACTCGTGCAGGTATCACTTGGTTCCTACAGAGAGTACTGAGGCATGAAGCCACAGTTCCCTAATTACTACCTGAGGACAGGCAGAGGACCCAAGTTAATCTTCTGTCCCGATCAGACGTGCGTATAACTCGATAAGCAACAGGACCCTGGTCAGTTTAAGAGGAGGAATAAGATGATGCCATCCAGAGTAAATGGCACCAACATACATTATATATAAAAGATCGACCTACCACATGATCTCCACATGATGGTAATTATTTTCAGGATCGCAACGCAAGCACGGTAATGTCACATCTCGAGGACGGTGGTTGGGACCACATGTTGGGATAAGGATTGGTAATGGTGTACGTGGACGCAATGTTCCTCAGGGCACTATCAGCCGGGCAAGCTTAACAAGCACACAATCAAATTATATCCTTTCTTTCGCTCAGATTTTACTGTGACAGGCTCCTTCGCCTCTTCGACTTGGACTTTCTAAGTGCCACATCTCTGTGTCTATTTTTGTAATTTAAAACTTTTCTCTGGGCCCTCCTGTGGATGTAATAGTTTTCTTTCTTTCTTGTTTCTTTCTTCGGTACTCCTCTCTCTCGCGCGCGCGGCAGCGCCGACGCGCTGCGCTCAGGGGCGCTGGCGCGCTAGCGCTATCTCTATCTCCACCACACCATGACGTCCAAACGCCAAAGGACGGCTGCCGACGAGGTAGACTACCCGTCTCCCTCACTCACGTCCACATGATTCCCCTCTACTTCTTCTTCCTGCCCATGTCTCTCATCAAGCCTCTCATTTGCGTCAATACTCCACAAGGAGTGTTGATGTTCAAACGCTTCGGGACCAAATCTCCATCTTACAAACGAAATGCATCTCGGAGAAGACTCTGCAGCAAGTGCTCGCTGCCCGTGACAATGACTCGGAGGAGCGGTTGGCTTCCCTAGACAAAGATTGGGAGACGCGGATGGCTTCCCTTAACAAAAATTGGGAAAAGCGCATGGATTCCTTGGACAAAGATTGGCAGAAACGCATGACTTCCTTGGACAAAGACTGGCAGAAGCGCATGATAGACAGATACACAGACTTGGAGAACAATATGCGAGTACAGGATAGCGTTTTGCGGGCCTCTCTTCAGGAGTGCACTAGCAAACTTCAAGGTGTGGCGAAACATCTCAGTGACAAATCCACACATACGCGTCTTTCAAAACTTGAAGGCGAAGTGAAGACCTTCACAGAGAAGAGCCTCCCAGATCCCCTCACAACAAGCATCCACATGCAGGTGGAATCCCTTAGCAAAGAGCTGGAAACACACAGAACTGCGACGTCTACAATGGCTCGGGAGCTCCAAGCTCACAAGGCAGAGGACTCCTCCTGGGCTAATATAGTTAATGGGAGCACATCCAACAACAGTCCTCACTCTCTGGAGGAGACGGTCTCGGCTACTTTGCGAGAGGAACAGCAACGGGCTTTCAAAGCCCTTAACATCAGGGTCACTGGGAAGCTAGGGGGCCTTGCTGAGGGGGACCCTCTTGACGCTGCCACCAGCCTTATTCAGCAAAACCTTGCTCTCCCACGGAGCGCGAGTGGCATTGAAAGGGCTTGGCGTGCAAGATCTCCAGAGCACAAAATCCTCTTCATTAGATTCAAGGACAAGGGTGCTCGGGATAGAGTCCTCAGGCAGAGGCCTCAATTGAGAGGTCAGGGTATGTACCTCAACGATGACTTGACCCCTTTGCAATACAACGCCATGCGGGCGCAACTCTTGCAGGTTAAGCAAGCTCGAGCTCAAGGGCACTATGCCGTGTACCGAGATGGGAGGGTAATTGTCCGGGAGCACGAACGTTACCCCTCTAGCTCTAAATAAGGGTTGGGGCACCATGAGATCAACGCACGCTCACATCTACACATTGGCTCATGGAACTGTAATGGCTCGTTGTGGAGCCACCCTCCAGGGCTTCTAGATATTCTTTCCAAGTGTGATGTTATTTTTCTTTTGGAAACTCATGCGTATGAAGGAAAGGACCCCCCTTTTATTCTCGGGTATGGCTTTCAGTCAGTGATTCGTCCACGTACAGATCTCACATCCTGCTGGCGGGATGTTATTTTGCTCCGGCTGCATCTCCGCACAACGGCCTACATATTCGAACAGATTCACCATATGTTCCATTGGAAGACGATATGACCCGTCTCCGTACCCCACAAACGGACATTTTCTTGGTTGGAGATTTCAACGCCCGTACAGGATCACTACAGGCCCCCACCTTCGACCACACAGATCCTCTACACATCCAACGCTCGCATACGGAATTGGAGAGGCAAAGTGCAGATTCTTCTTACGGTCACCATCTACTCAAGTTTTGTGAAACTCAGGGGCTGTCCATTTACAATGGAACAACCAACTTCAAATCCTCCAGCCAGTTCACTTGCCACACGTACAAGGGCCAAAGCGTGGTTGACTATCTCTTAGGGAGCCCCAACAAGCCTGATAGAATAAGCTCATTTTACATCACGAGGTACCCGGATTCTGATCACTCTTGCCTTTCCTTTGCATTTCCTTCCATCTCCCTCCCCGTGAGGATCCCCTCTGCGTCTCTTCCCTTACACCTACGTATCCACTTTAATACCCCTTTCTCTCACTTACACAATGCCGAGTATGAAACATACCTAGCGTTAACCCTCCCTTCCATTCTTCATCTATCATCTCCTAACGACAAGGCTACACATCTTACTCAAGCCCTTTGGGACTCAGCCCTGCGATCCTTTCCCGTCACCCTTCCATCTACCTCATCACCCTTCTCCACTCGTCATTACGCACCATTTTATGATGAGGAATGCAAGACTGCTAGACGTCGCATCAAATTTTTACTACTTGATACCAATTATTCTCCAGAGTCCACTAATCTTACTCATAAGCACTGTAAGTCCCTCATTAGATCCAAAAAGCAAGCCTACACTATCAAGTTGCAATGTTCTTTCCTTGCTAAAATCAGATTTTCTCCACGATCTTTTTGGTCCCTCCTTAAACCTCATAGAGATCCCCCCCCAATCACTGACATTCATGTCTGGCATGAGTATGCACAGTCTTTATACCATTCCCCAACCCAAACTCCTTCTCCTATAACCTCTAAACCCCTTCACTTCTCTCTTTTTACTACAGCCAATGTCAATAAGGCAATCAAGAAGCTGCAAAATGGCAGAGCGGTGGACATTTCAGGACTTCAGAGTGAATTCATCAAGCATGTTGCACCTACTTTAGCCCCTTTTATAGCTAACCTCTTCAATGAGGTGGTGCAACGGGGGTTTCCAACAGAGTGGACAAAGAGCATCATCCACCCACTTTTTAAGAGCGGTGACAGGCTCGCACCGACAAACTATCGTACTATCATGGTGTTCTCATTACTTGCTAAACTGTTTGGGGCAGTAGTGGCCATGGAACTGGATGATTGGGGTGAGTACTCTCGCATTTGTGCTGAGGGACAGGCTGGTTTCCGTCGAAACCGATCCACTATTGACCACATCTTCACTTTTCAAGTTATGGTGGAAAGTGCACGCTATGACAAAAGAATGGTCTATGTTTGCTTCGTGGACTTTCACAAAGCCTTTGATTCAGTTCCTCGGGACCTTCTCTTCCAACGGCTCCATAGAGTAGAAGTCCCTCCAGACATCCTCTGTGCCATCTCTTCTATATATGAGATTGTCACTGGCATGGTCAATGTCGCTGGTGACTTCTCAGCCGAGATCCACAGCAACATTGGAGTCAAACAGGGCTGCCCCCTTTCACCTACCCTGTTCGGGATCTACATTGACGCCTTGGAGAATTACATATAAAAAAACCATGGGGTTGGGGTCCCATTGGATGGGGGACCAACCCAATCAGATCTCCTCTATGCTGATGATGTTGCCCTTTTGGCACAATCCCCGGTCTTTCTGCAACGCCATCTCAAAATTTTGGAACAGTTCTGCAAAGACTATGGGATGCAGGTCAATCTTAGCAAGACCAAGATCATGGTCTTCAATGGCCAGGCTGACCGTAGATTCATCTTCAACCAGCAGGAAATTGAGATTGTGAAATCATACCGGTACCTAGGTCTGGTTATCCACTCCCCCAAGTTTCACTTTGCAGCCACTGCCTTGGACAGGTTGACTAAAGGTAAGGCGGCCTCCGTCCGCCTTCAGGCCACAAGCAAATACATCTGCGGCATCCCCTGACCAAAAAGTGGCTGTTTGACACCGTCGTCAGCCCTGCTACCATCTATGGTTGTGAGTTCTGGGCACCTGGTGTCCCTGACTCCTGGTGGGAAAAGAATTTGGAACCATTACAGTCATTTTTTCTCCAAGCAATGCTTGGCGCCAGGAGCACAACTCCATCTCAGATCCTAGGTGCAGAGTTCGCATGTGTACCATTGCAATCCGAGGCCCTCTTTAGGCTTACAATCTTTCTCCATAGATTGCAGGCCCTTCCACCCAAAGGGCTAGTGGCAAGGGCCCTCACAACATCTATGAGGCTCAAAGCTGCAGGTTTCAGGAACTCCTGGTATGCTCGAGTGGATAGTTTATTTCAACGTAACGGACTTTCTACTGCTTTCCTATTACCAATGAACCCAGATGAGGTGGACATCACATCCAGACATGACCGCAACAGACTCATTCGGAGAGAGCTTATGGAATTACATGTCAAGAGAACTTGGATGCTACCCAATCTCACGACAAAGCTCCACTTCTATCGAGAGACATTCTTGGTGCTCCGCGATGATAGAATCTTGAGACCAAATTACCTTTCAGCACCCTTATCTCCTTCCCTCTTGAGGGCATTGGGGCGGTTCAGGGTGGGTTCCCACAACCTACGGATAGAGACTGGCAGATGGGAAAACCTGCAACGGGAGGACCGCCTATGTCCAGCTTGCATAGGGCGCAGCAAGGAAATTGAAACTGAAGAACACTTCTTCTTCTACTGCCCTCTATACTACGAGATCCGTGGGAGATTTCACTGTTTATTCAGTGGAACCCAAACTCTCACTGATGTCTTTCACTATGAGGATAAAAAATGCGTGGCAGCCTACCTACACGAGGCCTTCACCCTTAGACAATCGCTAGAACATTGATTGTGGTTTCTGGATTTGTTCCTCTCTCATGTTTTCTTCCATTTTGTCCCATAAGCTCTACGAGCTTTCCGCGGACGTTATAAAGCACCATTTCATTTCTTTTCTTTTCTTTTCTCCCTCTATATTATATTGAGATCCGTGGGAGATTCCACTTTCTATTCGTTGGGACTCAATCTCTCACTGAAGTCTTCCACTATGAGGATCAGATGCTTGGCAGCTTACCTGCACGAGGCCTTGACCCTTAGACAATCCCTCGAGCAGTAGTTGGCTCTGGTTTTGTTTCCTCGCTCTTGTTTTTCCCGTTTTGTCTTTGAGCTTTCCACGGACGTTATAAAGTACCATTTCATTTTCTTCAATTTCGTCCTCTTTTACGGACACCTTATGTCAAGCTGAAGCACCTGGAGCTCGGGTCCTGGCAGGTCCAGCTTTTGTAGCTAGGTATACATATTTATAACCTCGTGAATGTCCTGTCTTGCATCAACCTTTAATCTTCAACTCATTGCTTTTGGCTTGGTTTAGATGGTAGTCTACCTCTTTATCACTAGCACGTTCAATATAGACCAACTTATCCGTACATGATCCAGTGGGACGTGCTGATTTCTTGTATGTTTTCACTGCAAATTCATAATCTAGCTCTACTTCCAATTTTGTGTGTACGAAGTATACTTAGTAAAGACAAACGATGAGGATCATATTTATTGGGAATTAAGGCTCAGAAATATCCTACTGCTCTTGGAGTAGGGGCGGCAATGGATCAAGTTGAGAAATTTCTGAACCCTGTCTCAAGTCCGCAATGCAAGACAACACTCGACAACTAGGAGATTCCAGGAATTCCAGAAATTTATCAAGTTGTGATAACCCGGGCCACCCCATAAAACCGGCCATTGATCAGACTAGCGGTTATCGAAAGGATCCACATACGATCAAGTCAATTTTCTTAGAGAACCTAGTGAATCATGACAATCACCATCTATGCTGTGCCTTGCATTAGAACCTCTAGAAAATGCTTATAGAAATAAGGGGAAAACTGGCACTTTATGCTTTGTTACCTCCTCACAAAGCAGAAGTTTAGTAGAGCAATCAGAAGCATTGATACACACGACATCCAAATTGAAGTCCGTGAAATATCCAGCTGCAATCCAAAGAGTAAATAGCTGCCTGCATGGTCTCAAGCAACAAAGAAGGAATACACTACCTCCATCCAGCTTCACCAGCCATGTGATTGTACTGCTAGCTGGTGGAGAGCTGGTGATGGTAATCAAAAACTGAACTTCAAGAAGAGATCAACACTAGCACTTCCATCGATAAAAGCAGTTCAATCGGCTATGCCACTGAGATGCAAACATACCCTCCATGGCTACTAGGAATTTTTCTCTAACAATGTCACCAGTTCCTTTTGATGTTTATCTATTCCTGTGCAGCTGCTAAGAGAATGTCAAACAAGCAAAGTAAATAAAGTAAAGTATGACGCTTAAATTATGGTGCCGCTTGACCCCCAAAGCTAATGCCTTCCGGCTGGAAGGTGGACACCTTCGTTACACCAATCGGGTTCACAATACCTTCCTAGCTAGGTGGTATGTGCCCATTACCACTGGCTCCAATTACTTGTCCAGAGTGAAGGATAATGAAGTACAGGTCTTCTACATAAATATGCAGCCAAAAAGTGCTTTATTGAATGGATCACGGAGTAAGTCAATCATCAAAGAACGAGGGCCGAACCTATATTGCAGCCTAAGTGATTGAAAACCTGCAATCAAGTTGTGCTCCTCAATCTTTGCGCCGAGGGCAGACAGTCCAAGCAGAGTCCGAGGAGGACTGCTCTAGCTCTCTGAAGATTTTAAACATACACTGCCCACACTGGGATTTGGGTAATTATTTATGATCTTAGTCTGTGATCCTTCAAATGTCAACAGTTCCACCTATCATAGCCCCTTCCTATTCAATGTCATGCACTATAGATAACCCCCTAACGTGTCTTCGACTCTATATGTCATAAACTCCCTATGTGTCTCCCACTGTGGTGCCGATCATTTGTACTTCGTAGCTTCCTTGCTCTTCCATGTTTGTGTTGCAATGCCTACACCCACGTCCTTTAAACCTGTTAATAAGATGCACACGGTCAGCCCACTGTCAGCCTGTGAGGATAAGTTAGAAATCAATTAGCATTGACAAGAGCTGCAATTCTCTTTGACATCTTAGGCTGAGTCAAACATGAAATTGCGGTAGTTGACCAATGATAACACAACATATGTATGTAGTATCATCTGTGGTTACCAGATGACCCAGTTAAATCTTTCGCCTAAACATCACATGCAGACCGCAACCAGACCTGTCATACCAACTGATGTAAGATGTACAAACGACTGAAATACAAATGATATGTGCTCCACATGAGATGATATCTCAAATAAGACCAAGAAGTACACCACGATTCTATTTTATGCAAGGGGGATTGCACTCATAGTTAAAAAATGTTATCTCAAGGTAATGTAAATTGATCTCAATATAGGGTACATGCTATCTCTATGCATAGACACAGATCATGTTTGAAAATGAAGTGCTAGATAAAACATATGCCCACAATCACAAAAGGTTAACTAGAATGTATGTAAAGTCGACTTACCGCATGCTCTTTGTAAGGCTCTTTATGAACTCCATGGACCAACAAACATTGGATCGTCCCCCATTTGGGCCCTATAGAAACCATCTGGCCGCACATCCCAAATGCACTGTTTACATGCGACATGGTGGCTGAATAGTCCGGGGCCCTTCCAGACAACGTATCCTGCGAATTGATTTGTTGGATTGCAGGTGAAGTCACACGCAAATAATGTAGATCCCCAGAAGTTGTCTTTGAACCCGAATCCATACTGCTGTCCTGGAGTTAAAGTATGGCTTTGCAGGTCATTGTCCCTGGAACGGCAGTGAACGGTAAGGATGTCACAACCCTGGTTGAATATGTTCACAGACATCTCTTCGCTTGCATCAATGCACCTCATGAAAATAACCATCAGTGCCACTACTAAAAGAGATGCCTTTGTCGGCACTCCCATTTTGCGATCATGCTTTGCCATGCCTGTAACTGATCTGAAAACTGCAACCAATCTGCACACCCAAAGAATCCAAAAGCACTTGTGACCAAAAGAGATGCAGGGACAAGGGAAGGCACTCGCTTCTATAGCCCATCGACTCTCCCCCTCACGAGCCATCTCTATCCTCCCGAGACCCCCCTCCCGCCAGCTCGAGTGGATACCCAGATATTCTCGAAGATATTTTGTGAAGATGCTATAGTGGTATGAATATTAGAATATTCTGTTCATGATAAAATCTTCAATCCTCTTTCATTATTTAGACAACTCAAAAATTAATTAATTAGTTCGGGGATAAGATGTTATAAGTTATAAGCCTGTGGAGATGCCAACGTGCAATTGGAGCAAAAGAAAAGAGTCGACTAGCCTTCTTATCGTTCGTGTCCAGAACATTCGCCAGCATCTGACGGAATCAGTAAATATCTTCTTAAAAATAGTCGGGTGCTTGCCTCTGGAGGCTGCTGATCTGGGCTGATCTCGGGGGAGGAGAGGAAGATGGGGCTATAAAAGCGGGCGCCCTCATCTTGTCACTTCATCTCTGTCGCTTCTACTTGTGAAGAATGTTCAGTGGTTGGTTGACACACAGGTATTTGCCCTTCCACTCTTCATTTTTGTGATTTTCATGAGATCGTTTTCTTCCATTGGATTTCCAGATTTCTCCTGCTAATCACGGCTCTGCCTAGCTTCTTTCTTCTCTCTCACAAGTTGCTTTTGGGCTGTTTTTTTGCTCTGGTTTTGTTTCCTCTCTCATGTTTTTTCCATTTTGTCCCATAAGCTCTATTTCCGCGGACGTTATGAAGTACCATTTCATTTCATTTTCCTCTATTGCATGTTCTCCTAAGCTACCCGTATGTAGTCCATTGTGTGGTTCTGCTTCCAGTTTTGTTTGGTAGATCGACTCTCGTTCGCCATGCCCCTGAAGTGTTAATGTGCTACTGAAGTGCCTAGTGATTGGTGTTATCCAATACATGAACAAGTCGAGTACTTAAAAGCATATAATGAGTCATGAGTTATATCAAGACCTGAGCAAGACCTCCAAAACATGAACTTCATAGTATAGCTATCCAGTGATACACGTGAAAGGGTATACTCATAGCTGACCATTGAAACCAGAGTACGTTAAGGAAACGGTTCGGGACCCAGCAAAACGAAGGATATCGACGTAGCACTCGGGAGGATGTAACGATGACAATGTACATCTCTCAATATGACTAAAGATTTGTCATTTTGTTGATCAGCCATGATACATCTACCTATTACACATTAGACGACTCTAACCAACAAAAATTTTCCTTACGCCTCTTGACGAGAGATAGTGGCGTGCAGGACCTTTCGAGCTTCCAATCTCAAGCACATTCGACTCAAGACGACCATCATGGCACACATAATGCAGCTGAGGATGGCCCTGTTCGTCAACCTTTTGGTCTTCGTGCTGCTTGCACCAGCCACAAACTGCTCTCGACCCAGCTTCCTCGGCGTGCATGACACTAACGGTGACACTGGGCCTCATGGGATCATACGGCCTATAATACGGCACTGGCCGCCTCCTAACGTCACGGCCATCGGTGACACTGGGCTTGATAAGAGCATAAGGCGCGTCCCGCCTCCTAACGACACGGCCACCACCACTTTGCAGTTGGATTGTATCCCGACTTTCCGCAACCCGCCGCCTTTCAACGAGTCCACTACGTTGATGGATTGTGTCCCGACTCTCTGCAACCCCCCGGCTTTCAACGAGTCCACAGCAAATATGCTGAACTATGGACATCCCGTGCCAGCAAAGAGGTTGAGTCCGTCGACTGAGCTGAAAACTAGCGCCGCCTTTGAGAGCACTCTGGATTATGAAAATCCCAAACCAAATCCAGCGCATGACATGCCTCCACCTCCTCAATAAATTCTGAGGTTATGGATTGCGATAGTTAAGGTGAGTGCACACATGGAGTTTGCTGTAGAATGTACAGCATATCGGAATGGCTGCGCTCAACTGATCTCCGGGAAGGACAATCTCAAGTTGTAATAAATTGCGAACTATTGATGATTGATTCCTAGTTGATTCCACAAAATTACCCAAATCCCAGTGTGGACAGTGTTTAAAATCTTCAGACATTCCACTGCACGTAACACATCTCATTGCCAGGAAGAACATATCTTCTGTTTCTGGTACTGTTCCATCTGGGACTTAGCTCGCATCTTCTTAGTCGACCGTTCCCTTTTGTATTGTCAATGAATAGAGAATGATCTAGCTCAGGATATCGTTCGATTTCTAGTCTCAAGGTTTTCTAAATTGAACTGTCAATACCAGTAGAGATCTGCACGAATTTTCTGCACGATCTGCGTGCGAGATCTGCATTCTCTGAGAATTCCCTGGGAATTGAAGAATTCGAAAGGGAGGATTCAGTCTGGTGATGCATTAAACCCTCTTAAGCCCCACTCTTACTGCATTTGTGCTGCTTGTCAGAAATGACATTTCAAACCCAAATTTTAATCTGCAGATGCATACGGTTCTGTGCACAGGAATTGGAAGAGGGAGGGTGGAGAGAGAGCGCGAACCTTGAGGTAGCCTTAGTTGAAAAGAGATTTGTGAAGAAGGAACACGGTTCTAAAACCATCCCCAGAAAAGGCTCTTAAGGAAAGAGGAAGGTCATGATGCTCAAGAGAGGCCCAGATTAGGAACCCAGCAAGCGACGTATCAAATGGCCTTTGCCCCGGCATTTTTATCGGTTCAATGAGCTGTCTTCACCAGAAATTTCTCTCTTCTCCACGACCACTACAATGTGGTGCTCGTTATGTCGAAAGAGAAAGACGCCTGTACCCTTGGGAAGTAAGGTGATGAGACATCTCACTTTCTCTAACTAACTCTACGAAACCATCCCCATGACTTCTTCACTCATCGGTCTATGACTTCCAAGAAACGTGCGGAACAGGCAGGAGAGAGCACGACTGTAGATCCACGACATAGCTTCCGGATTAGGGTTATATGGGTGCGGGGTCTTTCAACCGCGAGTAAAAAAATGTAGAAATTTATCAACTCCAAGTAGGTTACTAGAAACGACTCTACTTATACCTCCGGAGATGTGGGCATATGTGCAAACGATATGGGATATATCTCCTGCAAAATAAAAGCTAGTGATTGAGAAATCTGGCGCTTATAAGCAATGACGAGAAGGCTCAAAAAAAGCCGGCGAGGGTGATATGTATTAATCGCGTACCATGCACTAATAAAACAAACTGGACAATGCATATCTTTGGGTGTCTGTTTCATTCTACAGCAGTTTTTTTGGATATCTTTGATGGCTGCATAATAATTTACATGTGCAGCTCACAGATTTTCAGGAGTCCTCTGTGTTGCTCTCAGTCTTTGCCTTCTCCAATGAAGTCATGGATTTTGGGGTTGTGAAAAAGATGTTCATTCTTGCCTTTGAATTTGTGTGTTGTGGAGCACAGGTGACCAGTGCTGTGCCTACTCCTCCACCAGAAGCAAGATAGAGAAATCTCTGAAGAGATCTTGCGGAAATCATCTGACTTGTTATGTGTGTATAAAGTCAGGTTTCCTTCAGCATTTTGCATCCAACAATTTCCTGACACTGTAGCTACATGACTTGCTCAAACCACGGAGATATTCTGTCTCCTTACCAACCTCGTCTTGATGTCTGGTCAACTGCAAGCTAATGCAAAAATGCTTTGGTTACAATCTCCAGCCATGGCTAAACAAACTGTGATGTTTTTGTCGGCACACCATTCTGCAAAATCTCAGTGGCAGTAACATGCATCTGAGGTATTCTGACTGAACACATGCCTTTGAAGCAAAAAACTCTTTTAGAGAACACTAAGAGCACACAAATTTGAATGAAGGAACCAGAAGTGTAGAACTTTTCATCAAATTTTCATAAAATTCAGGTAGTTGCCAACTCCTTGATTTGTTCGATGTTGAGCGTACCAAATACAGTGTCATCTACAACAGCTTTGATAACTGCAGCAGCCACATCCTCCACATTGACAGGAGGTACCAACACGAGGTCGGCTGCTGGTAGATTTTGAAATGGTCGAGTAAACGTCTGCGTCGCTGCGAGTAATTTCTCCAAAGGCTCACCAACTGCATCTAGAGGGACGTCGATCCCATTTACCCTTCTCTTTCCATATATAAATCCTGGTCGGAGAATTGTTCCTGTGCATCAAGTGTAAGTGTACTGCATCATCATACCTGAGGACTAGACGTTTCCCACGAACTGTAGTTAAACAAGTCTTTCTGAGTTACCTTCGAACTAACTTGGCCAGGGGAAGGAAGATCTGATTGAAGCAGCGCCATGCGGACTCACAGAAAGCACAATATAGATAGGTCTGGATGAAATGGCCACCTTGGAGATCGAGTACTAGCAAGCATCAACTTGAGCACATGGCTTATTAGCCCAGCTGTACTGTTTGTTTCTCTCAATATTAAAGACACCATCAACCTATGACCAGTGACTGAGAGAGGGAGAGTTTGACAGAACAACTAGACGTCCGATCCAACTGGATGCAAGAGTTCCAGAAAGTTGACATTGGGCCTTCCTCCAAGGGCCCTAAAACAGAGTTATTGGTGAGGATTATCATCTACTTGCTTCCAAGCAGTTGCCTGCATGCAAAATTCTTGCGCTAAAACCAAGCTCCATCATCCACTTTAGTATTAAGTAAGGCTGTTCCTACTCGTATTGTCAGATTTGAAATCATATTAGTTGGAGAGGAGGGAGGGAGGATGACACGAGAGCGTCAAACAAGCCTCACCAGAATTTGGATAGACCGACAAAATTTGAGCTTCAGCTTTCCTTTTTCCAGCAAAGTAGCCATTATTTAGCACAATGGATGGCAGTCTGTAGTCGTGCACTGAAATATAGACAAACTTTGGGATCCCTGGCATTTGCATACACTTCCTGATCAGTCAAAGTTGAAAGTGGGCACATGCTTCCTGGAACAGGCCTACCCAAAGGTCAACCTGCAAACTATTGGCTACCTGAGATAATCACCATAGATAAACAAACACCCACCTTCAACTGATTGAAACACAGAAGATGATTTATTCATTAGGGTTCGATTGAGGTAGCTTACGACCATAGCCCTGAGCTCAGTTAGGACAGCAGAAAAATGGAGGGAGGGAGGGGGGAAAGCTCAAGGATGCAGTACCAACAAGGTTTTCAATTTTCACCTTATCCGAGACAAAGAAAGAAAGAAGTCTACCATATGAGTGGGGCCCCAAAGGAATAGAACAATTAAGCTTTATTACGGCCACAAGAAGCCCAAACAGCTTATAGGGGAGAAAGAAAGAAAGAAAGAAACTTTATAATGTCCACGGAAGCTCAAAGAGACAGATAGTCAGTGCAACTCACCAGCCTTGCTTGCAGCAGTGACAGCAACAATGTTGGCGCTAGCATTCACCTTCTCCATTTCCTCGTTGGTCCCAAAGCCTCCGAGTGTTGACACCACCGCCGTCACCCCATCAAGCAGCGCATCCCAGTCAGTAACAAACACATCACCTGCATTCAACAATATTGACAAATCCCTTCAACACAAGTCCAGAAAGAGTGAACCAAAATCAACTTTTATTTGGAATGAATACACAGCATGGGTGTAAGACACTGCCCAAGTAGAATTTAAAACATCAAAGGAAACGTGCCTGAAACCCATGTGACTTTATCCACCCAGACGGCCGAGTAGGATGGCCGCCCTGACCTGCCCCAGCCACCGAAACATTTTTTCTGAGATATCTTTTGATTCAAGAAAACACCAGTGAGCATAGAGCATTATTCTCTCTTTCTCGTGCTCCTTTGGAAATTTAATCAGAGTGGGTTCCCGTAGTATCCAGATTGATACACAGAGATGGGCTGGGACTGCTCAGGAATTACATCAAGAACTACTTCCTTTTCTCATGTCATGTCCCTACTACTAAGAGATCAGGGGTAGGCATTAGTGTCCTTTAAGAGATTCTCTCACATTGACCGAGCCCTTTAGCAATGAGGATCTGAATTGCCTTGCACCCTACCTGCAGGAGGCACTCCACCTTCAGGCCACATTTGAGGAGTTCCTTGATTCTATGATTCTGTTTTATCACCACACGAAGTAGTTCTATCATTCTGTTCTGTATCCTTGGCTCCTTTTCCTGGGCCTCCTGCAGATGTGATAAATATTTCTCTTTCTCTTTCTCTCTCTGTTTCTCCTCCTCCCTCATCCCTCCCTCCCGAGAAACAGGTGAATTGGTGCAGTGCTGCATATTGGCCGTATGAGCCGAAAAGACGACCATATCTGCAGGACATGACTGACTGGTATAGAACAATAACAGAGACAGAAAGAAGGTCTCACCTACTGAGACTTACAACCTCGATACACTGTGACACAGCTGCCTTGCACACAGCTGAGCCCACAAAGCCACTACCCCCTAGCACTAAAATCTGCATGACACATGGAGAAGGCATTAGTCATGAGTTACATTCTAACCTCTCTGCTTGCACTTCCCGTTGCCTACGTCCTTCGTCTGCTTAGCCATCAAGCCCAGAAGAGAGTGGCACGAAATACACAAACAAGCAATATCTCACAAGTGCTACACAAGGAAAGACAGATACACAGTTGACAGCATCTCTCAAAAGTACCGTGAATCTTGCAGAGCAAGATGTGCACAAAAGATGCATGTATCTTTTGTATCAAACAATGCATCAAAAAGATACAAAAGATGCATGTATCGATGGATATCAGATGGATATGGAAACAGGAGTGTGGCACCTTCTCTGATTTGACCTCAGCCACCACATCAATTGGAGCTGACGCAAAGTCAGGGCTACTGGTACCTGTTGAATATGTACCCTTCACCTGCCTCCTGCACATGTAATATATATGTAAGCATCATTCTACTCGCTTGCACTTGAGGGAGATGCCTAAAGAGTAGAAGGTCTATATTTTGCAGCAGATTCATGCTCCAGCAAGAGAGTCTTCTGGAGGAAATCAGGTCGGAAGCAACTCTGTTTACAAATGAAGTCCCATTATGAGGTGGCAGCTGTTTATTGTGGGCGAAGGCATGGATAGTAAGCGAGTACACCATCATCATATTTCTCTCTCACATACATACAAATCTATGGCATTTAGTATTGTGGAACAAACCTTCTTTCACGCCCTTCCAACAAATCTGATCGGAAACTGCCTCCGTTCGCTAAGGGTAATGCAACAATGTGTCCCTAGAGTTCACTTCACTGCATTACAGATTCAGTGATGATTGGATGGTCGAATAGTAATTAACTGATGATTGGATAGTCGATTGATGCACAATCTCCATGGATGAAGTACACCAATACCAGGAATCCGGATGCAATGTGATGTTCTACGTGGGATGATCACATATTGCCACCAGATAGCATACTGCTCTTGAGTGCCAAATACTGGAGCACAGGAGACCTGGCTGACGAGATAAATCTCTCCAACTAAGATAGATTCGTGCAGACATATTCATCAGGCCAAATTGCACGTACGCAGGTCTCGTCACAAAGCCAGACCCAAAATCCCTCATGAGAAATCAGCACTCTAGATTGGATAATGGGTAGACCTGAATTAATCACGAAGACTCATTTCACAAACTACTTACCAGCTGTGCCCTGGCGAAAAACGCTTAACTAGAGGCCGGCAAATTCCATCGGAGCTCTCGGTCCGGCGCCCCGAAAAGGCAAGGGCCTGTGCAGAATGATGGTGAGTTCCTGAAATCCATTGCGACTGCAAAGCCACGCCGGGCGCAGGCCTCGAGATAGTAGCGGCAGCCATAGCCCGAGCTGTGCAACAACGGAGACCAAGTGCGTGCACAAGGTGCACGGACCTCGGATTGTACACTACATGTTCCTCACCCACACATCCAGTTTCACTGCTGAGATGTCATCCTCCAAAGGAGAGGTTGAGGCAAGGCCCATTAGGGCTCCAAATAAGGAAAATCTGAACTCTACAGGCATGTTGCCACCATATTTAGAGAGATTGGACTCTAGGCCAAAGTAACTAAGAGCCACTTCACTTTGCAACCTTTGTGGTTAGGGCGCTACAAAGAATTCCGGGGAAGCTACGCCATGAGCATGCTCACGTGAGCCTATGAGCCCATGCTCACATTTTACCACTAAGTGTGAGCTTGGGCGTCACGCTTAGCGGTCATGAGCGCGCAGAGTGGTGCGGTATTAGAAAGGGTGCCTATATCCGAGGATAACTGCAGACATATTCCCACGAGAATACCAGCAATGCTATTTGGAAAATTGAAAACGTATTGGTGCATTCATTATGTTCTTGTAATTAGGTGTGAGGACTCATGATGTGGGCGTTGACGACCACACAAGGTAGAGGACCCATTATGGACCCTTTAAGTAGTTTAGGGTGCTTCTAGTGGCAGATTTCGCATTTGTTTTTGCATTTCGATTAACAAATGAAAACTATTGGGATTGCCAAAGTTTCAGGATTTTTTGACTTGGTGTATAATTTTTGTGAATTTTTAAAGTAAAAAATATAAAAATAACCCACTTATGACCAATAGCCCCAACCAAGTGTGAACAGAACGCATGCTAAAACGACCTCATGATTATGGTAACCCAGATCGGCGACATCATATCAACAGTTTGGTAAAGGTGGCAAGAGTGACTCAGCTACTCTAGTAAGAAAATCAGTAAGCATCATTAAATGCACTTTCTACTGCCCCAATTCAGCCCATCAGCCTTTCAAAAACTGGCAAGGGGGGGTGAGTTGAGGCGGCTAGAGCCATCCTCTCTCAAACCACCGTGCATCTAAAACATCATTGAGTGTCTCTCAAATATATAACTCATCTTCCCCATGTCAGATCGTCATCATCCCATCAACTGTCCAACTTATATAATTTGATCATCCTCAAGACGGCCCCTCCCCTACCATGTCATACATTCAGCGCATGCTGGACTTTGGTTTTTAAAACTTGCAGACAAATGGCCCGCCTTTTTATCATATTAGCTCACTTGGTGTTTTTTGAAATGGCGCAGATGAGCTTTGAATTTGGATCGCAATTGATTTGCACCTAAACGGGCTGATCTCCTGTGGATAGGAGACGCTACTTGAATACATAGGGGATTGCATTTGGACTTAGATTTCAGTTCTTAACACATGGGCCAATGGCGCAGGCTACCCTAGGCCTAGATCTCCCAAACAGAGGGATTGCACTTGGACTTAGATGACACTGGACACTTGGGCCAACGGCACAGGCTACCCTAGGGCCTAGAGGTTGCACTTGGGCCTCGACATAGGAGACGCACTTGGATACATAGGAAATTGCACTGGATACATAGGAGATTGGACTTGGGCTTAGATGACAGGGGACAATTGGGGCTCTATATGGGAGATGTACTTCGATACATGAATAGAAGATTACACTTGGGCTCAGATGATGACAGTGGACACTTGGGCCAACAGCACCAGTTACCCTAGAGGTTGCACTTGGCCTCGACATTGGAGACGCACTTGGATACATAGGAGATCTTGCACCTGGGTTAAATGACACTAGACACTTGGGCCAACGGCACATGCTACCTTGATGGGCATTTACATGGAAGATGCACTTGGATACATAGAAGATTGCACTTGGGCTTAGATGACAGTGGACACTTGGGCCAACGGCACAGGCTACTCTAGTCAATATATGAAGCAAGACGTTTGTTTTGTTTGTTTTGTGTTGTTTTGTTTTGTCACATTGAGATGTCCCAAACCGCAAGGCTTTAGTCCTGGTGCTTGGTGCCGTTGGAAAGCCCTCGACGAGGAGGGGTGCACAGGCTTGGTCTCACAATTTTTGGACCTGCGGTGTGGGAGATACGGAATTCCAAGTACTTTTGGTTGCTGGAAATTCACAAAAAATAGCAAAAATGGCAAAGTGGGCTAGGAGAATGGTTGGAGCCTCGACGGGAGAGATATGAAAGGAAAGGTCTCCGGTTCAAATCTGGTCGTAGGTTCTGTGGAAAAAAATGATTAGACTTAGATGACCTAGATGACATTGGACGTTGGGGCCAACGGCACATGCCATCCTAGACACTTGTGTTAAGATGATCCACTAGACACTTGGGCCTCTACACGGGAGATGTACTTGGATACATGAATATAAGATTGCACTTCATGGGCTTAGATGGGCCTCGACATAGGAGACGCACTTGAATACATAGGAAATTGCACTTGGTCTTAGATTTCAATTCGTCACACATGGGCCGACGACATAGGCTACACTAAAAGTCACAGTTGGGCCTCGACATAGGAGACGCGCTACACTAGAAGTCACACTTGGGCCTTGACATAGGAGACGCATTGGGATACATAGAAGATCTTGCACTTGGGCTTAGATGACACTTGGGCCAAGGGCACAGGCTACCCTAGGAGACGCACTTTGTTACAATATAGGACGCACTTTGCACTTGGACTTAGATGACATTGGACACTGGAGGTCATTGGGCCTTCACATGGATACACACATGGATACATAGGAAATTGCACTTGGGCTTAGATTTCAATTCTTCACACATGGGCCAACGGCACAGCTACCCTAGATCTCCCAAACAGTGGGGGCTCCCGATACATAGGGGATTGCACTTGGGCTTAGATGACCCCCTAATCTTCATAATATTTTTCATCGATGACCACCAAAACCACACTTGGGCCAACGGCATAGGCTACCTAAAAGACATACTTGGGCCTAGACATAGGAGACGCACTTGAATGCATAGGAGATTGCACCTGGGCTTACATGACCCTAGACACTTGGGCCAACCGCACAGGCTACCCTAGTAATAATAATAAATATGATTTTTGTTCTTTTTGTTCTTTTTTTCAAAAACAAATGAGCATTCCGCTATCACTGATTATGGTGTGTGCCTTCATGGCATTCCAATGGGGTTTTAATTTTTTTCCCCGCAAATAAACTCGATAAAGCCCCAGGGGCCTCAGTCCCCTGTTCTCAAAATACAAAACAAAAAGAAAAAAAAAAGAAAAAGAAAAGAGCACTGGTTTATTTAAGTTGTTGGATTTGAAGTAAGGTAGGACTTTGCATTCTAGGCTACTTCATCTAGCCTTGGTTCGTCAGCAGTTCTAGCCTCTGGTTGGGGGATGGTTCCATTCTCACTAACTCCAGTGTGTGTGCCTTTTGCCGTAATATGGGTTTTAATTCTTTCCCCAAATTAATCCTAATAATTTGTAAGGGCTTTTGGCCCCCAAAATTTCTGTAATAAAGTTAATCAGGGCTACAATCCCCCTGTTCTTTAAGAAAAAAAACAAAAAAAAAATAGAACAGGGGACAGAAGGCCTGATGAAATTTTTTATTAAGAATTTATTCTGAGAAAAAATTAAAAACCCTATTACACCATGAGCACATACCGTCCAGTATTCAGTGATTTTGTCTATGTTTAGAGAAAAGATTAACCATGCTTTCTTTTACGTAAGAGGTAAAGCCCTCCGCCCGAGGACTTTCCTAAAACAGAAAGAGAAGAAGAGCAGCGGCACAGTGCCTATAAAGAGCGGCGTAGACAAGGAACGGCAGGCAGCCTGAGAAGCACCTTGTTGAGCGAGAGCAGCGGGACTGCAGATGGAGTGCAGGGTGCGGAGCGAGCTCGCTTCCGACTTGTTGGAGGAGCCAGTTTCGACAATGTTGAGGAGAGAGAAAAGAAAGCGAGAGACACGTCCAAAGAGAGAGAGACACACACACATCCAGGAGGAGAGAGAGACACAAGTGATGGACCCCAGGGTGTGGAGCCAGCTCCCTTCCGAGTTGGAGGAGCGAGTTTTGACACTCCTACCATACACAAGACTCAGGGGATTTCGCCTTGTGTGCAAGCAATGGTATTCTCTTATTTCTAAGCCACGCTTCCTGGGGATCCGGAAAAAAGTCCCTCTTGGGAAGAATGCGCCATGCTTTATATTTTTCACGGATTTCAAACTGCTGGTTTTCGACCCATTTGGTGGTGGCTGGACCAGCATCGACCTCAAATTTCTTCTGCCACATTTGCTTGTTTTTTAGACCCGAATAGTCACCTACTACTCGCTTCTATTCCCCTATGACAAACCTGCATCACACAAACTTATGGCCGCGGCAGGAGGCAGGCTCTTGTTCTTTTCAGGTTATGGTCGAACACAGTACACTGTTTGCAACCCGGTCTCCAAATGCTGGAGACGATTGCCAGACCTAGGTTACACGGATAGTCAGTTCAATCCTCTTACTGTGCAATTGGTGGTGGACAAGATCGGCTCCTACAAGATTCTTGTGGTAAATCCTATTCTGGTAAACCCTCATACCAAAAAAAATCAGTCATGTAAAATGCACGTGTATGACTCAATCTCGAACTCTTGGAATGAAACTGGAGGCATGCCTGTAGATCCCAGCTTGCATGTAACAAGCGTGATGTGCGGCGATGTTCTGTACGCCATCTCTTATGGATTCAAGTCCAAGGCACCTGGGAGGTTGCTGGCATACAACATGTCCAGTGGTGTCTGGATCAAGGTGCGTACAAAGGTGCCCAATTCTCTATTCATGCGGCTATACCTTGTGGAGAGCGGCGGACGCCTGTTGCTGGTTGGCTCTTATTCAGAAACTGTAATTTTTCTCCCAAAAGCCATGATAGGTTTGTGGGAAATCACGTCCTCCACCCGAGAGTGGAAGGAGTTGGGGAGGATGCCTCAACAATTGTTTGAGGAATTTTTTGCACATGATCTTGGTCTGGCAAGCTCGTGTGGGTGGAAAGCGGTAGCGCATGACGGTCTCATCGTGTTGAAGATCAATCAGGCACGGACGTTGGTGTATGACTTGAGGCAAGCGTCGTGGAGCTGGCTTCCTCTGGCTCCGAACGAGACTGTACTGCAATTTAAAACAGACTACAGTTTTGTTAGCCATCTTGGTTTAGACATAAATGTGTAGTTTTGTATGCCCTTGTACCGTTTGTTGTTGTCTTTTCATGATCTCTTTCAAAAAGTTAAATGAATGTTTCAAACTGTAAAATATTCAGTCCAATGCTGAAACCATCACTTCAATCTCAAATTTTTACGTTCTTTTCAAAACCTGCACACCTATCTTGATAGACAGCAAATCTGATAAGTCATACCCAATGAGTGCTGTTGTATGAGATTAGGCCTAGTGTGAATCGACCAGCAAACTAAAGGAGCCACAAAGGAGGTGCAATCCTAGAAAGACTGCTGTTGCAGCTTTGCAACCTCTCACTCTGCAGTAAAACCTTTAAGAGATCCACCCAGAATGTACCCACAACACTAAACACTATAACTGCAAGCCACTGGCCTGCAGGTAAGGGAACCAGCTTCAGATGTACTCTCACTGAACTCTCAGTGGCAATCGACACCCCCCAAGCTTCTGGCGACAGAAGCAAAGCTCACAAAGACACTCAATGACATGCATATGCAAGATGCTCCGATACCCCCAATCAGCTCACGGTCAAAAAATGGTAGAGTACGGCATCGGGTCTTTCTAGTCTCTGATCTCTGTACGTCCATGTGTTAACAGACAGTTATACATGCTCGTATCATGTACAACTCTAGATAGGAGATGTCTTTCCACTATGAAAGGGAACCAGCTTCAGATGTACTCTCACTGAACTCTCAGTGGCAATCGACACCCCCCAAGCTTCTGGCGACAGAAGCAAAGCTCACAAAGACACTCAATGACATGCATATGCAAGATGCTCCGATACCCCCAATCAGCTCACGGTCAAAAAATGGTAGAGTATGGCATCGGGTCTTTCTAGTCTCTGATCTCTGTACAACTAGAGACAGTTATACATGCTCGTATCATGTACAACTCTAGATAGGAGATGTCTTTCCACTATGAATACTGATGTCCAGCAAGTTCAATCCATCGCTTTAAAGGTTACAGTCAGATTGGCAGAACGGATGTGACAAGGAAAAGTCTAAGATCTTGAAAGCTTAGTTGACAAGGATAGTCAGGATCCTACAGAGACAGTTCATTGAAGGAATAGCAGACATGTAGAGATCCGTCCGCAAGAGCTAGATACACTCGGCAGTTTTCCCGTCACTCCACACAACCCTGCATGTCTGCATGTCGCTTATGATTACTGAAGGTGGTACTTGCTGTTCAAAGTCCCTATAACGTCTGAAAGTTTAAGAGAGATAGCTCTCGATCAGGCTCCCAAACTTCACTGCTGTGAATGAAAATTAAAAGATTAGGCCGCATCTGACTCGTGAAGATGCAGATATAGTCAGGTCAGAGAATTTAAAATGGATGTACTCTCCACAAGGCCCCAAATATGTTCCAGAATATTCGGTCACTAAGGTGGCCTCCATAGAGAGAGAGAGAGAGAGAAAGAATGTAAGTACTCATAAGACTTTGTTTGCCGACGTAGCCTTGTGGCCATTGACCCCGCGCCCAGTTTGAGCGGAACACAAAGGGACAGAAACTACCTTTCTCAACAGGATGTTCATAGAGAGAGAGAGAGAGAGAGAGAGAGAGAGATGATCTCACACGACTAGAGTCACCAAACCATTTGAAGCACTCTACTGCAGCTGAATATTGGAGATTTGGAGACGCGGTTGAGGACAGAGATGGATGGAAAGATGAAAGAAAACCATGATGCTCTTCTTTTGCGAGTTGAAGCCCTACAGAAGCTGACCATCGAGCACGGAACAAAATTGATGAACAACACAATACGAGCAAACAACAAGTCAACCAGTTGGACGAATTGCAAAACCATGTTGGCATTCTCTTCTTCCGACTGCACTGACAAATTAATACTGTCACCCACATGAACTATATCTTCATGAATAAAAGTCTTGTGCACCAATCGATCATGAAGCTGTCTCTTTCAACATTAGTCCTCCATTTTTTTCTAGGATGCAACCCGCACGGATGTTCAATTCAAAGACTGAAATAGTCTTAGTATGCTCCACAGACGCGAGACCCGTTTCTATGAAAAACATATCTTTCTCTAAACTCAGCCCTGAGTTCAGCCCAAAGTATGACCAGATTGCTTTATCAACATTTCTGAATTCAGCAAAGACCCACAAATGAATATGTTTGCGGTTTAAACTTTACATTTCAAATTTTGTGGCCCACGGTGTGGCCTCTTAAATGAGTCGAGTAGATGGGATATTCACTTCGAAGAACTCTCTTTGTGCAAGCGACAAGGGAAGACAGACAGATCGATGATTTCCATTCAAGGATGCGGCAGTCTACTGGGCAGCCATGGCTTGTTTCTCCGTCCGCTGTCAAGCCGTGTGCCTAAACCTGTGTGTGAGAAAGAAAAAGGTCTAAGATCTCAGTAGTATTGAGTGCTCACTGAGTAATGTTGTCCTTCAATTCGGCTGGAATGCAAATTAGAGTTCGTCTCACAGGAGAGAAGGGCGTTGCTAGATGGGGGAAGTGTTCATCGCCAAGGCTGAATTGTCGCCCACGACAAGGGGTACAGAAGATTTATTGCTTGGGTAAGCCATTGTCCCTTTCTAGCTCTCCTCGTCGTGGTCAAAATGATGAGAGGAAACACTATTCTCGGGGGTTTCTTGGTGCTGCCATTCTGTGGTACCAATTCAGTGTTGAAATACATTCTTGGAAAGGGTTTGAAAGAAGCTCAGACGCTTCTCCCAGGGTTTCAAATGGACCGAAGAAATGGGAGGCATCTACTACGTTTAGTTCATCAGATTCACCTACTTCCTCTAGCACACATAATTTTGGCCAAACCCCTACACATAAATCATGGAGCCCTAAGTCGTTTTCATGGGAGGGCGTTATACCCCTCAGCAAGACACTTCGGAAAATGAAGCCATTCATCTACCCTCAAATGCCCATCATCTTGAAGGGATGGTTTTGTACAGCGGTTGCTGTGGTCGCTGTCTTTCTGTTTGTGCCGGAGATTGGGGGATTTTCAAACTTACTCGCAAAGGGTGATTTAAGCAGCTTGACTAAGAAGGCTGTGAAGGTGTTGTCGCTCGTGGCTGCGAGGTCAGTGGCACAGTTCTGGCAGCAGGCGCTCCTCTGGGAAGCTGCCCTGAATATCACCTATGCAGTGAGGGTATTTGTGTATGAGAATGTCTTGAATAGAGAAATGGGGTATTTTGAGGGACAAGGAGGTGCAGCAGCTGGCGACATTGCATACAGATTGACAGCTGAAGCTGAAGATGCTGGGGGTACAGTCTACGCCCTCCTTCATGTGCGTGAGACATCTCTCTTGCTTGCTGCCTCCCTAGTCTCTTTTCTACTGCTTCCAGTTCTGTTTGTATGCCTCCCACCATTCCCACCACCCCCTCTCTCTCTCCCTGGCCTAGACATTTAGTGCTGCGAAGATCTCAAGTGCCTTGCACTCTGCCGTCTCATATATCTTTGGTTCTTTCATTGTGTTCTATCAGCGGGCCACAGCAAGTCTCTGGTTTGTGTCCCTTAGGGTCCTTGGAGACCCAATAATTCCTTTCTTTCTTCTCTCATGACAGGAAATTGGTACTCTTTGAATTCAAATTTTAGCCGAAGTTTCTATTTCAATGGAGGCTTAAGAGATAGCGCTTTTTTGAGAAATGACTGCAGATGCTGGTCCCAAGCCTTCTCCAATTGGCTGCCATGGCCACCCGCATGGTCATGCTGAGTCCCCTCCTCTCCATCGCCACCATATCAGTGAGTCTCAAATTGATTGGCGAATCTCATCTTCCTCTTTTGGTTCTGGAATTATTTTACATGTGGTGAGACTAGCCTGAATTCAAGCCAAGAATCTGTCATGAAGAAGTCAGATGACTGGGGACAAGAAGAGTACTGTCATTATTTTTGCGGGCATAAGCCTCACAATTGGCCTGCAGGTGAATGTTATTCTTCAGGTTCTATGATTCAATCCAAGGCTGATGTATATTTCATCAGTCTCTCTTATATCTTCTTGGCTGTCTCATTTTCTTGGTACTAAACTTATGTTTGTGTGGATATGGATGGGACCAGGTGGTGCCAGTGATGTCTGTGGCGATAGCGATACTGGGGGAAAGGTTACGGCAGCTGGCTAAAAAGGGAAAGGCGAGTGTTGCCAGCATTTCGGCCTATCTCAATGAGGTTTATCCTCACCCAGAGGCTCCATGCAAGAATTCATAAGACGTCTCACATTCAAGACATGTTTGAAGATTTGAACTTACAAACCCAAAGCACTATTTGATATTTCTACAGTGTCAGAGTACTTGGTTCAAAGCATCATGGTCACATTGGAGGAAACTGTAAATGGACAGGTCCTGCCATCCATGTTTGTCGTCAAAGCTCATGCTGCTGAGGCATTTGAGCAGCGGCGATTTGAGAGGCTTGCACTTGCAGACTGCTATGCTTGCCTTGGCAAAAAGAGGATGAAGGCTTTCATTCCTGAAGTGATTACGGCTGTGTATGCGGCAACTGCGGTCGTGCTCTTCGGGGTGGGCACATGGGCGATTTCTCAAGGGAGCTTTGATGGAGCAGGCATGGTGTCTTTCATGACATCATTGGTGCTTCTTATTGAACCGATCCAGGCATGCCAACTCCTCTCCCTCTCTGCTCTATGGTGCTCTGACCATCATTATCTAATCAATGCATCTTTCTTTTTTCCTTGGCTCTTGCTTCCAATTATTGCATAGAAACAGCGATGTATCACACTTTTCCTAAGGAAGCTACACTTTCCTGAAGTTGATCACAAAGAATTTGTGCTCAGGTGATGGGGAGAGCATACAATGAATTGAAGCAAGGGGAGCCAGCAATCGAGCGCCTTTTTGAACTGACATCAGTCAGTCCAGAGGTAACTTGCAGTCTACACCTGATCTTCTTGTAAGGTCTATATGATTTTGTGAAACTGCTGTGTGCGTATTATTAGTAAGACAAACAATTATGTACACGCTTGAACTATTTGTTGATGGGGTGCAGGTGCTTGAGGAAGTGGCCATAACCAACCTGACTAGAGTTTTGGGAGAAGTTGAACTCTGCAATGTCGCATTCCGCTACAGAGACACCTCACCCTGGGTGTTAAATGACATTTCTTTGCGAGTCCATGCAGGCGAGACAGTGGCGCTGGTGGGACCTTCAGGGGGTGGGAAGACCACCCTTACCAAATTGCTACTTCGCCTCTATGATCCTGTTTGTGGTAAGAATTTTCGGTTGCAAGGAATGTTAGCCTCTTTGTTTCTATTTTTTCATCAACAAGTTCCTAATTTGTAAGAGGGAACTGACATTTATTTTACCGAAGGTGACTTCGTTCACCCTTCTGAAGCTCAGCAGCTAAGCGTGAAAGCCAACCAGATGATCCAGTGTGCCACCATACGTCAGATGTCTTTCATTACACTGTCGAGGCCTGGAATCCCATAGAAGTTACTTTTATCACCCAGAGTGTGAGTAATGTCCCAACTTTGGCGAGGATTGACATTGTTGTTGCCACACTTCTGTCTGTTGGATCCGTCTGTGTATGTCTTTGGAGTGCCTTTGGTCTAAGTTGATAGTAACTCCAGTGCTATTTGGAGGACAGGATCAGTTCGAATCGATGGGCATGACATCTCCGAACTTAGCCTCAAAAGCCTACGCCAACATGTGGCAATCGTGCCTCAGGAGACGGTCTCTCTGACTCTCTCTCTCATGCCTCAATGTCCTGTATGATGTCTGGGGTTTTAGTGGACGTTGCCAGGGCCTGCTCCCATTGAGCTGAGATGAGAAGTGTCTTGGGGCTGAACACAAAATTGCCCCATTGGCAATAATGGGCTGTGAAGTTTCCTGGCCACCTGAGATTATGACCCCTGCCCTCAGGTGGCTCATTATTTTCTAGGACTGGCAGTAGCTGGTCACTTTCGCAAGATGACCTGTTAATGCCAGCAGGAGACCCTTGGCTCTCTTGTTCTTGATTGAGCTCTACCAGCTGGCTTTCCCAGGGGTTTCATTAGGTGGCAATGGGGGTAATCCACCCTTTATTCAAGTGACCTGGGACATCTATTCGATTACCCAATATAGGGTTCAAAAATCTCATGTCAATGGGAGGAGGTCCTAAGCTCCTCTTTCTTATTTTATTCAATTTTCTCTCTCTTGGCCCTTCTGTACTCTCTTCTTGCTGATATGAAAGCTAGGGCACTGCAGACATTATTTACCGGAACAGTGGCCGAGAACATTGCATATGGAGACATGAATGAGAAGTTGGACATGAGGGAGATAGAACAAGCAGCACGCCTTGCTAATGCAGACGGCTTCATCAAGAAGCTACCAGATGGATATAACACACATCTGGGTGATCGCGCTTCCTGCCTAAGTGGTGGTCAACGCCAAAGGTGTGGACATTATAAAGTTACTCTTGCTTTCATTTTCTCTCTCCATGTCTGTCTCTTTCCCTGTCTTCCTTTTTCTAGAGGATATCTGGACAACCCGGATCAATGTTCTTTACCAAGGTAAGTCTTACTACCGACATCAGCCCCTGACAGAGGTAGGTTCTGTCCCTTTGTGTTCCGCTCAAACTGGGCGCGGGGTCAATGGCCACAAGGCTATGGCAAACAACGTCTTATGAGTACATTCTTTCCCTGTCTTGCCCACCGTCTCTCCTCTTTATATCCCCTCCCATTCTGATAATGCTTTCGAGTTCATGTGCACCTTGGGTGTGTTGTATGTGTGCTGGGTAGATTGGCAATCGCAAGGGCAATCTACCAAAAGGCCTCCATTTTGATATTGGATGAGGCAACTTCTGCTCTGGATAACAAGTCAGAAAAGCTTGTAAGGGAGGCCTTGGAACGCCTGACAGTCGGCCGCACCGTATGTATTCTATTCAACCATTCTGGAGGGAAACCGAGTCTATTTAAATTTTAGGTGGTGGCTTCAGCTGCATTAACCCATATGGAGGCAGAAGCCCATCAGTGTTGTAGTTTGCTAAGAAAGGATTTTCAGGGATTTACCTCTTCAGTACTTCACAATCTGAGCTTTGTACCTTAATCACTGACTGCACCTTTAGCCTGTGGATTGTTGACAAGATGTTCACTGGATCAATGCGTGAGTATTTGCAGGTGCTGAGAACATGACAACTGTAGTGCAACAGCAAGGATATAAGTATTAGCACAAGTTTTAATCAGCACAATTGCACTTAGTGACAAGTAGAGGTAATTTGTTTTGTGAATTGCTCTATCTTCTGCCAATTAGACCAAAGAACGGTGTGTTCCAGTTAGGCTGTACTGTTTGGAACGCTTCTGCCTTTCTTGGGACCCTTTTCCTCTCCTTACCCTTTTTCTAAGTTAGCTGTGAACGTGGCAGGTGTTCGTGATTGCACACCGCCTGGAAACTGTGCAACATGCAGATAGGATTTTGCTTTTGGATGGAGGGAGGTTGGTAGAGGAGGGTACCCATTATTCTCTGTTGAAGCAGGGAGGGCAGTATGCTGCTCTGTATACAAGACAAGAGTTTGTAAATATTGCAGGCGAATCATTATAAGCTAGCAGCAGTTGTGGTGTAGGATACATATGCTTTTTCCAAGTGCACATTGTTACTAATCCGTTTTGAGGGCATTTCTATTTATTTTGCCTGTCAAAATGTCATCTGATAATTGTTTATGTATAAATCTGAAGGGTCATTTTATCTTCGCAGTATAGTTTAGAATATCAATTTCCTCTTCATTATATTATGTACTCAGGTAGTTGCCTTTCATTTTCTGTATTAGAGGAAAATCCGGCAGTGACAGTTCACATTTTCAGGCCCTTACAAGAGAGGAGGGAAAATAACGTTCTTTCAACTATAAGACCCATAGGTCACAAAGAATAATACCATACATGATAAGGTAGCAACATTTGAACCCACTGCGTAGCATGCGGATTACAATCCAATTGACCTATCCACAGATGGTCCCTTCTCAGAATAAGGACAAGAAGGTATTTGAAGAGATGCACTTTCACTTCTATTTGTCACTATACAGTCAATTGGGAGTTGTTGCCCTCTATCTCTCTCCTCTTGTGTTCCGAACCCTGGGAATTTGAAGAATGCGACAGGGGAGGATTCAATCTGGTGATGCATTAAACCCTCTTAAGCCCCACTCTTACTGCATTTGTGCTGCTTGTCAGAAATGACATTTCAACCCCAAATTGTACTCTGCAGATGCATACGGTTCTCTGCACAGGAATTGGAAGAGGGAGGGTGGAGAGAGAGCGCGAACCTTGATGTAGCCTTAGTTGAAAAGAGATTTGTGAAGGAACACGGTTCTAAAACCATCCCCAGAAAAGTCTTAAGGAAAGAGGAAGGTCATGATGCTCAAGAGAGGCCCAGATTAGGAACCAAGCAAGCGACGTATCAAATGGCCTTTGCCCCGGCATTTTTATCGGTTCAATGAGCTGTCTTCACCAGAAATTCCCTCTTCTCCATGACCACTACAATGTGGTGCACGTTATGTCGAAAGAGAAACACTCCTGTTACCTGTACCCTTGGGAAGTAAGGTGATGAGACATCTCACTTTCTCTACTGCAACCATCCCCATGACTACTTCACTCATCAGTCTATGCCTTCCAAGGAATGTGCGGAACGGGCAGGAGAGAGACAACCGACGACAGGCACATGACTGTAGGTCCACGACATAGCTTCCGAATTAGGGTTAGATTGGTTCGGGGTCTTTCACCTGCAAGTTAAAATATGTAGAAATTTATCAACTCTAATTAGAGATATAGCAACGACTCTAGGTATACCTCTGGAGATGTGGGCATATGTGCAAACGATATGGGATATATCTCCTGCACCTACATGAAGCAGATGATCCTCCCCCACTTAAATGTTAGCTTGAATGTACCTTGATTAGATAAGACCCATAACTGAATCTTTTGCTCTTAGAGAGGATGTTTGACAGAGTCCCGTGATTGAGTGGTGTGACAGATCTCTTGCAATTGAGGATTAAACCAAAGTTGTATGGTCTGCCAGCAGAAATGGAAGATAATAGGAATAATGTAAGAACTTAATGCAAGCGCGTCAGGACGGTCCAGCCCTGACACCCGTACCGCCGGTTCTTCGCCTCCGGCAGACATCGAAAGGCAGCCGGCTGGGCTCGGTCAATCCCTCCCCACCCCCGCCCTCATCCCATCGGCGTCGTCGCCCCAGGCGCGTCGTCGCCCCCTGCGTCCTCGTTCTGCGACACCAGTCCGCCGCTTCCAGCAGTCCGCCAGTTCCCTGTAACCCCCGCCCCGGGTTCAACCATCACCCCCATGTAACCCTCTGTAACTCCGCCGAGTGTAACCCACATTACCATGTAACCCTTTGTAACCCATATAACCCCATGACCCTCTGTAACCCATGTAACCCTCTATAACACCGCAGAGTGTCACCCCCACCCCTATGTAACCCTCACTACATGTAACCCTCTGTAACACTTTGCAACCCATGTAACCCTATGTAACCCTCTGTAACACCGCAGAGTGTCGCCCTCACCCCTTATGTAACCCTCACTCCATGTAACCCTCTGTAACCCATGTAACCCTCTGTGACCCTTTGTAACCCTCACCACCATGTAACCCTCTGTAACACCGCAGAGTGTCACCCTCACCCGTATGTAACCCTCATTCCATGTAACCCTCTCTGACCCTCTGTAACCCTCACTCCATGTAACCCTCACTCCATGTAACCCTCTGTGACCTCTATATCCCTCACCAGGTGTAACCCTTACCTCCATGTAACCCTCTGTAACACCGCAGAGTGTCACCCTCGCCACCATGTAACCCTCACTCCATGTAACCCTCACAAACCCTCTGTGGCTCTGTAACCTATGTAACCCTCTGTAACACCGTAGAGTGTCGTCCTCACCCCTTATGTAACCCTCTGTAACCCATGTAACCCTCTGTGACCCTTTGTAACCCTCACCACCATGTAACCCTCTGTAACACCGCAGAGTGTCACCCTCACCCCTATGTAACCCTCACTCCATGTAACCCTCTCTGACCCTCTATAACCCTCACCACCATGTAACCCTCTGTAACCCATGTGACCCTCTATATCCCTCACCAGGTGTAACCCTTACCACCATGTAACCCTCTGTAACACCGCAGAGTGTCACCCTCGTCACCATGTAACCCTCCGTAACCCTCACAAACCCTCTGTGACACCGCAGAGTGTCACCCTCATCCCCATGTAACCCTCACTCCATGTAACCCTCTGTGACCCTCCGTGGCTCTGTAACCCATGTAATCCTCTGTAACACCGTAGAGCGTCACCCTCACCCCTTATGTAACCCTCACTCCATGTAACCCTCTGTAACACATGTAACCCTCTGTGACCCTTTGTAACCCTCACCACCATGTAACCCTCTGTAACACCGCAGAGTGTCACCCTCACCCCTATGTAATCCTCACTCCATGTAACCCTCTCTGACCCTCTGTAACTCTCTGTAACCCATGTAACCCTCTGTGACCCTCTATATCCCTCACTAGGTGTAACCCTTACCACCATGTAACCCTCTGTAACACCGCAGAGTGTCACCCCCATCCCTATGCATCCCTCACTCCTTGTAACCCATGTAATCCTCTGTGACCCTGCGTAACCCGTGTAACCCTCTGTGACCCTGTGTAACCCATGTAACCCCATGTAACCCTCACTCCATGTAACCCTCTCTGACCCTCTATAACCCATGTAACCCTCTGTGACCCTCTATAACCCTCACCAGGTGTAACCTTCACCACCATGTAACCCTCAGTAACCCTCTGTAACACCGTAGAGTGTCACCCTCACCCCTGTGTAACCTCACTCCATGTAACCCTATGTGACCCTCTGTGACTCTCTGTAACCCTCACCAGGTGTAACCCTCACCACCATGTAACCCTCCGTAACCCGTTTATCCCTCTGTAACACCGCTGAGTGTAACCCTCACTCCATGTAACCCTCCCATGTAACCTTATGTCACCCTCTGTAACCCATGTAACCCCATGACCCTCTGTAACCCATGTAACCCCATGACCCTTTGTAACCCTTTGTAACCCATGTAACCCTCTGTTACTCCGCGAGGTGTAACCCTCACTCCATGTTATCCTGCATCGTGTAACCCCAATGTAAGCTTGTATCATGTTATCCCATATACCCCTCTCCGTGTAACTCCAGTTCCTCGTAACCCCATCATCCCTGTAACCCTCTGCACGTCAGCGCTTTAGCTCCGCCTCGTGTAACCCTCATTGTGCAACTCTCACATTGTAACCCCACCATGTAACCCCGATACTGTATCAATCCCCCCCGTGTAACCCCCGATTGTGTCACTCATAGCTCGTGTCACCCCGGATCCTTTATCCCCAACGCATGTCACCCCTGTTCGTGTAGCCCCTTAGTGCCCGGCAAAAATTGGCGGGCTCCAAGAGGTGTCAGATATTTTGAATTCAAACCTGGGTTACACGATTCGGTGACATCAAAACCCACGTGTAACTCCATCATCGCTCGTCATTTTCACCAGGTGCGTAGACGACGTGCAGTCCCGAGGGCTCCGCTGCGTTGCCCGCGTGTATTATGCAATTTGTACTGTACTGGTGGTATTGTTGCTGCTAATGGCATGTACTGCCGCGAAGGTGCTAGACGAGGAACGCAAAGCAGCATTGGAATCAAATGGTTTGAAAGATGAGGCGGGAGAACTCTGTCATTTGCAGCATTTGGTATCTCATTTGAAATGCATCCTACAGCTGCCCATAGACGGGCTTTTCAATCACACAAACCTCCGTTGGATACGCCAGGTTTCCCAGGGAAAAGGGAAACGGATATCCATCGAAGTAGCTGTCGTTCCATGGTCTCGCATTCTTGACTTTCTGGAGGGAGAAAGGAGTAGAGTGGATGGGAAGACCCAATTTTATGTTCAAGATCGAAGGTACCGTGAGTTGCCAGATTTGACAACACCGCGTGCAAACAGTTATCGTCAGTGGCATAAGTAAGTCACTTATGAGGGTTGTATAACATTCCCAGCCCCACTTCTTTCTGCTAGTCTAGCAAAGTCGTATATGGCGATAACCCTCCTCGCTTTATATGCTTTTTTTGCAGGTACCACTGCTGCTACGGCCCGATAGATAGGCGCACGGACCCGCCGATTGTGAAGAAAAAAGAAAAACCGATAGCAGCCTCCGATAATCAAACAGCAGTCAAGCGAATCAGACGTAAGGCAGCGGATTTCGGAGAGTCATACAAACGTGGGTGTACGTGTAGCTTCAAAGTTGGCCAGTGTTTTCTAGATTCAGAGTTGGCAATCATCACATACTTCCAGAAACAGCATGTGGATGCAAAAGGAAAGCCATGTCATGGTTCAGCTGACCCCTCTTCCCATTTCTCGCGATTCGTGCATGCCCCTCGTCTCAGCCAAGATATGAAACAGTGGATCGTCGATAGTCTTCGCAGTGGCCTATCTCCAGCTATGATTATGACACAACACACTCAACAACTCCAGGAAGCTTGTGCGTCTCAGCCAGGCATGGAGTGGAGTCGCGATTGTTTCTTGTTCGAGTACGACGTGAGAAACATTGCCGACAAGCTTGCGATTGAGAGTTACAAAAAACATCCAGATGATGCACAAAGTGTACGTATGTGGGTCAATAGCAATCCTGAAAGCGTCTTCTTCTACCATGAAGAGACAGCGCCAGTGGCGGGTGATTTGAAGTTGTAATTGGAATACAAACGGAGTGGCAAAAACAGAAAATGATCGACTTGGGACACAACCGTGTGGTATCCTGCGATGCAACATTTGGGACCAACGAAAATAAGGTATTCGTGTCACGCTTTACCTTTCATTGCATTCTGAAATGTGAGTGCCATGCAACTGTTGCCAATATTTTAACGCTCACCTTATTCATTTTTGTACCATTGCGACATTGCAGTTCCCAATGTATACCATGATGGTGTTCGACGAATGGCTCAACGGCATACCTGTTGCTTATATTATATCAGCGAGAAACAAAACGACTGACTTGAGCCCCTGGATGAAACGTCTTCGCGACCGACTTCTTCAGAGCAAACCAGATTGGAGGCCAAATGCTTTTGTTGTCGACGATGCAGACGCAGAAATCAATGCTATCAGGTACACGGCTAGAAGTTACAATGTTCTGAGTCACACTACAAGTTGCATGCACGAGGGGTTTCATGGATCGGGCTACACTGCTGCTAGTTACACTGAGAATCACAGTAAGAGTTAAACTGCCAGTTACACGAGGGGGTGCATTGCTGCCTGTAACACTTGGAGTTACACTGTCAGTTGCTCGAGGGGTTACATGGATTGGGTTGCAGTGCTGTCTATTACACTGAGGGTTACACTATCAGTTAGACAGATGGTTATACTGCCTTGAGTTGGACGGAGGGTTACACTGCTGTGAGTTAGACCGAGGGTTATACTACTGTGAGTTAGACCGAGGGTTACACTGCTATGAGGTAGACAGAGGGTTACACTGCGAGTTACACAGGGAGTTACACGGCGTGTCATCCGCAGTCCTACATGGATTAGGTTGCACTGCTATAGCATGTGAGTTACACTGGGAGCATCGCAGAGGGTTGTATGGGTTGGGTCGCTCTGAGAGTTACACGGTGTAACATGGATTGCGTTACAGCGCTGCGAGGGGTTATATGTGTTGGGTTACACTGCTGTGAGTTTCACTGATAGTTACATGACCAGATGCACGATGGGTTACATGAGTCACACTACTAAGAGTGACACTTTGAAGAGTTACACTTCTACGAGTTACACCTGGTGAGGGATATAGAGGTCACAAAGGGTTACATGGAGTGAGGGTTACAGAGGGTCAGAGAGGGTTACATGGAATGAGGGTTACATACGGGTGAGGGTGACACTCTGCGGTGTTACAGAGGGTTACATGGTGGTGAGGGTTACAAAGGGTCACAGAGGGTTACATAAGGGGTGAGGACGACACTCTACGGTGTTACAGAGGGTTACATAGGTTACAGAGCCACAGAGGGTTTGTGAGGGTTACATGGAGTGAGGGTTACATGGTGGCGAGGGTGACACTCTGCGGTGTTACAGAGGATTACATGGAGGTAAGGGTTACACCTGGTGAGGGATATAGAGGGTCACAGAGGGTTACATGGAGTGAGGGTTACAGAGGGTCAAAGAGGGTTACATACGGGTGAGGGTAACACTCTGCGGTGTTACAGAGGGTTACATGGTGGTGAGGGTTACAAAGGGTCACAGAGGGTTACATGGGTTACAGAGGGTTACATGGAGTGAGGGTTACATAAGGGGTGAGGGCGACACTCTGCGGTGTTACAGAGGGTTACATAGGGTTACATGGGTTGCAAAGTGTTACAGAGGGTTACATGTAGTGAGGGTTACATAGGGGTGGGGGTGACACTCTGCGGTGTTATAGAGGGTTACATGGGTTACAGAGGGTCATGGGGTTATATGGGTTACAAAGGGTTACATGGTAATGTGGGTTACACTCGGCGGAGTTACAGAGGGTTACATGGGGGTGATGGTTGAACCCGGGGCGGGGGTTACAGGGAACTGGCGGACTGCTGGAAGCGGCGGACTGGTGTCGCAGAACGAGGACGCAGGGGGCGACGACGCCGATGGGATGAGGGCGGGGGTGGGGAGGGATTGACCGAGCCCAGCCGGCTGCCTTTCGATGTCTGCCGGAGGCGAAGAACTGGCGGTACGGGTGTCAGGGCTGGACCGTCCTGACGCGCTTGCATTAAGTTCTTACATTATTCCTATTATCTTCCAGCAGAAATGAAACGAAATGAAATGGTACTTTATAATGTCCGCGGAAAGTTCAAAGAGCTTATGGGACAAAATGGGAAAAAAAAACCTGAGAGGGGAAACAAGACCAGAGCCAAAAAATAAGCAGAGAAAGACTCCAATTGCACACAGATTTGGAATGTCTGATGAGAGAAAAAAAATTCAATTACTATTTGATTAGTCAGTTAAC
This sequence comes from Takakia lepidozioides, assembly GCA_030704615.1. NCBI lineage: Eukaryota > Viridiplantae > Streptophyta > Takakiopsida > Takakiales > Takakiaceae > Takakia > Takakia lepidozioides. The sequence continues at coordinate 77,479,854 of CM060731.1, forward strand.
AAGGTGTTGGAGCATGCACAGATCAACATGGATGAATCAAAGTTGTGTTGTCTTTTCAGTTTAGGGTTTGCTGTCACATTTTAGGTTTCACCTTGTTCATGTTATCTTCTAGGCTTCCTCACTCTCTCTCTATTTACAGTTTTACAGTTTTACAGTTGTATAAATTTACAGTTTTGTTTTATGGATCTTTAGTATATATCTTTTTAAGCATATAAAGACATCTAGATAAGTTTTTCAGTGAGTATTTCAGTATTACAGTTTTACAAATGCACAGTTTTATAGTTTTATGGATCTTTAGTATGTATCTTTTTAAACATATAAAGACATCTAGATAAGTTTCTCAGTGAATATTTCAGAATTACATCAGTATTTCACTTAAAAAAGCATTTTTCAGCTCATTATAAACTTCATTTTTTCAGTTGTAATATTGTAAATTTATTTTCTTTCCATTTCAAATTACTTCTTTGTATTTCTATTATCTCAATTACATACTTAAAAGCTTTTATTTCATATTCACATTTGTTTTATATCATTCTGCTTTGGATGCCCAATCCATATATCTAATGTTCTCACCTGCACCACGGTTTTAATTTCATAGTTTTAAAATTTTAAAATATAACAATTGAATAAGACCAATATATTAGCTTGAAGTTCAATTTTTCACTTCATATCATATGATTTATTTCCAGGAAATAATTATATTCTAAATTCTCGAATCTAATAATTTTTCATTAATCTAATTAATATTATACTTTTTATTTACGATTATTGTTGCGGTTAACAACAAAATTTCTTAATTCATTCTCTTCTTTACGTAAATCCTATATTTCTCATTTATTAATGTTTACATACTTAACTACAACATAGTAAATTGCATCCAAAAAATATCTCACTATTTTAGTAATTCAGAGAATTGATAGATCAGTTAATAGTATCATACATTATACTTAATTTTTGCTCTTATGGTACATGTTCATTTAGGTCCTTGTTCTATTTTGAAAAAGATCAAATATAAAATTTTATGAGAGGATTTGATTATTATTATATTTTCAATTGCCAAAGTTGTCAATAAAAATAATACAATAAGCTGATTGATATCATATATTTTCACATAACAGATATTATAATCTGAAGATTGAATGATGCTTAGGTTTTTTCGATTTAAGTCTATTCTCTATTACAGGGAATTTATTTTGTAATTTGTTTTTTATCTACAAATAAAATAAAGTTTTTCCAGGGTCTCTGATCTCTGCCCTTGTTATACATATATATTTAGTTTCAATATAAAATTGTAAATAAATATTCTACTTGAAAGTGTCATTACATTAGCAAACTTGAGTTGTAAGCCCAAAACGGTTTTTATATATTAGATGAAGGGGATGACAAAATATTCAATGGCTTTGTAAATAAAAATATGTAGATCATGATATAGAAACTCATGACTAGTTTCTTCGATAATTTGTTCGCTATCAGGTTTTACTTGTGTACTCTTTATTTTCATCTTCTGTGTGCATAATGTATTGATTGAATTTCACAAATTGATCATGCAACATTGACGTACATAAACTCAATTATATATTTCAAACTGAAAATATTGCAAATATATGATGAGTGTCTTTGTTGTTAGAACACAAAGTTGATTGTTACATAAACAACCAACATGTAGCCCAATGGTAAGGGCATATACCCTCTTGCAAGCGGTTGTGGGTTCAAACCACCATGTTGGTTGTTACAAAGGTGTCCACCTTCCTATCAGAAGGTAGTAGCATTTCTGGGTCAAGTGACACCATAAGTTATGCTTGCTTCGTCAACGTGTCCACATTTTTTCTTCTTCTTTGATTGTTACATAGTTCCAAGTTCAAATCCAACATGCATGATTTGTATGAGTTCCCTTGCCCTTATAATATCTCACTCTTTCACACACACTAATATACACATTTCAAGACATTATTGGATGGTCATCAAAGATATCATTATATACCATGTCAATTTCCTCTACTCGCGCCCTCATATTGAAATGCTATTGAACAACAAATGTACGAATATCTTTAAAGTATTGTATTTCTTTGTAACCTTTCATATCTCCCATTGTTAATATAAGTATCATTTTGAATATATCATTGCCAATATATTAGACTAAACTTAAGATCAAAAATGAAAGAAACATCTTTTTTCATTGTTGTGTATATAACTAAATCAATTGTCGTGCATTGTTTTAAGTTCAAACCCAACATATATGACCCAATATGACTTCCCTTCCCATAATTATATCTTACTCTTCAATACATACTAATAGAACAACTTTTAAGACATTCAGTCATATGATTTGGATGGTTATCAAGGATATCATTATATACCATGAAAAGTTCATCTACTCTCTCACTCACATTGAAATGAGGTTAAAATGCTATTGAGCAACAAATGTATGAATATCTTTGAAATATGATGTTTTTTTGTAACCTTTCATATTTCACATTGTTAATAGTGTCAAATCAAATCTATCACATTGATAATAGTGTCATTTCAAATCTGTCACATTGTCAACAAATGAAACTAAACTTGAAGATTGTCCAAAATGGTACAAATTTTATTTGCCATTGTAATGTATATATTACAAAATAGATGTCACATAGTTTTGAGTTTAAACCCAACATGTATGATTTGGTATGATAATATAATAACCCCTTGCATTAACTATTGGTAAGAATGAGAGCACACCCTTACAGATATAACATACATTTTGCACTTTGCACGAGCAACTAACACCTATATATATACGTCCTACGAAAATATCATAAGCGTCAAGAGTCATTGCACTCCTAAACTTTCAAAACACCATTCGTATGATTTTGGTTGGAGTTGAAACTTTACATCAGCAATTAATACCTACAGTCATAGGTCCTGCAAAAATATCATGAACAACAAAAATCATTACACCAGTGAACTTACAAAACACCATCCGCATGATTTTAGTTGGATTTAAAACTTTATATGAGGAAATATTACCTACATTCATAGGTCTTGCAAAACTTTCATGAACAACAAAAACCATTACACCAATGAACTTACAAAACAACATCCGCATGATTTTAGTTGGTTTTGAAACTTTACATGAACAAGTAACACTACATTCATATGTCATGCAAAGATTTTATGAACAACAAAAATCATTACACTAGTGAACTTACAAAACAACATCCGTATTATTTTATTTGGATTTGAAACTTTACATGAGCAACTAACATCTACATTTATAGGTCATACAAAACTTTCATGAACAACAAAAATCATTATGTACCATGAACTTACAAAACACCATCCGTATGATTTTAGTTGGATTTGAAACTTTACATGAGCAACTAACACCTACATTCATAAGTCATGCAAGAATCTCATGAACAACAAAAATATTACAACAGTAAACTTACAAAACACCGTCCGTAGGACTTTAGTTGGATTTGAATTTTTTTATGAACAACTACCACCTACATTCGTATGTCCTGCAAAAATTTAATGAATAAAAAACGTCATTATGCGGATAAACCTACAAAATATCATCCGTGTGATTTTAATTCAATGTGAAACTTTACATGAGCAACTAACACTTACATTCATATGTCCTACAAAAATTTCATGAACAACAAAAGTCATTATACGGGTGAACTTATAAAATACCATCAGTGTGATTTCAATTCGATGTGAAACTTTACATGAGCAACTAACACCTACATTCGTATGTTCTGCAAAAATGTGATGAACAACAAAAGTCATTACGCGGGTGAACTTATAAAATACGATATTTGTGATTTCACTTCGATGTGAAACTTTACATGAGCAACTAACACCTACATTCATATTTTGAGGAGGCATTGTGATAGCAAGCAGGATAAGACAAACACTAAATTCAAGCTCTCAAACCTAATAAAATACAACACTTGCACATACATGACCTAAACTTTGATCCTCTTATAATCTCTTGCTACACTAGTGTAGAACAGATAAATCATGGGAAAGAGGGCATGCAAATAACTTCCCTGTACTCAGCATTGAATTAAATGGTATGGGGCAGCGCTTCCACTCCACCTCCATAACCAGCCTAAATCGCAGCCCAGATCGCAACATCCACTCGATGTTCACAACCACCCCAGATCGCAGCCCATCCACTCGACCTCTGTAACCACACCAGATCGTAGCCATATCGTAGCCCAAAAAACCCTCCATAACATAACTACTTGCATCCGTAACCCTAAACAGATCGCAGCCTAGGAAGATTCTCCATAACAACTACATACGCCCGTAACCTGTAAAGACTGGCGAAAATTTGTTATGCAAGCTGGAATGGAGGTGGCGAGAGGGACCCCTGAAGGTTGAGAGCTTGGCGAAACGAAGGGCTATGATGCGGCCGCCTAGGCGATAATCAATGGCCATGATGTGGCCCCTTGACATAGAACATGGACCCACGTATGATTAGGGTGGCGAATTGGTGGGCCCATTGTCGTGCACCTCACTTCGGTAAGCTCCCCCTCAAATCATAGTTATTCGCTTTGATGCGCGCGCCTAACTCCCAACCTAGCCGCCGGGCCAACTTGGAGTTTCGGTTGCTCACCGGGGCATAACGGTCCCCCTTTGCTCTCCCAAAGAACCCTCCACCGATTTGGAACCAGCGGGAATTCCCTTTGGTAGTTGGCAGTCCGGAACAGCTCCCCACTCCTTGGTCGCTTTCCGGCTCGCTCGCTTACTCACTAGTTTTTGGTCACCAACGGGCTTGCACCGTTCTCGGGGTTACTACTCCCTATATATACTTCTGTAGCTGTCCGCGGAGGTTTCACAACCAGCCATGCCATTTTATGGCGAACCACCACGAAAACCCTCGACTCCCGGTGATGAGTCGCGGTGAGTCTTGGCCCACTCACCACGGCCCCTATGGACCGTGATGAGTCCCAAGACTCCCCACGACTCCCACCACGAGGTCTCCGCCCCATGGTGAGTCCTATGCCACCCCCACTAAGTCCCGCTAAGCTACCACCACCCCTTGTGGAGCCACCCCCACCGCAACCCGGTGTGCGGGGCTCCACCTAGTGAGCGCCTCCGCCTCCTTGAGTGCCTTGGGCACTCAAGGGTGCTTCAGCTCCCCATACCTGTCGCTGCCGCTGCCCCCACCACAGGGGCAGCCCCTCATGTGTCCCGACCCCCTGCCCTTAAGGCAATGGGCCGCGGCACACACCCCTACCAACAGGGAGTCGATGTCCTCATCGACTTGTCCATTTTGTAGAAACAAACATCCAAGTTGTGGCGTCCCACATCAAGGAGTTTGTTTCCGTACCATGGCGTCCCATGGCAAAGAACCAAACCCCACACTTGACTCTACTCTCCACTAGCTAGTTCGGCCGATTTCCTCCAAGTCCCGGCCAGGGGTGGAGCCTCTCAAGCTCCTCCCAGTGCACTCTTCTTGGCCTACTTCAAGGCCAAGGAACGATCATCCCCGAGGATCGCATCGCCTTACTGCAACAATATTGCTTGCGACCGCTCATGATGCCGCTTTTGGCATCACCTTGAGCAAGGATTCCCTAGAACCCTCTTTGACTAGGAAGATAACCTTGAACCAACCGTGCGCCCCAATCACTACAATTGGGTCCGCCTTGGAATGCTGGCCTGAGGTACGGGAACACGCCGGAGCCGCACTACGACTTCGTTCCGAGGCTACACGATTATAGTACGTGAACGGAATCATATAGCTTCCGCGTTAGCCCGCACTACAAGGCAACCACCTCGGTAGCGCAGTTATAGTACGCGCATGCGCCAGGTGCGCACTAGCACGTTACCTCCAAAGAAGCACTTTTTCTTTGTCCCTTGGATGGGAGTCACCCCGATTTCGGCACTGCGCAACACCCGATTAACCCAATTTACCTCCTCCCCCACTTTTGGTAAGCTAGTATGGCATTCTACACACACTAGCCAACCATACCATGCCACACACCATCCAAACAAAATAGGACGCACAACATTTGGAAGCCATTTCATTTATAGCACGTTTTGTACAATACAAGTTTTTGCAATCGGATTCCTAAGCTAGCTAAGTCGGGCTAAGCATGTTTCCTTTCCTCCCCCACGCTCCAAGGTTGATGTCCCATCAACGCTTCTTCCGCTTTTGAGGTCGCCCTTCGAAAGCTGCAACTTCCTCGGATGCGTTTCCCATTTTGAGGCACACACCCAAGATGCCTCCACATGATGATAGCCCTTCCATTTTTGACGAGATACTCCGTTTCTCGGTTCCTGAACCTCCTCGACTTAAGTATTGCCTCCACCTCGTACTCAGGTTCATTTTCATGATCCAACAGCATAGGTGGCGGACGCAACACTTGATGCCGATTCGGACGCGCTTCATCTTTGAAGTAAGGCTTCAAAAAGGGATACATGGAATACTGGGTGCACCTTACTGTTTGCCGGCAGCTCCAATTCATACACATCCTCATTCATAACCTTCCGAATGCGAAAGGGTCCCGCATACGGAGGTACGAACTTCGGACTCACTTCCGGAGGTAGTCGGAAATTCTTGATGTTCAACCAGACCTCTGTACCTGCCTCAAACTTCACTTCCCTCCGCTTCTGATTCGCCTGCCTTTCATACCGTTTCCTAGCTTTGGCAATGTTGTACTTTGCGAGCTTCAACAAACGCTCGCGTTCTTCCAGTACCACCGCTACTGCCGGTTCCTCAACGTCCTGGGGCGCCCAACTTGTCGGCACCAGAGGTGCTTTTCCATAGACCAATACGAAAGGGGAAACTCCCGTTGCGGAGTGTTCTGTGTTATTATAACATAACTCTACCGCGTCTAAGTGTTCCACCCAGTCTGATTGGTCTGCCGACACGTAATTCCGCAAGATCTGCTTCACTATGGAATTTACTCTTTCCGTTTGGCCGTCGGTCGTAGGTCGGAAGGCGGTGCTCATCTTCAAGCCTCGTCCCCATCTTTTTTCCAAAGTGTCCTCCAAAATTTACTCGTAAACTTTGGATCGCGGTCCGAGACAATATCCTTCGGGACTCCATGATGCTTTAAGACGTTGGCAAAATAAAGTTGCCATGTCTCATGCGCCGTTGCCGTCTCCTTGGTGGGGATGAAATGGCCCATTTTACTGAACCTATCCCACCACCACCATGATTGCATCGAATCCTTTTGACAGCGGCATAGCATCAAATCCATCGAGACGCTTTCCCAAGTCCCTTCTGGAATCGGCAAGGGTTGTAATAGCCCCGCTTGCTTTTTGTACTCACTCCGGTTTTGTTGGCATGTGGTGCATGTCTTGACATACTCCTCTGCCCTCCTCCTCAGTTTGGGCCAAAATACTCTTTCTTCAGGAGTGCCGCAGTGCGTTTGGCTCCGCCGTGGCCCGCAAGCGGCTATCATCATGGCTCTCTCAAGAGGCTATCTCTGATCCCTCCCTTCGGCACGTAGAGGCGTTTTTGCTTATACCGGAGCAGTCCATTTTGCAAGTGGAACTGCGATTTAACCCCCATCGTCAAGTCCTGCATCATCACGGACTTCGCTAGCTCATCCTTCCGGCAAGCCTTCCGGATCTTCCTTTGGAGCGCCGTCTCGCCCTTGTACAAACCAACAGAGCTGCTGCTTTCTACTTAAAGCATCGGCCACCACGTTGTCTCGCGCCCCGGTTTGTACTGGATATCCACGTCGAACACCGTCAAAGTATCTTGCCACCTAAGTTGTTTTGGGGACAACTTGGGCTGCGTGGCAAAATACTTCACCGTGACATTGTCCGTGAACACCTTCACTGGGTTGGAACCAACATAGTGGCGCCAAAGCTCAAGACAGTGCACCCCCGCCTTCATCTCTTTCTCGTGCGTCGGCCACCGTCGCTCCACTTCATTCAGTTTCTTACTTTCGTAAGTCACTGGACGTCCATCTTGCATCAGTACACCCCCAATTGCGAAGTCCGATGCATCTGTATGTATCTCGAACGGACGATCGAACTCCGGGATTTTCAAGACTGGAGCTTCCACCATCCGCTGCTTCAATTCAGCAAAAGCTTGGCCACAAAAGGGTTCCATGCCCAGACTTTAGATTTACACAGAAGGTCTGACAACGGCCCCGCGATCTTGGCGAAATTTCTCACATACTTCCGCTAATAGGAGGCGAGTCCTAGGAAGGATCGCACTCCCGACCGAAGTCGGAGGCTCCCAGTCCAAGATCGCCCTCACCTTTATGTCATCCATTTTGATCCCATCCTGTGTAATCACATGCCCCAAAAGTTCACTTTTGTGACCCCAAATTCGCACTTTGAAGCTTTGGCATACAGCTTCTCTTCTCGCAATTTTTGGAACACCCTTTTGAGGTGCTCCAGGTGCTCCGCCTTTGTTTTCGAGTACACCAAGATGTCGTCGATGTACACAATCACAAAGTCATCCAACCACTCCTGAAAAAGGCTGTTCATCAGCGTGCTAAATGTCGCTGGTGCATTGGTGAGCCCAAAAGGCATCACCAAGAACTCATATGAACCATACCTTGTCCTGCACGCGGTCTTCTCCTCATCTCCTTCCGCCACCCGAATTTGATGATAGCCGGAGCGCAAGTCGATCCGGCTGAAATACTTCGCTCCTGCCAACCGATCGAAAAGGTCGTCGATCCTTGGCAAAGGGTACCGGTTTTTAATAGTCACCTTATTCAAAGCCCTGTAATCGACACACATCCGCAGCGTCCCATCCTTCTTGTTTGCGAATAGCACCGAGGCTCCGTAAGGTGACTTACTCGGCCGGATGTACCCCTTTGACATTAGATCTTTGAGCTGAGTCTTCAGCTCGACCAACTCCTGTGGCTCAACGGTAGGGCGCCTTGGCAGGCGGTTCCGATCCCGGTATCACCTCAATCTTGTGGTCAACTCCTCTTCGCGGTGGCAAGCCGCTTGGTAAATCCTCCGGCATTACATCGTGGTATCTCTCCAAAATCCCCTTGATCCAATCTGGGCTCGGCTCCCCATCGCCTTCTCCCTTCACTTCTCTAATGTAAGCAAAAACTGGGGCTCGTGTGCCTCCTCACGGCCCACTCCTTTGCTGACAGAAGGTTTATTCGCCCTCCCACGGATTTGGGCGTTTCCGACACTCGTAAGACCTCGCCACCATTCCCACATGGCAGCGTGACTATCTTTGCGGCCATCTATGACCGCTCCGGATTTGCTCAAAAAGGTCATCCCCAAAATGAGATCCACTCCATCGATCTCGCAGATGGTGAAGTTCTCACGTCCCTCCCAACTCCCCAGTTGAAGGGGAACATCAAACGCCAACTGTGGTTCTCCTTTGGCAGAACGCACCTCAATAGAGGCCCCCACGTCACTTGTCGGGAGTCCCAACTTTCGCGCCGCCGTCGGCGTCATGAAGGAGTGTGACGCTCCTGTGTCCACCAACAACGACACGTTAGTTCCGGATATTATCCCATCCACGAACAATAACTGACTCCCTTTACGCAGGGCGCCAGTTTCCTGATACAACTCACAAGAATAGTTGCCAACCTTGCAAGTCCTGGCAACCACCGCTTCCACCAAGTGTCGCGGCCCTTTGCCTTGAGGGCAGGGGGTCGGGACACATGAGGGGCTGCCCCTGTGGTGGGGGCAGCGCAGCGATAGGTATGGGGGGCTGCACCCTTGAGTGCCCAAGGCACTCAGGGAAGCGGAGGCGCTCACTAGGTGGAGCCCCGCACACCGGTTTCCGTGGGGGTGGCTCCACAAGGGGTGGTGGTAGCTTAGCGGGACTTAGTGGGGGTGGCATAGGACTCACCATGGGGTGGAGACCTCGAGTGGGATCGTGGGGAGTCTTGGGACTCATCACGGTCCATTGGGGGCCGTGGTGAGTGGGCCAAGACTCACCGCGACTCACCACCGGGAATCGAGGGTCTTCGTGGTGGTTCGCCATAAAATGGCATGGCTGGTTGTGAAACCCCCATGGACAGCTATAGAAGTATATATAGGGAGTAGTAACCCCGAGAACGGTGCAGCCCGTTGGTGACCAAAAACTAGTGAGTAAGCGAGCGAGCCGGAAAGCGACCAAAGAGTGGGGAGCTGTTCCGGACTGCCATCTACCAAAGGGAATTCCGCTGTTCCAAATCGGTGGAGGGTTCTTGGGAGAACAAAGGGGGACCGTTATGCCCGGTGAGCAGCCGAAGCTCCAAGTTGGCCCGGCGGCCAGGTTGGGAGTCAGGCGCGCGCATCAAAGCGAGTAACTATGACTTGAAGGGGAGCTTACCGAAGTGAGGTGCGCGACACTTGGTATCAGAGCTTAGAGTTCAGTACGCGATCGTCCTTGGGATTGGCCTCATCATGGGGTCGGGCAAGCCGAAGCGAAAGCGGAACGGCTCAAAAGATGATGATCCCGGTGAGCCCGATGGGGGCGGCGTGCCACCGAGGCGGCCATTTGAGGAAGCGATGCATGTTTCCGAAAACGAGGCCGCTCAAGAGTGGGAGGAATCCAAGGAGTCGGCCCGAGGAATCCTTGAGAGCTCCGACAAACCAAGAGATGCCTCCCATGCCGGCAGCCTTTTGGGAAGGGTTGTTGGCGCAGTTTGGCGGGACGTTGAAAGACGTGTTGAAGGCGGCTAATGCCACTTCCGCTAAGGCAAAGTTTAAGGTGAAGCCTAAGGAACCCGGCACCTTCGAGGGCGTCCGAAATCGGAAGGCACTCAACACCTGGCTCTTGGAGCTAGAGCAGTACTTCCGGGCGGCCAAGTTGAGTGACGAGGATCGGGTGGAAGTGGCTCCCACCTATTTGAGGGGCTATGCTCAACAATGGTGGCAGAAACGCCTTCACGACCGAGGTCCAAGCCCGGAAACCTTGAACTGGAGTGGGTTCAAGGAATTGATGAAGAGACAGTTTGTGCCCCTCAACGTGTCCTGGCTCGCCCGGGACAAGATGAGGAATTTGAAGCAAACAGATGACATTCGGGGGTATGTCCAGGCTTTCAATGTGCTGTTGCTCGAAGTCGCGGACATGGCAGAACCAGAAATGGTCTTCAACTTTGTGGCGGGACTGGCCCCATGGGCCAGGCGGAAGTTGGAGGAGAAGCCACCCAAGACTTTGAACGAGGCTATTGAGAGGGCTGAATGTTTCTCAGATGTCCCTAGGGGTGAAAGACAAGGCCGTACGGAGCTGAACCACAAGAAGATTCGGCGGGAAGGTGACTCCTTCCGACCGGAAAAGAAGTGGGATAGGCCACGCGGCGAAAATGGCACGTGGAAATCAAAGGGAGGGCCTTCACACGTCAAGGCGGCACCCGGTGCTTCGAAAGGAAAAGCGGGTGGAGCGGCTTATGGCGGACAGAAGGCGACCTTGATGGAGTGTGTTTTCAATTGCGGGGAGCCCGGGCACATGGCCAAGAAGTGCACGAAGCCCCGGCAATTGAACATGACTCGCGCGACCACGGAGCTGTCGGAAGATACCATCAGTCGCTTGGTGGAAGCGGTGGTCACCAGGACTTGCAAGGTAGACAAATTTTCTTGTGAGTTGTATCAGGAAACTGGCGCCTTACGAAAAGGGAGTCAGTTTGTTCGTGGATGGGATAATATCCGGAACTAATGTGTCGTTGTTGGTGGACACAGGAGCGTCGCACTCCTTCATGACACCGGCAACGGCACAAAAGCTGGGACTCCCGACAAGTGACGTGGGGGCCTCTATTGAGGTGCATTCTGCCAAAGGAGAACCACAGTTGGCGACAAGGTTGGCGATTGATGTTCCTCTTCAACTGGGGAGTTGGGAGGGACTTGAGAACTTCACCATCTGCGAGATCGATGGAGTGGATCTCATTTTGGGGATGACCTTTTTGAGCAAATCCGGAACGGTCATAGATGGCCGCAAGAGAATAGTCACTCTGCCATGTGGTAATGGTGACGAGGTTTTACGAGTGTCAGAAATGCCCAAATCCGTGGGAGGGCGAATAAACCTTCTGTCAGCAAAGGAGTGGGCCGTGGAGGAGGCACACGAGCCCCAGTTTTTGCTTTACATTAGAGAAGTGAAGGGAGAAGGCGATGGGGAGCCGAGCCCAGATTGGATCAAGGGGATCTTGGAGAAATACCAGGATGTGATGCCAGGGATTTACCAAGCGGCTTGCCACCGCGAAGAGGAGTTGACCACAAGATTGAGGTGATACCGGGATCAGAACCGCCTGCCAAGGCGCCCTACCAGTTGAGCCACAGAGAGTTGGTCGAGCTGAAGACTCAGCTCAAGGATCTAATGTCAAAGGGGTACATCCGGCCGAGTAAGTCACCTTACGGAGCCCCGGTGCTATTTGCAGACAAGAAGGATGGGACGCTGCGGATGTGTGTCGATTACAGGGCTTTGAATAAGGTGACTATCAAAAACCGGTACCCTTTGCCAAGGATCGACGACCTCTTCGATCGGTTGGCATGAGCGAAGTATTTCAGCCGGATCGACTTGCGCTCCGGCTATCACCAAATTCGGGTGGCGGAAGGAGATGAGGAGAAGACCGCGTGCAGGACAAGGTATGGTTCATATGAGTTCTTGGTGATGCTTTTTGGGCTCACCAATGCACCAGCGACATTTAGCACGCTGATGAACAGCCTTTTCCAGGAGTGGTTGGATGACTTTATGATCGTGTACATCGACGACATCTTGGTGTACTCGAAAACAAAGGAGGAGCACCGGGAGCACCTCAAAAGGGTGTTCCAAAAATTGCGGGAAGGGAAGCTGTATGCCAAAGCTTCAAAGTGCGAATTCGGGGTCACAAAAGTGGAGTTCCTGGGGCATGTGATTACACAGGATGGGATCAAAATGGATGACAGAAAGGTGAGGGCGATCTTGGACTGGGAGCCTCCGACTTCGGTCCCGGGAGTGCGATCCTTCCTAGGACTCGCCTCCTATTACCGGAAGTATGTGAGAAATTTCGCCAAGATCGCGGGGCCGCTGTCGGACCTTCTGTGTAAATCCAAAGTCTGGGTATGGAACACATTTTGTGGCCAAGCTTTTGCTGAATTGAAGCAGCGGATGACGGAAGCTCCAGTCTTGAAAATCCCGGAGTTCGATCGTCCGTTTGAGATTCATACAGATGCATTGGACTTCGCGATTGGGGGTGTACTTATGCAAGATGAACGTCCAGTAGCTTACGAAAGTAAGAAACTGAATGAAGTGGAGCGACGGTGGCCGACGCACGAAAAAGAGATAAAGGCGGTGGTGCATTGCCTTGAGCTCTGGCGCCACTATATTGGTTCCAACCCAGTGAAGGTGTTCACGGACAATGTCACGGTGAAGTATTTTGCCACGCAGCCCAAGTTGTCCCCAAAACAACTTAGGTGGCAAGATACTTTGGCAGTGTTCGACATGGATATCCAGTACAAACCGGGACGGGACAATGTGGTGGCCGATGCTTTAAGTAGAAAGCAACAGCTCTTGTTGGTGTACAAGGGCGAGACGGCGCTCCAAAGGAAGATCCGGAAGGCTTACCAGAAGGATGAGCTGGCAAAGTCCGTGATGCAGGACTTGAGAATGGGGGTTAAATCGCAGTTCCACTTGCAAAACGGACTGCTCCGGTATAAGCAAAAACGTCTCTACGTGCCGAAGGGATGGATCAGAGATAGCCTCTTGAGAGAATGCCATGATAGCCCGCTTGCGGGCCACGGCGGAGCCAAGATAATCTCATATTAGCATGGGTTGTCGGATTTGTAGACGGTGTATACCAGTGTCGGCTAGGTATCTTGTTTTGAGACTTCTTCCGGTCCCGGTTATGGCCTACTCTTTGATGGCCGGGGCAGGGTATACCAATATGTTTGAAAAACATCTCAGTTACAAGTTCTCATTAAACACATGAATTTATTTTTGTCCGGTTCTCAATCTATCGGCCGGTTATGCCATCTTAAAAAAATGCCGGTTCCATGGTACCGGTTATGGGATCCATCCATTTTTATTTTTCTACTATTTCTAGCATTTTTATGTATTAGTATAAAACTTTTATATATATATATATATATAATTATAATTACACAAGAGGCCTGTGGCCTGGTGGTAAGCCACTGTGTATTGGCCTGTGGATATGGGGCTCCAACGTACAACCCATGTTATCTAAGTTATCTCTAGTGTTGGACTGGTATACCGATAAGAAATTGGTATCAATATTGGTATGTATACTGGTATGAAGTATCAGACCAATCTGTCACCTCAAGCCACCTAGTATATACCCGTATTGACCTGGTATCTGCTTCCTAATACTATGGATGATACCCTACAAATCTAGTAGATGGTTGAAAATCCGTACCTCATACCAGTACCAGATCCATTTTTGTGGGGAAAACCTAGGTATCAATATCGACAGACTGCAGATACTCGTAGTGGCTGAAATTCTTTTCTTGATACAAACCCGACAGACTTTTTCAGTCTTGAATCTGAGCTCTTAGATGCAAATGAAGACGAAATATGTGAAGCTGGATACTTTGAGGAATAAATCCAATGAGAATCATGTTTGTACACATTTATATGAGAAGTGGGGCCTTTCAGTATTTTAACATATTGTGAGTTTGTTTGATATTGGAATCATTCAAGTCATATCTATATGTACGCACCTTAGTCTCAAGAGGTTTGTACCACCTCAACACTAAGTATAAACTACTAGGTATTTTTATCAAATCAAAACCTAATTTGTATTCCGCCCATTTGGGCTTCTCTTTGGATGGATTGACATTTCTTATCATCTTCTAAACTCGACCCAACCAAAAAAAATCCACCATCCTCACCATATCATATTGCACAATCAGATCCAATGCCAAAAAATTCACCATTATTTTGTGGAATAATCTCTTTGCTAAAGTGCACTCCTTGTTTGACTCGAGTGAGCCCATCCTTGGATAAAGTCAGATTGTCATTCAATTGATTCACCAATGTCGATTTGAGAATAAATCGATTATCAAATTCAACGATAGGTGAAATACCCATGACCCGGCCTCCACCTTGTTGCTCATCAAGCACAATATCTAGCTCATGCCGAATTTCACTCTCGGCAACTTGAATGTCAACCTATGCGTCATCCACCATAGTCTCATCCATGGAACCTTCCCAACAAATCTCCAAATTAGTATTATCATTAGAAATCTCCAAATCAGCATCATCATATACTTCCAAATCAGTCTCAGATCTGTCCAAAGTCAGTCCCTTTGATATTTTGGCTTGCTCTCTTCAATTTTTGTGTGTCATGCAACCAAGATTTTGACCACCACCCTCTCAACTCATTTTTTCTTTTCGGTTGTATTCCCAAATGCTTATACAGATTTTGGGCGTCTTCTAGTCCTTGTTGCAAAAAACCAATGAGTGCAACATCAGTAGAGATGGCTATCTCGAAATCTGTAGCATTCTCCAATCTTGTAACATATCTTTTGTGCAATGATGTCCACACATGTGTTTGGAGTGTGCACGTTTGTATTCTGGCCCATCTGAACTATACTCCTGCTCTGCAATCCTATTCAAAGCTCCAGAGCTATGAAATAAATCACCCAAGTCAAAAATACGTTCTTGACCAATCATCCCTCCAACCTTGCTAAAGAAAATTTCTGCTGCATCAGATCCAGTGAGATGTAACGGACATAGTATTCTCGAAACAATTAATCAAGAGCACAACAAAGTGACATGACATCTGAATGTCAAGAAATGCCTGCATGCTTATGAAATTCTTCTTCACATCATGGGCATCACTATGATGAAGTCAAAGACGCCACAACCTGAAAAAATATGAAACTTTGGATGCCAATCAAACCTTCTCGTGAAGACCCAAAGTGGTACATACAAAAATATCAATGTAGTCTCCCACCACCTCCAAATGTGCTTTGGTACCAATTGTGTTTTCTTGTTTGATTGCCTTGCCTTTGTAATTCCCATCGTGTAGAGCTTGAAGACATATTTGCACAGGTCTGCTTGCAATCCGTTGTGTTGCTACCCAATTTTGTCTATCTTCTCTCAAATAGTCTCCCTCTTTCAATCTATGCTCATTAACTGCAAAATCGGAGTACACCATAATGACATGCCTCAAACCAACAATATGACCTCCCAACTCCAGAACCCTCACTGGGCTATCCAATGGATTAATAAGTTTTTTTCCATTATTTACAAAGTCTTGATTATGTAGGCCACCCACCTGCTTTTTTACCATTTTTCCAGACATTTTCCAGCCACACCAATCTATGTCAACCGTACCCTATCCATGCTTAAGTAATCATTCAACATAAAGCTTCTCCTTCGAGCATCACCATCAGACGTATGACCCACAATAAGCCCTATGAATCTTTCAACACTTGTCCTCCACATGTGTTCAATTTTCTGCCATTGATCACGAACAAAATCTGCAGTAAACTTATTGCAAGTCCCTTGAACCACTAGTACAATGCATGGAAGCAGAGCATGCAGTAGGTTTGCATTTATCACCCTTGCATAGTTACATCTAACCGCATTTGTAAAAGCTCCAACGATGTTTTAATAGCCCTCTTTCTCAACACCAACCTGAACCATGAAATCTGATACGCACTCATGCTCATCTTCTTTAATTGTCACGGAAGCCCACTAGTACATCCGACTTTGCATTCCATCTGCATTGCCACAATCAAATGAAGATGGTTAGGCATGCTATGCATATCACGATAATTGATCAGAATAGCACCAATAGAAATGACATATAAACATAACATCAGGTCTCTGAAATTTAGTTCATCTAATATATCTTTTGATTGATGTTTCATCTTCCACCAACATCACTGAGACTCGTGAAGTAATCGCATGTTTTTTCATCGCATCACTATATTTTTGACCAACAGCTTTGAATATAAACTTGTGCTCTCCTGGCACAAAATCTATAGCTTTGTGAATCACACGTTTTGTAGAAGAGATGGATGGTCCCATCAAATTATTGCACAAAAAATTGTGTAATCGTGGGCCACCCCACAATTTAACTGTTTCAGCTATAGCTGTGGACGTCTTATAATATCTGTGGCCTTGTTTCCTCCTCATCAAATTTGTTCCAATATCCTGTAACCAACTCCACAAAGCTTTCTTTCCCCCAAACTTCCCAGATCTATGAGCATCCACAATATTGTTGCAAAATTTCCTGATATCTTTTCTCTTCTAAGCCTCTTTATTTGTCTCCTTCAGGGTTCGGATCTGCACTGACAACATCACAGTCTTTTGTTTCTCCCAAAACAATGATCGCTTCAAATCTCTCATTTTCCTTCCATACAAACCAACTTCTTGCTTCAATTCAATTTGAGTCAAATAACCAATTCTTCGTCCTTGGACTATTTTCTTTTCACCTCTTTTTTTCTTTAGCCTGTGACTCTCTATATACTCGTTGACGGAAATCAATAGTTTGAGGAATGCTTTGGCAGTATGAGCAACTAAATCCCTCGAATGGATCACCATCTTTTGAGATCTTTTTGCATTTCTCATGCCTAAACAAACCATGGATCTTCCACTCTCTATTGCCATCGAAGAGCATCTCTTGTGCATGTGGTCTAGCCCACCAACATCTCTCGTGGTTTTGATCATCAAGCAATGGTTTGATGGACAGATTTTTTCCATTCACTTATACTGTCTCCTCCCATAGTCCCCAAACATAAAAAATTGAGATGTGTTGTTATGCTCTTACTTGGGGCAGTTGTAGTAGTCAAAGAAGAATGACTAGGAAGATGTTATCTACTCTCTCCCAGGAGAAGCTCCACATAAAAACCAACGGAAGACGATGGTAGCGGTGGAAAACCCTCCGCGGTCCTTTTATCACAAACACCTCCATCAGATTTTTCTGATCTCTTTTCCATAGTTGGGTGCAAGTCCTTTGAAGAACTTGACTCAATCGCCCCATCATTGGGCTTAGAAACCACACGTTGGAAAAAAATGGACAATGAGGTCTGATTTGGAAGAAGACTTCGTTTCTTGGATTGACCTCTAAGCCCAGTACGAGCTACACCTCCCTCCTCCTCTTGTTTTTTTTATCATAATTCACAATGTGACGATTGGCCTTTAGATGTTCTATCATGCTTGTCCTCAAATTTCCAGTTCGAGAATAAAGGTGAAAGAAACGATCACGACATATCTCACATCTGAATTTTACACGCTGATAATGACTATAATTAATTGTATGGTCAATTACCCAAAAGCATGCATCTGCCCTCTCATTGTTGAACGCTTCAAGTTCAGAAATTGCTTCATCAATTGAAGTTGTTTGTGATTGGAGGGAAAGTAGGTGGAGGATGCCCATATTCAACAACCAAGGAAGTGACTAGCTGGACACTATCTTTTGATTTTTTTTTTCGACGTGTAACATAATTCTTTTCGTGTTTGTTGCAGCCTCGGACGTGCTTTCTGAAAAAATTGTCCAACACCATGTTTGGATCTTTATCAAGTGTGCACCTGGACCCATATTCTTTTTGACATTCATGACACCATAACCGTGTATATGGAATGCCAGATGAATCAAATGTCTCGAGCTCAAATTCATCATCTCGTGGTGGATCCAAACCACATAGTTTCTTCAGTGTTGAAAATATCACTCTCCCATTTGGCCACCGTGGTTTCACTCATTAAGATGTTTTTTTTCCAAGAAACAGACGGAGGAATAGAGTTGAGATTTCCCTCTTGTGTTATGTTGAGTTATGAGATAGTCACAATTATCGAAACAACACCCCTGGGAAATAGCCCTCATGTGATAGCACATCCCCTGGAAATTCATCGTGACCAATATTTGCATCTTTTCTGGAATGTGAAGAGATAGATTGACTCCCCTCAATCTGTTTTTCTTGGTTGACATGCTCCACTTGTCGTCTTGATATTAACAGCCTTGTCAATTGCAACAACTCTTGTTGCTTCTTGACTCTCCTTCAAAATGGACCCCTCATTTGTCAAGAAATTGTACTCAAATTCCACAAGAGCATCCAATTTTATTTCTCTTCGTACGATTTCCAAAGTGGCTGTTGCTGGTACATCAACAACTCCTTGTTGCACTCCTTCTTCATACACCTTTATCTCCCACACCTCTTCCATTGTTCTTAGATCTTACCCTACAAAAGCATGTCATCAAAAAATCAATACCTAAGCAATAAATTAGGGTTTTGAACCATGATACAACCAAAAAAAAAAGGGGGAGGAAGAAGAAGAAAGTCTTTTCATAAACTTCCACTTTCTAATTTATACAACCATTCGATAGATAATTTGCCTATAATTTGTCCCTCTTTGATTTTCAAGTTACTGTTTTTCTAATTCACATAACATTTCCATACTATGGAATCATAATTGCTAACCAGATAGAAGAAAATCAGATACTAATTATATATATAAGTATTCTAACTAAAAATATAAATTGTAACCACCAACTCCAAGACTAGATCATCCCATCATACCAAAAAACTAACAAATGGATAAACCATATTCATTAAGGTTGATAACTACTTGAGATGCATACATTGAATATATGCATCCCATTTTTATTATAGTAATTATTTATGACAATAAAATCTGCTATATAATATATAATATATTGTTCATTATATGTTTAATTATACATTCATTCCCAATTCAGAGCAATGTGAAATAATTTGGGCAGTGCTTCCGCGTCCCTCATTATTATTTCATTTTTGCTAGAATTTTGACAGTGCTTCCGCACAAGTTTTGTTATCTGGATTTTCAATCTCTTATGGACAAGGCTGTGAATTAAAAGGTTCTATGGTCTATGGTTTGACATTGAACCCAATTAATAGTGAACTTAGTGTAGAAGTATCCATCCAGTCACAACTGTTAACATGCACATACAAGTAAAAGGTTAATAGTATGACATGAACAATATCTCAAATCCAGAAGCATGCACTGTATATCCTCTCTAAAATGAGAAACATTCTACATATCATTCTATAAGCATTTATACCTGTCTTCGTATGAGAAATCAGTTTAACGCAGACTATAACATTCCAGTTGAGTTATCGGGGACTCCGAAGAAGAAGCACAATCACTACATAGAGTCTGGAGATGTTGGAAACCACTTAGACAGATCGAGTTGTTGCCGCAGCTATTGGCGCCGCCGAAAGACGTAGGGAAACTAGGGTCGCGAGGTGTGAAAAAAGAGGGAAAAACAAAGAAGAGATCTCAACCGCACTTAGCAAAACAAGACTCAAGTGGTCTTAGGGTCAAATCCCATCTACAAATGCAGAAAAAAAAACTTGCACCCTTGTATGTATTTATAAAATTTTGTAAAGTTTATATAAATGCATTATCCCTACCTATATTTAAACATTTTGACCAATCATACCCCTGCCCATACATATATTTCGTACAAGATTTTTTTTTCAAAACCCCATGTGCGGAAAAATATTGATCACACATGGTGTGGTAGCCTAATGAAGAGTGAAGAGCAAGTAGAGCAACTTCCTGATGATGTGATCTGTTTGAGCGATTCAGTCAACCCACCTGTAGATCTACCGAGTACACCTCATACGAATATATGCATACCACTGTCATGGAAGAAACAAGAGATGTTATTGGGGCTGCTAAGTTTGTGGCTTTAACCTGCGAAGAAGTCTCGACAGTTGACAACCAATCATGGATTCAATTCATGCTTATGTTGTCGACAATTGGGCGCGTGCTCCTAGAGAGAGTTGTGGAGGGGGGATGATCTGATAATCTCACAAAGAAGATCATGGAAGCACTCATGATAGGTGGAGGCATGCCACAAGAGCGCATTAGAGATAAACTATTGAGCTTTGGGGCAGATGGAATAAATGTCTTTCAAGGGGTGAGAAATGGAATAACACGGCAGATCCATGATGTATAGGCCCCTCATTCTTTGGGGATAAATTGCATGGCCCATCGCACTAACTTGGCGGTGGAAATACTGTCAAACTTGACACGAGTGAGCAGACTTGAGAATTTATTACAAGCTCTATACACCTATTTTGTTCATTCACCAAAGAGGCATGTGGAATTTACAAAACTTGCTACCATCATGGAAACAAAAGGGAACAAGTTGTTGAGAAATGTGAAAACCCGCTGGATTTCTATGTTGAGCCCAACCAAGCGTGTGGTGTCAGAATACCGTACCTTGCTCATGAAGATGGCCTTGGACAGTGCAACAAACAGTCAAGCAAAGGTGAACTATGAGTCACTTTGTGACTTGCAGATTTTGCTTGGCCTTGCTTGTCTTTTGCTTTTGTTGGCCAGAAACTATTCATGCGCTAATTAAACTTTGCCCAGATGCGGGATGTGTTCGTATGTGATCTGGTGGCAGCGATAAAAGTGTGTCAAGGTGATGTTTTCACTATGTACAATGACCAAAACTCTGCCTACAACTCAGACATATTTTGGGCATTTAGATCTCTATTGGAGTGTAACCATGACAAAATATACATGCGTTTGGTCCTTGATTTGAACACGAGGGTCCACCATCTTGCTTTTGACATTAATGGACAACACATTTGGGCTGTCCACCGCAAGGAAGTCACTGGGGAAAGACGATTTGTGACACAAGAGGTCTTTGAGGAAGTGGAGCAACTTGTCAAATCAGAGTGTGCAGGTATGTAGTCCCTTATAAATGCTTTCTGAATTTGCTTTCAGTCATTCAGAGCTACATTATGAAATTGATGTTATGGTTCGCTATTGACTACGGGGTGGATTGGCTTTTGTAGAAGCTGCCGAGGCTCTTGTGCGTGAGCTTGAAGGGTGTTTTCCAGCACATGGCATCATGGATGCCTTGGGAATTGTCTACCCACAATACGCTTCAACCAGATTGTGAAGAGACCCCGTGTACCGCTGGCTTTCAAGAGCAATATTGACTGTCAGTATCTTGTACCAATGTGTACCACTGGCTTTCAAAAGGGGTTGACTGTGAGTACCTTGTACTTGTGTACTATTGGCTTTGAAGAGGAACTGAGTGTGAGTACCTTGTACCAATGCCCATTACTATGAGTATCTTGTACCATGTGTACCACTCGCTTTCAAGAGGGGCTGATTTGTGATTTATTTCACCACCTCTACAAAAAAATTAGCCACCAAATGCTCCAAAAAAATCAAACTCGCCATATTTACATATAGAAAATTTACCTATAGCCACCAAAAAAAATGAGCATGTTAATTGATTTCGCTACATGAGCACTAGTTAGATGAGACAAGTAGACTCGCCAGGCTCCAACTACTTTACAAAATCCAAAAAAGAAAACATGCGCACAACAAGAGGCAAATGGGTGGTAAGACTGTTACGTAATTTTGACTTGACAAAAGTTCAGAGGCACTTGAACATCATTAAAGGTCAATAATGCTATCCAAAGACTGTAATTGCAGGGGGGAAAGAACATTCAGTGACAGAGGTGTTGTCCAGTTCAGCTTTGGACCAGCAACAAGGCATGTTCAAGTTAACTATGATGAATAATGGTGTTGCAGCAATGGCTCCACCTTTTGATCTGAATCCCTTGACAAGGCTTTGGTGGACTGTCACTGTATCTAGAGTTCTGGTTCACAGATTTCCAGAATATATTAAAGTGGCTGAGATTGCAATGGTGCAGGTTGTTGGCAGTGTGGATGACGAAAGGTGCTTCGGCACTTTGGCTAGGTACTCACCCCTCTTGAAAGGCAGGGGAACACATGGTGCAAGGGTTCCATTGTTAACAAAACTACTATATGAAACCTAAATGAAACCTATGCAAAATGTATATTATAAACAAGGTCAACTCCTATGAAACAATGAGGACAATAATATATCAGCCATGTCTTTCCAACACGGTATTCACATCTAAAACAAAACACATTGAGTGCTTGAAAAGCAACCCAGAAATTATACTAAAGAAACCATGCAAAAATTATCCATGACATGAGACTGTAGAATTCACTATAGCTGTCGATTAGACAAAAGACACAGGCAGTAAATGTGGGCTCAGCCCATAACGCTCTCTAAGATCAAAGAAAGATGGTCGTGAGCATATATGTTTTGAGTGCGAAAATGCCCAAACCAGTGGTTCAGGTTCTCTATTTATAAAAATGCAAAGATGGTACTATCTCTGCTCCATGAGTTCATAGACAGAAAAATTGTCTTGTCTTATTCCATCATAGCATATTCACAATCATTGCACTTGAAGGCCAACGATACACATGGTACAAGATACTCGACTTGAAACAAAGCTCTTGCATTTATTACACACAAATCCAACTCACATCTGGTTCTCAATGAACCAAAGCCTGAAGCACAATGATATGAAAACAAGATGGGATTACTGTAAATTAGACATACTCGGGGAAGTTGTCATTACTATTGAAACACCCTATGTCATCGCCATGTGTTTCATCATCATAAAAAACAGGTTGCCTTACTGGAGATTGGTGAGTTACATTTCAATGATTGTTGTTTCAAATTTCAAATTTGAATGTTCAGGGTCTCTAATATGAGCGTATGAGGAGCCATGTTCACACATACAGGATTGTATGATGACAAAGTTATGATGCGATGGATGCACTTCTTGCATTCATGGGGCATGCATGATGGATGCGTGCCATACACTAATACTGACTTCAATGTGTGGCAGTATTTTTGCAAGCAAGGGACCCGACGCGGGGGCGGCAGGTGGAGTGGGAGTGGGGGTGCCTGGCACGGCAACCGCGGGCCGTGGCTTTGCGGCGAGGGGGGGGGAGGCGGAGGGCGGGGTGGGGCCACACAGGCAAGCCTGCCGAGGCAACATTCAACTCCCGGGCCTCTTTTATCACTTGCCGTAACATTTCAAGGTGCCTTGTCCAAATTTTTTGGCATTATGATAAATTTTCCGTCCTAGATGTTATCTTGAAGATTGCCCATTTGGCTGCCATGTAGGCAGGTCAATGGTGCTCTAACAGTGGATTTCCTTAAACCTTGGCACTTTGCAGAATTCTAGGGGGCAGAGCTTTTATGATTTTTTTGGCGCTGTAAATTCCCACATGTTCTCCTCTCTGACATCTACAATTCATCTTCAAGGTTCACTTCCATCCACTATCATCCATGGGAAGTGGAGCGTGGCAAGTAATCGGGTCGCGTCGTCCTTTAGGGGTCAAGGGCCCTGCGGACGAGGGCGCAAGCCCAAGGCGAGGGCCCAAAAATCCAGGAACACCCAACACAAGGGCCCGTAAGTACCTCCAAAGGCAAGAGGAAAGTTCTGGTCGGTAAGGACCTCCAAATATAAAAGAAAAATTAGGTCGGTTTTTACGATTTCTCTAGATCATCCCATTTACCCTTTAAGCTTATAGGGCCCACTCCTGAAAGGAGTCGGTAGCCGCAAAGGCCAAGTGGCTCTTATTAGTTTCGCAGTTTGGCCAGAGTCGTCTACTTCTGGTGATCATCCCAATCTTTGGCAGAGGCCTTAGCTTTGTAGGTCCGAAGTGCCTTCCGTCCTACCTGCTGATCCTTCATCTTCGGGAGACAGTTGACATATTTTGTAGTTCTTGGGTTTGGTTACATTGTCCCATTGCCCCTCACGGCCCTCTGTGGACGTTTTGAAGCTTCTTTCTTGTGTGTGATTTTGCACCAATTTAGCATAGGAACTAGTGTGCGGGGGATAAGTTACTGGTTTTTGCTGTCAGTTATTCTTGTCATTGTCAGCTATTTGCGGCACTGGGAAGGATCTATTCATTGGGTTGTGGAGGCAGGGCAGGGATGGAATGTGGGTGCAGATCCATCCTCAAGGTCCAGTTTTCAAGCACAAGAGCACCAACCAGCTCCCGTGGATTGATAGCTACAGAAAGTATGTGGGTGTACATGGTCGATTGGAGAAGCTGCAAGTGTGCGACGAACCCTGGCAGAGGAAGGTGGTTGGTGGGCTTCCAGTAAGACAGTCCCTCCTCTTTTAAAGATGCAGACCTTCCACATTTTTTCTTTCCTCTCCCTTTATGGAAATGGAAGAGTTGTGTGTTTGGGGGGGGTACATAGGATGTTACCTTCATTGAGGGAGTCCTACACGGATGTTTTGTGTTGCAACTTTGGTTTTCAGAAAGTGAACAGGTTTGTGTACTTGATAGCCCCATGTTTGGAAGGATAGTAATTTTAAGGCAGCTGGTGTCCAAGCCGACAAATGAGAAAGGGTGATCACTGCAGCAACCCTGTTGTAACAATCAGCCTCTGTTCATTTATTCTCTTTGCAGTAAAGGAAAGCTGGTTCTGTATCTGCTCCAAAACAGACATTCAGCAAGCCTGACAGGGAGAAGATGTGTGCGTCAATGCACGCATCTTCCCCCCTGAATGTCCCAAGGCATGTTTGATGAGAAAGAGCAGCGGGAAGGAGGTCTAATCAGTCCAGCACAGCTTACATGCAGGAAGGGGGGGGGGGATGCGTGCGTGCGTTGATCTTCCACATCTTCCCCCTCGCTGCCCCAAAGGAATCTCCTATGTGATGAAGAGGATGGAATTCAGCACAATGAAGAAATAACAGGTGAGGTGCACTGCGGGGGAGGACAAAGGCTCGGAGGGCAGAGCTTCGGCGGGAGGAAAGGAAGGATGAGAAGGACTTGATGGAGCAGTGGAAGCAGATATGCTCTGTGGGTTTGTGCGAAGGTTTATAACTAAGAGATTTCAGTCATGCAGGATGGCAGGGTTGAGGCAGGCACAATCATGCGAATCAAGCACCTCCACTATGGCCACTGGTTTTGGAGGTAGACCCAAAGAGGGAGTCAACAAGAATTCTTCTGACAGTTGTGGGGATGTGAGGACTCTATGCAAGGCAGGACAGTTGAAAGAGGTGGTACACAGTTTGAACCGAGGAGATTTTTCCGCAGACTCCAGTACTTATGTCTCTCTCTTTCAGGAATGCATCAAGATGAGAGGCCTAGCACAGGGAAAGGAGGTGCATGCCCACATCATCCAAAGTGGATTCAAGCCAAACACCTTCCTGCTGAACAGCCTTGTCAACATGTATGCCAAGTTGGGAAGCCCAATGGATGCACGCCGAGTGTTTGACAAAATGTCTGAACGAGATGTGTTTACCTGGACCATAATGGTGGCAGGATATGCAAAACATGGGTGTGGTAGGGAGGCCCTAGAAATATATAAGCAAATGATACAGGAAGGAGTGACGCCCAACGGTGTCACGTTCATTTGTGTCCTCAAGGCATGTGCCAGCCTGGCTGTCCTGGGAAAGGGCATAGAGGTCCATGCTGATATCATCAAATCTGGAATTGCACCAGATATCATTCTTCAGAATACCCTTGTTGACATGTATGCCAAATGCGGGAGTCTCATGGATGCAATTCAAGTGTTCAACAATATGGCTGGGCGAGATGTAGTCTCATGGAACACAATGATTGCAGGATATGCTCAGCATGGGTGTGGTACAGAGGCCCTCAAGATGTATGAAGAAATGATACTTGAAGGGCTCTCGCCAAACAGGGTCACGTTCATCTCTGTTCTCAAGGCATGTTCCAGGCTGGCAGCCCGGCGAAAGGGCGAAGAGGTCCATGCTCACATCATCAAAGCTGGAATTGCACCAGATGTCATTCTGGAGACGGCCCTGGTTGACATGTATGCCAAATGTGGTGACCTGAAGAGTGCATGTCAAGTGTTCTGTAATATGGCTCAACGGAATGTGGTCTCATGGAATGCCATGATTACAGGGTACGCCCAGCAGGGGTGTGGTAGGGAGGCTTTCAGAATGTACAAGAAAATGATACAGAAAAGGGTTACACCAGACAGGGTCACATTCACTTGCATTCTGAATGCGTGTGCCAGCCTGGCTGCCCTGGAAAAGGGCAAGGAAGTCCATGTTGACCTCATGAAAGTGGGAATTGTGCCAGATATTATTCTGGAGACTGCCCTTGTTGACATGTATTGCAAATGTGGAGACATGGAGAATGCATGTCGGATATTTGACAATATGGCTCAAACAAGTGTGGTCTCATGGAGTGCAATGATTGCAGGATATGCTCAGCACGGGTGTTGTGGAGAGGCCCTGCAACTATTTAAACAAATGCAACTGAAAGGGTTGAAGCCAAATTCTATTACCTTTACATGTGTTCTTGCTGCATGTAGCCATGCGGGCCTAGTTGATGAGGGCTGTCACTACTTTGATTCCATGTCTCGAGATCATGGCCTCACTCCTACAGTGGAGCATTTTGTTTCCATGGTGGTCCTTCTTGGCCGTGCAGGGCGATTGGATGAGGCAGAGGACTTCATCAAGAAAATGCCAATCGAACCTGCTGCTGAGGTGTGGCGGGCCTTGCTTGGTGCCTGCAGAATCCATGGAAATGTGGAAGTGGCAGAACGTGTGACAGAATGTGTCCTCAAGTGGGATCCCCATGACGCGGCAGCTTATGTACTGTTGTCCAACATCTATGCCACAGCTGGCAGGTGGAAGGATGCTGCAAAGGTGAGGAAAATGATGAAGTACAGAATGGTCAGAAAGGAGCCAGGTCGCTGCTACATTGAGGTGGACAACCATATACATTCATTCTTTGTACACGACAAACTGCATCCACAGATTGGGGAAATCCATGCTGAGCTGCAGAGATTGTCTGGGCAGATGAAGGAGGCCGGGTATGTGCCTGACACGTGCTTTGCATTGCACAATGTGGAGGAGGAACAAAAGGAATTTTCTCTTTGCCACCACAGTGAAAAGCTGGCCATCTCTTTTGGGCTCATCAGCACTCCCCCTGGGACGTCCCTGCGGGTCATCAAGAACCTGCGGGTGTGTGGTGACTGCCACACGGCCACCAAGTTCATCTCAAGGATTGTTGGGCGAGCAATTGTTGTACGGATACCACCGCTTTCACCACTTCCAAGATGGGGTTTGTTCTTGTGGGGAGTACTGGTGAGATACTCTTCATAAAGTGTAAGCAAAGAGTAGATAAAGAATGTCCTTGTATGCTTCTTGTATGCCTCATTGTGCAGCATTCCTTTGGTTAGTTGGCTCTCCTGATCC
This sequence comes from Takakia lepidozioides, assembly GCA_030704615.1. NCBI lineage: Eukaryota > Viridiplantae > Streptophyta > Takakiopsida > Takakiales > Takakiaceae > Takakia > Takakia lepidozioides. Next base: position 77,507,739 of record CM060731.1, read on the forward strand.
AGTTGCAAGAGCTCCTGTCCCCTGATCCCAAGCAGCTTATCAGACACTCTGCAAAATTTATACAACATGTAAAATTCCAGAACCTAAAGAATGCCTCAAAAACAAAATGCTTGTGGTGGTGGGTGTCTTCCATTTTTTTTCTTTATTTTTTAATCTTAAGAGGAAACCTGGGAGAGAATGCTCACAATTCAGGCCCTTGAGGAGGGGCCCCTTCAAATAAGCCATTGGGCACACAAGAGGCGAAGGGCACGCCCGGACTGTCACGGTTGTAGAGTCGGTGTTCGGTCGAGGGAAGAAGGGTAGATTCAACCTGCTTCTGAGATTCCTGTTTTCGGTTTCATTTTGAAGACTCCACTGATTTCATACATCTGGGATCTTGACGGAGCTTGAGAGCCTGTCTCTGGAAACTTGGGCGGTCTTCTTTTGCCAGTGCACAGCCTAGACAGGAAGTTTGTAGCTATGGTGACTCCATGAACACAGACATCGGTGACCACCGCCCCAGCGGCTCGTGCCCTGTTGCACGTGGATCAGAGGCTATTCGATTCGCCCTGGCACAGACACGTCCATGGTCGGAAATGGTGGATCGAGCGTCGTTTGGCAGGCCCGAATCTAGCAGCCGCCTTCGCAAGAATGTGAAGTATTTCCACTACAGCATTGTTGTAATGGCGGCGTCAAGACGAGGTTGGGAGACGGAAAAACAAGTCATGTAGCTACAGTGTCAGGAAATTGTTGGATGCGAAATGCTGAAGGAAACCTGACTTTATACACACATAACAAGTCAGATGATTTCTGCAAGATCTCTTCAGAATATTGTCTATCTCGCTTATGGTGGAGGAGTAGGCTCAGCACTGGTCGCCTGTGCTCCATTACACACAAATTCAAAGGCACGAGTAAACATCTTTTTCACAACTCCAAAATACATGACTTCATTGGAGAATGCAACAGAGGACTCCTGAAAATCTGTGAGCTGCACATGTAAATTATTATGCAGCCATCAAAGATATCCAAAAAAACTGCTGTAGAATGAAACAGACACCCAAAGATATGCATTGTCCAGTTTGTTTTATTAGTGCATGGTACGCGATTAATACATATCACTCCTGCCGGCTTTTTTTGAGCCTTCTCGTCATTGCTTATAAGGGCCAGATTTCTCAATCGCTAGCTTATCTAGTGGAGGTATAGCAGGATCTTACTCATTTTTGGCACCAATGCATGGTCTCTCCCTTACTTATAGGGAGGAGCCAATAAAATTTATCTGGCAGGGCCTTACTAAGTCCCCTGGGAAAAAATACTTATCAAAACTTGTTAAGCCTTGAAGGAGAGGGAACCAGAGCGAGAGAGAGGGGAGGGGGCGGGGGAAGAGATCCAAAATACAGGGATCCGGAGAGACCCAGGGAGGGGGGAAGAAAGGAGGAGGGAGAAGGAGATTCTTTACGTTTTCCAAGGAAGGAGGGACAGGGAGACTGTGAGAAGAAGATGTCGGGACCTCTGGCCAGAGCAGGAAGCTATTTTTTCGCCAAGCGTGCACAAAAGGAGTTGGATTCTTGGGGAAGTGATGTCAATGTAATTCTCCTCCTTTCTCTAACCTTCGCTTTCTGTTGGGTTTTCTGGGATGACGTTGGTGTACTCTTCCAGAAACCCCATCTAAGTATTAGTCTGCTGGGTCTTTGGAAAATGCGTACATCATGTTAAACTTCTCATGCTTTTAATGCAGATCTTGAAAAATGGTGTGTATGGCTGGACGGAGCAGTCCATGTCTAGCAGCGTAGAAGAAGGTGGCAAACGTTTCATCAACAGATTAAGAGGTTCTATCTCTCTCGACATTGTGCTATCACTCAGTGCATGTAAAATCTTTGCTCAACTGTTGTGAGACTTAAATGCTACTGTTATGTGAGCCTAGTCGATGTGGTAGGCTCTGAGTTACTGGTTTGGGCTATTTTGAGGTTGCTGCAGTGGTTACAGGTATATAATAGCTATGGCCAGCATTTTCTTTTGGAGCTCAAGTGTACCTTAGGGTTTGAGTGGAGATGGCAACTTTTTTGACTGAATACACCCATCAGGAAGAGCAACTTTGGTGGAGGTTGAACCTGAAAGATGTCTCTCTTGGATGGAAGTGGTAATTGAGGCTTGAAGTAAGGAACATAAGAACCAAAAACGAAGGAAAAATAAAGGAAAAAGAAGAACGAAGAGGAAAGAAGAACAAACAAGGAGCTGGAAGAAAATGTATTTAGTGAGAGAGAGAGAGAGACAGATTTGGAGTGGTGCTCAGGCTAAATGAAGGTGGGTGTGGGACAGGAAAAGTGCAAACACCGCTGCCAGATCTCCTGCAACGCTATGAGCTTCCAAGAGGAACATTTCCTAAAAATGAATTTGATGAAGCCACTGGAAAGATGACAAATCGGTTAACCAAGGCTCAAGGTGCGCTAGTGCATGCAACTTCAGCCAAGGTGAGTTTCTCGGCATCTACATTGGAGCTGTAGCTCCGTCTAAAGCACGGCGGCGCCTCTCGAAGGCCTTAGAGACGAGACGCCGTGTCATGCATAGGATAGTTGTTCTGCGCAAGCAGCGAGAGCAGGCCTGGCAGAGTGAAGTCGGCCGTCTGGCATTCCAGGCATGGACCCACGGTTATCGGAAGGCCCTACATACCCTTGGGTCAAACATGAAGGCGAAGAAGGCAGTGTTTGATAAGGCTACAGAGTCTGGCATGAAAGCTGCCTTTGATCTAGAGTATACGATGCCAAGGGAGAACCTCAAGAATCTTCTAACCCAAGAGAAAGATCGCTTCTCCCGCCTGGGGTGGGACTATATTCCCGCTCCTGTGAAAAGGGCTTACGAAAATCTTATCCGGACTATGGAGGAGACATGTGAAGAGCTCAATGGTGGAATTCACGAGGATCATCCTGGTGGTTTTGCAATTGACAGTTGTCAGGATCAGGAAGACCCTGCTTTCCTTGGAGTAGATGAAGATGTAGAAGATCACTTTCAGAAAGTGAAACCTAATACTGATATGAAGTATCATAAGGTCATGGATTTGATAGCTGACCAAATGCACTTGCAGCAGCGTATGATCGTATCAAATCCAGAGGTCCAAGGATGATCTTAGGCGGGGATACTGAATTGGACCCTCCGGGAGAGGAAGTGGTCTTACACTCTCTGGAGGTTATCAACTGGGGATGGTTTGAGCACACTGCAGATCAACTGCATGCTGGGACATACTCATTCAAACCTGCGAGACAAGTGAGCCTCTTGAAGCCAGGAAAGCTGAGGGAAAAGAGACAACTTATGTTGATTGGTCTTGGGGACCAAATAGTACAGGAAGCTGTCAGAGAGGAATTAGAGAGGATTTATGAACCCACATTCTCGGAGGATGCACATGGGTTCCGACCCGGGAAGTCCTGTCACACAGCACTGAAAAGACTGAGGTCTGGATGGAAAGGAACCGCCTGGTTTATCCAGTTGGACTTTCAAAAGTGTGATGATACCTTGATTCAGGAAAGGCTCAAATCCATTCTTTCGGAGAAAATACAGGATCAACAGTTTATGGATATGTTGACACAGATGTTCAAGGTGGGTATTGTGAGTGTTGGAAGACATACATGTGAGGGTGGAAGCGAACTATCACCTCTGTTGTGTAATATCTACTTTCAGCAACTGGATAAAGAAGTAGATCAGATTAAGAAAGAGTGGAATACAGGAACTAAGAAATGGAACGTCGATCCAGAACTACAGAAGCTAGTTGATGTCCGGGTCAGGTACATCAGATATGTGGATGATTTTCTGATTGGTGTCGCTGGGAGCAAGGCGACTGCACTTGAAGTCCTGAAAAGGGTGAAACATTTCTTACACTCAAACCTAAAGCTGTATCTCACCTAAAGCTGCTTCCTACCTGCTTCACTTCTTTTGGGCCACTTGTAAATGACTAGACTTGCTTGTTTCCTGTGCTTTTATTAGGTCTCTACTATGTTCAGAGCTGGGTGGTGATGGCTGTGAGAGATGCAGGAGGTTACGGTCAATCAGTTTTATGGGGTTCTACTCATGGGTCTTGCAGAGAGTGACCTTTGTAGTGTGTGTGCGTGCACTGTCTACAAAGTCGCCATGTTGTGATTGTCAACAAGAACTACGTGTGCAGCAGGAGCCACTCATGCCATTCATGTCTTTGGACACTATACTGGGTAAAATTGGCCTCGGACAGGCTACTCACACTTCAGTCAGTAAAAATGTCAGAGATTTAATACCACAGCCAGAGTGACAAACTAGAAAGCAACCCTTCTGGCGGTTGTAATAACATGGAAGAAAGTCTTTGATAGAATGGAATCAATTCATTCTCACCAAATATCATCCTGATTATACAGCTATGGACAATCTGCTCTCTGTGGAACTCCATGAAACTGGGATTGACACAATCATATCTGCAGCCAGTGTCAAAACTGGGCTCCTTCATAAGACTGACCAAAACTCCAACCCGCAGGAGCAACATCCATGGATGTTAACGACCTCCCATCAGAAGTGGTAACAAGAAATGATACAGCTTGTCCCACGAACTTGGTGCTGCACTGCCAGTTCTGGCTCCAGTTTCTTGACATTGGAACCCAATTGGCGTTGGATCCTTTCATCGAAATTGAGCTCACATCACCGGTACCACCCACATTGGTGACAAGCACCAGATTGAAGAATGGATTTCCATTAATTGTGAAACGTATTCCCCCCGCCTTCACACAGGCAGTTCTGAAAGAAAACATCCAGAATTGTTAATAGCAATCGTTAACATGCAAGCAAAAACGGGGGAGCCGCGTTTCTGGGAAACAGTTGAGCTCACCACCTCAAGGGATTTCCAGGATTTAACCTACTGCTTATGAGTATACAAGGAAAACAAGCAGTTAGTCGCGTAATGGCACACCCTAAACGTCTAAGTAAAATTTTTTCTTAAAATATTATATTGAAATAAGACAATCACACATTCAAACTATATTTTAAATTGCATAAGAGAAAATTGTGAGCAGTCGCTCCCAGGTTTCCTTTAAAAAAAAAAAGAGAGAAAACATTATTTATTTTTTTATTTATAAACCAGGGAAAGGCGGCCCTGTCAGAACTTTATTGATGAAAGTTAAATTATTGATGTATGATATATATATATATATATATTGAGGAACAGGGACGGACCCTTGAGAACTTTATTAAATGATTATTTAAGGGAAAACAATTAAAACCCTTTAAATGCCCTCAGGCTGCCATAAGGCATAACACACGGAGGACCGTGCAGGATAGGTCCGGGACCATAACCGAGAGAGGACTCTGGAATGAACTGCATTTAGAACCCACAGGGACTCGATGCATTTTCTAAAACCTAGAAGACCTTGGTAAGATCCGCCAGAAACCATTATCCGTAACGGAGGTAGGACTGGATCTATGATAGTGGACAGAACTGAGAACAGGGAAGCAGAAGGATGGTGAGGGTGCATGGAGGAGGCTGGGAGAGCAGGAGAATAGCAGGGCGAATCTGATTGCTAATTGCCTGCCCTGGAGAGAGCCAAGAGTCTAGCTGTGGAAATGAAGACGAGTTGCTGAACCTGCTCTAATATGCCTCCAATTAATCTCTGTTCTGTCAAATTCTGGGGAGGCTGAAGAGGTAACTCCTACTTCCTTGCTAGCAGGAGGGGATTGAATCTGCCCAAAGACGGGTGAGGCCAACAACTTTGCAAATGAGTCCGTGCTTGATGATATTACAAAACTGATCTTCAGATTTACTAATTATTAAAATATTGAGATGCTTGTTGAAATATTAACTGAAATGTTGAAATACTTGTTAAAGAACTAGTAAAATATAAAATTCTTGCTGGCTGAAATACTGGAATACTCGCTGAAAAACTGGCTGAAATACTGAAATACCACCTGAGCCTTATACACATATGCTGCAAGAGATAGTCCAAATGCTACCTCTAAGAGGATTCACAAGTTCACTTGATAGCCCAAAGGCAGTGGATACTTTGCTGGAATTTCATGATAGATTGCAAGGCAGGGAGCGTTCCCATCTCAAGATATAAGAATACCTTAAAGTAACGGAAGAAGGCTGTCTTCACAAGTTTTTGGAGAAGTGGGTGAAGGAACATGACCAACTTAAGTTCGTACATGACCAACTTACATTGATACATGAGCCGTTTTAAATCCTCATGAATGTTGCTCCTCATCCATGTCATTCATCCGTTTGGGAAGTGGGGATCGCTACCCAATATCCAGCGGTTCACATTTATCCTTGTTTTCCCACTAGCTCCCTTTCCCGTGCTATGTTGAGATCGGGGAGAGGTTCCCATGCTTAAAGTAACAAGTTGTAGCGCTTGATTGCTTTGAGAGTCGTCTATTGGTGAGACTTCCAGTACAAATAGACATATTTGCTGAGTCAAAAAGACATCGATCTTGAATCATTCTTGGCGTTGAAGACTATTCGTTGAGTTCTAAATCATGCCTCCATACCATGTAGCCTCTAGGGTACTGTCCGCAAACCAAAAGCTGAGTTCCTATAACTGCTGACTCCTTGTCAGAAACTTCAAAAGTATAATCCATAGGATAGCCTGACAGACAACGCCAACGTGTACTAACGGAATCAAACGCCCACCACTTCCGTGCACATGAGAGGCTGTACATTGTGTGCAGATCAGCCAACATGTAACCCATTCCTCTTTGATCTCTACCCGTTTGTGAGTCTCAAGGACATCGTTGCGGCCTTCGTCATCAACCACCGCTAGCGTATTCTGCCATTTCTTATAACCACCTTTCAAGGGTAAATAATAAGAGCGAGGCACCCGTGCAACGCATTCTAGTATCACATGGTTTGTTAATCCCGGAATCAAGGAGTTGTCCTTCGACTGGTCCTCCGGCTCTGCCATTGCTAGAATTCCATTTTATTTATAATTTCATACTATAATTTTGTACTCAACTCAATAAAATATACACTAATGTACATGATAGATGTTGTTTTAACTAGAATAAAAAAAGATGATCGACAATGCGCTCTTGCGCACCGCAAAAAGAATCCTCTTGGCAATCTCTTCCGCATGCAACTCTTGCAAAAGTTTCCCTGCCCAAGCTCCTTGGAGCTGTTGTTCCACTTTTCGTTTCTGTTCTCTTTTCTGGGTTGCCGTCGTTACCACCTTTGTAGCCTCCTCCGCAGCCTCAGCCTCAAATTGAGCGACCCAATGGTCCGAGGGAGTATCTAACACAATCTCTTCTCTCGCCCAAGGTGCACTTGAATCAAAAGAGGCATACTTATAGATATCTTCACTTAAACGGGCACGCAAGTCATGCATAAACGTCAATTCAAAGTTTAGCTCAGGTGTGACTTCTGGAAGCACCGTTTGAGAGCTAGAAGGAGCGGCCATGGCGTGCAGCACAAACACAACCTGTGAGCTCACGTAGAATAGAGACAATTTGCAGCAAACAGCGAGCCCGGGGCAGTGCCATGGTGCCTGTCCTTCGTACCTGTACCCTGATTCTCCTGCCAAAATAGTTACAACAATGATCAAACCTCATCCATTATGAATTCTCGCAATGCCCCCCATCTCCACCATGATTCCGGGGCCGTGCGATTATTCCTCGCTTTTACCTATACTAGGGTTATATGCTCTATAGGGCAACGCTTGCTAGATAGGGAAGAAACTGTTCAAGTATCACACGCTGTCACTACTTTTCATCCAACCACATGCAATCTTTCTCACAACCAGCTCGTACAACTCATGAGATCCAAAATCAACCAACCAGCTCTCTAGGGTTATGCCAAGGGCCCCTGAGAGACCCAGGGTTCCGTTTAAATAGAGGTGCCAATCGGCTAATCACGAATACAAGTGTTTGTGCTGCCATTGGCCAGCCAGATTACGAACTACTGCCATCACACATAAGTGGCCACATAGGATGACCCTGATCCTAAACTAGCTGTTAACTAAAAGACAAGCTTAACTTAATATGGCTTAGCTGTGACAGCTCAGGCTAGCGTAGAAATATCATAGCTCATCCAGCTCCATCCGCAGATCATTCATCCAGATCATTCATCCAGTCCAAAAGCAAGGTGGGGAGGAATCCAACCTTCACACCCCTGTTAACTTAATTAAAATAAAAATAAAAAATCCAACCGATTGTTGGTTGGAGATTTATAAGACCTGTTTGCCTGGTGGCTCTATATGAAAGGTAGTTACTTTTCCACTCCCATTCCAAGGTTCACTCAAAAGCAAGGAAAAGAATATGGGATCACTTTCAATCTAAATTTAAGGTTCAATTTGTTTTTGAAAAGCCATGAAGTTAGTCTTTCATAATTCCAAGAACTTCACCTCTGACAATGAAATTCGAATAATCGGCATTCCTTTGAGGGACAAGTAAAAACCGTCCGAAGGCACATGAAGGCAGATACTGATTTTTTTGAAGCTCCATCCTCATCTTAAAATTACAGGAAAAAAGAAAGAAAAACGCCTTATGGCTGAGTCTTGGAGGTGATTTTTTCCTCCTTCAAACCAGAAAGGCTGCAAATTCCTGTAAGCGTCGCAAGAGGAAGAGGAGGTCATACCAATCTCATAGAAGAGCTCATTGACATTCTGAGCAGTCTTTGCGGACGTCTCCATGAAAAACAACCCGTGTTCCTCTGCATATGCCTGACCCTCCTGCAAGTCCAACACCAGTTAACATGTTATCGCCAATACTAACCAGCCCACCTGAGGATCCCATAGCAAACCTCTGAAGAGAGAGATGTTTCATGGTGCCAGAGATGGTCTGGGTGATGACCAGTCTAGTTGTATAGAAATACCAAAAGATGGGACCCGCTCTAGGACTGATTGGTTTTCTATAATAGAAAATAAAAATATTTTCAATCCATAAACATAGAAAGAACATAATGAAAATTTATTATAAGATATCTGAGAATTATCTAGGCATGCAAGGAGAGGATGCGGAGGGGCAAGGGTGGTGGCAGACAGGTGATGGGCAGGTGGGGGTGATTCAAAGACAGAAAAGCGAAGAATGGAGAGCGAGAAAGCAACCATATACCAACAAATCCTTCGGACAACAAGAGGAGGAGAAGTAACTAATCCAACTCCCATGGTACAAGCGTAAAACTCAATTGGCAATGCAGGAACGACGAGTCAGGAACTCCGTAATCCTCCTTAACTCTCAACCCAACAAGATGCAATTATGGCATTGAGACAGGAAACTATGGCAGGAAAGCAAGAGGAGGAAGTAGAAAAACAAGAAGAGGACGTATACTTGGTAGGAAAACCAGAGGAGGAGATATCTAACTTAGTGAGACAAGAGTATGAGTCTGTGACAGTGAAAGAAGAGAAGACAGCTGCATTAGTGAAAGCACATGAATTAACGGAGGACAATTTTGGTTTACCAAAATCTAATGTCTGTAAGGACCAAGGCAACTCTTCTCCAAAAGAAGAAACTAGAAATTGCCATTGCGGATGTCTAAGCTACCTAACCAAGGTGACAAAGCCCAATCACAACAATGGCAAACTGTTTTTTGGTTGCGGGGCATGGACACCCTCGAGGGTCGGAGATGTGGCTTTTTTGAGTGGTATGATGAGGAACAGATGCACAGGAATGAGAAGGTACCGAAACAAGAGGAGGAGGTTATCATGGCAGTAAATAGAAATGGGGAGGCACTGAAACAAGAGGAGGTCATCATGGGAGTGAAACAAGAGGAGGTGCCTATCTTAATGAAACAAGAGGAGGTCATCATGGGAGTGAAAGAAGAGGGGTTGCCTATCTTAATGAAACAAGAGGAGGTAATTATGGGAGTAAAACACGAGGAAGTGCCTACGTTAATGAAACACGAGGAGGAGAATGGTTCTTCTGGTGCTGGTTCCTTATCAAAGGCTTTACCAACGTCTAATGGCCAAGAGAACTCTGATTTGAAAGAAGAAATCAGAATTTGCTACTGTGGATGTGTAAGCCATCTCACCAGGGTGACAAAACTCAACTACAACCATGGCAGAATGTTTTTTGGTTGTGGGGCATGGACACCCTCTGCAGGACGAAAATGTGAGTTTTTTGAGTGGTATGATGAAGATGAAGGGCACATGAATGGGCAGGGGAAGACAATGGGCATGGAAACAGAATATCTCCTCAAACTTCAATTGAATATGGAAAGTAGTGATAGCCTGAAAAGAAAGCATAGGAAAGAAGTCACCCAGGAGGAGGAAGATCATTCAGTGGAGATGGGTTGCAAAAGAATGCATGTGGCAGAAGACTCCACAGAAGACTCCACAGAAGACTCCACAAGGATATGTTATTGTGGAGCAGTGTCTTACAAAACTAGGGTCACAAAGGCTAGTTGTAACAACGGCAGGATTTTTTATGGATGTGGCCGGTGGACACCTGAGGGGAGGAAATGTCAATTTTTCGAATGGCATCCAGATCATTATAGTGCCCCAAGGGTATGGGATAATTTTGTAATTAGCACCATCGCAGCAAATTATGCCCTTCAAGCTATGAGAAAGAATCTGTTTGATTTCGATGAAGAGGATGAAGAGCAAGGACCCTATTCGGATGAAGAGGCTGGATCCTGCGGAGTCGAAGAGGAGCTCTCTGATTACAATGAAGAGGATGGAGAGGATGGCCCTGATTCCACTGAAGAGGATGGCTGCAGTGGAGTTGAAGAGGCTGGGTCTGACTTCAATGAAGAGGATAAATCCAGCAGAGTTCAAGATGATGGACTCAGCCAGAACAATTCTGTGTAAATGAGCAAAAATTCTCTCTGCATAAACAGGTATCATGAATTCTTCTAGTACAAGTGAAGGAATCCTGGCGGGGGGAAAGAGAGGGCAGCTCATGTGAACCCAGTGGGTCTTCCTGATCATGCAATGCATTTATGGCATCTGATGCAAACTGCTAGGTGATGCCTGTATCCACCACTGCATCGAGGACAGAACAAGATCTTCAGCTGAACATGATGCAATGCCATGCAGGATGTCAAGGCTTCTACTTTCTCTTTCAAACAGTAGCACATGTAAATATATTCAAGAATCTTTTTGACAGGAGCTGGACCTTGATCTTAGAATGTCTATAGCTCATACTTTTGCTCATACTTTTGTCTATAGCTAATACTTTAGCTAATACGTGGTCAGCACACTTTTTTAAGCATACATTGCTTGACTTATAACTGTCAATGTACATAAAAATCATCTTTGGCTCTTGAGCACTCTTGAGTTGACATTGAAATGTCTCTCTTGTATGTATGGCTCTTCATAGCATCTGCTCTTCTTGGTGTGTGATGTGTCATCCATTTTGATGTATAAGCAAAAAGGTTGGTGAACATGTTAGATGATTATGAACCATGAAGAGCAAGATGTCACAGGTCAGCCTCTTTCATTAGTAGTATCAGGCAAGAGGCTAACTGGTGACCAGTAAGGGTACTTGATACAGATGAGTGAATGGCAGATCAAATTGGAGAAACGTTGTGTTGGTGGACAGCAGCCTCCCTCTGTTGATCATTGATAGTGTCAGTGGATCTATTATGGTCTACTCTTGTTTACCCCAATACACTCAAGCCTGCTTCCTTAGATGATGTACCACCAGATGCAGAAGGACTCACAAGATCATTCCGGAGTGGGCTTGGGCATGGAAGCTATAAGTCCCTCTGCTGACAGTTGCATTTCAATGGCCTTCTTCAGGAGGTGGGTCTGGGCTCCCTTGATGATGGAAGAGGCTGCATGCATGGGATAAGGGCCAAGAGAAGCACGTGCACATCGGATAAGCTGTTGTGGTTTTGCTGATGCGATTGCCTCTGCTGTCTTGTACCCTGCATTGTAGCTGAGTATGGTCTTCTTGGTGTCAGCCTCAGTTTTTAGGAGGCTGTGATTAACAAATGAAGTGACACTGCAGATCTGTGACATAATTTGTTCAAGAGCGACCCTGGAAACTTAGCAAACTACGGGGCTCATTATGATGCCACCCCAAACCCATGCACATTTTCTCCACATAGGTGGCTAATACCTCTGTATACATCATGACTACTGGCACATCTTGTTTAAGAGTCAGGTCCTTCTGGGCAGGTGGTAGTCATGATGAGACGTGAATGGCTTAAGCTCAATAACATCTAACTCAAGCAGACAGGTTTTATACGGGCAACCGAATCTGTCACTGATGAGTTGAAGCTTACAGCATTCGTGCTCGTGATGCTCCTATGTGTGGGAGCTCAACCAGAGGAATGATTTCCTGTCTAACTCCAAGTCCTGTGCAACAAAAGAATCCATCTGGTTAGCTGGAGGACTCCACCTTTGATTATTGGGCAATGTAAAGAAATGGCCACTGAGCTCTTAAACTATTCTATATGCTTAGGAAGGTGTCTGGTTTTCCATCATAACTCAGGCAGCAGGCTGATGGATCTTCCTGCTGGTTATGGATGTTTATTCCTCAAGGTAAGAACTTTTATGAAGAGAATATTTTCTGGGAAGACAAAATGTTGTTGAGGTTGATGGCTAACCCAGGCGGGTGATATATTTGCTGATGACCAGTTCTAGTGCCCACCAGCCCATTCGAGAGCAGAAGCCCACTGTGGAGTATGCAAAATATGAAGCTGCCATGCTTGGGGTACTATGGTCAGTACCTAACTAGTACGACCTTGCCTAAACACTCCAGGGTCTTCGAAGGCTTTCTACCTCCTGAATTAGAGACGTATATCTGGTAATCCAATTTCACATTGATTAGGACAGACAAGAACAATATGATGAGACAGTTGACCTCTACCCAGCTCTGCTTCAGACCCTACATTAGTCAGCAGCTATTGCACACTAGGATTGCTATCTTATGTGCAGGAAAGCTCACTGTAAGATGATGGAATTAGGTATGCTTATGAAAATGTCATCGTAGCAACCAGGAGTTAGATTAAATTGAGGTTGTAGAATCAGTAAACTAGGAACTGATAGTTCTAGCCTGCAGAATTGCTGTGGAGAGAACATACCGCTTGTCATGAGGCTCTGGACATTTCCTGATGTTGTATTATATTTAGCAGCTAGAGAAGGAAGGGTGATTTCATGGATAGCATCGTGTAATATCAGCGCACACCAAAATCGCCTCGCAGTTAGCTCTGTGTGCTTTGAAGGTGATCCGGACAAAGTCCTACCTGTAGCTGTGTAGAAATGGAAAGTTGTACTTGTGAATTGATCTGCACACTTCTGCAATCAAAGAACTGTTGTTTGACAGCAATTTGCAAGAGACTGAATAAGGCACACTTACATACCCAGTGGTTCAGCACTAGAGCCAATGTGCCTGAGCATTTATGAACCACCCACTCAAGGTCCTCGACTCTTATTCTGCACCTACTGCGGACCTCCTTGGGACATTGGAAAACACTGCAGAAAGAATTTGCTTAGAAGCTTAAAAAATGAATATGTTGGACCTTACCCTTGTGTGCCAAGAAGCTTTCAGTCAATCCCACTGCTTTGGCCACTTGTAGTTGGCAGGGTGAGAGCTGGTGAAACATCTTGTAGTATCTGCTTTCAACTCAGACTAAACAATGCTTTTGACGAGATCCAGGAATATGCTGGGCCTTTACCTTCTAATCACGACATTGAGAATCTGCTGCAGGGTAGCTATAAGGGGCCCATGGATACCATCGGCAGTCACATGAATTGGCTCTATGAAAAGGATATGCTGGAATGGACAAACAAGCAATCTTCCCTCTTATGTTGTATTGAGTTCACACCATGAAAATCACCGCCAAAAAAAGTGCAGGTTTCAATGCTATCTCCCCGAGTCTTGTACCTCAGAATTTGAGCAATAAAATGGGATGAACATAATTAAGGGATACAAATTCCAGTCTGGATATGGAAGGCCCGTGATGGGAGCTGTCAGAAAAACCAAATGCTGCAAACAACAGAAGTGGGATGTCTTAGTCATGTGACAGTCTGATCATGTAGTATGTCTGGAACTCATCCTTGTGAATGCAAGGACTCCGGACTTACAAGTTCATCGGCAAGGACAAGGTGGTGTTGGGCTTTGAGTAGCTGAGCTTCCACTTCAACTGCATCCTGGACAAATATGGTCAGAATCTCTTAGGGCGTGAATGGTCTTGAAGGTATCAATTAATTCCAAAAAGTATTGGAAGAAATCTGAAGTAATACCCAATGTATATATGTCAACATTGACAGGAAGTGTACAGTTACCTCAATTGCAAAAGCCGTCTTGAATGTTGCGAGTCCAAGGGATAGTGCCAGAAAACATGGGGAATTATTGTCTCCTCTCTTGGTCTCTACAAATTTGTTCTTTTGCAGGTAATCTAGTGCCATCTTCTGTCGTGTCCACAAGGTATCTTTGTCTACCTGTATTGCAAGAAATGACCTTGACAGACACTCCTCCATTTGCTGTGTCTGCAAATCAGATAGCAGGAATAAGAAAATTGATTGTTTAGGTTGCAGGGTAGCTTTGGTGAATGGTCAGAGATGTGGCACTACGTACCGTTGTAGCAAGTTTGCAGCATATCAAGTCTAGGCACAAACGGATGAGTCCATTCTGGTCCTTGTACAGGGATGATTCGCACTTCTCAAGAGGTTCGTTCATTAGCTTTATTGCCAGCTGTTGTTGACTCTCTCTCACAACAAGATAGGTCTCACCATAAGGGTCAAGTCCTGCCTGTAAATGAAAACCAGAATAAATTTTATCAGTCGATGAATCAGGTAGTCGATATAGAAGTTTGCTACAATCCAAAATTGTATCCAGTGGACGGTCTTGGCAAAGTGTGCTTAAGAAAAACATAAACATGTTTCATATTTTTTTTTAACAAAAGCAACCACGCACCCTTCCTGCCCTGCCAATCATTTGCCTGTATCCAGAGCTGTGCATCACCTCGCTCCCAATCATTGCTCCTTTTAAAATAACCCTTCTTGCAGGAAGGTTGACTCCTGTAATACCATTCCCGCAATCCCCACAATATAAAGGTACAGCTCCTGATGGTAATTTTATTTGCCAGAGCTGGACATGCAATGAAAACATTGCACTACAAGAAAACATTACCTACTCTTGTAAATACTGGAATATTTGCAAACATACTTACCGGCAGCCAATGTTGAGGTTGCACAAAGAGTTTGAATAACCCGGGACTTGAAAGCTTTTTCAACAATTGATCTTTCCTCCATTGTCAAGCCTGAAAGGCTCAGGGTCTGGCGTCACAATCTAGCACAGGTACTTCAGGTTTACTCCATATGTACAATTCAGGATGTGTACATACCTCCATTGTGGTATGCAATACCAGACATTATAACCCTGCAAAGCAGTTCAGCTCAGAGTTAAATCCGCCTATGTTCCAAAATTAATGTTAACTTGCCCTGGCATTATGTGATACTCTGCAGTACCTTTGCAGGTCGCTGTTGTAGTTGTGAATGGCTTGCAGCTCCTTAATTATTGCAAACCTTTGTGCATATAACTGCCAGAGTGCTAGATCACAAACCAGGAAGTGAGTCAGATTATTCTCAGCTGAAAAATAGCTTTCTCTAGAACATGTTTTCATCCCAGGGACATTGAAATGGTGCTAGCATGCAATCCTCAAAACAAATTTCAAGTAAAATTGTCAATCGCCAACCTTGAGAAAATCACATCCTGACAAAGTTGTAGCTGTAATCCTGTTCTGCACGTAGTAATAATGTGAAACTGGAGTTCAACATAGTGGGGAGAGAGAAGAAAAGAAGCTTATTCAGTCCACGGGATAGATAGAGGTAGAATGGGGGCATGAAAAAGGATTTAGAGACTAAGAACACAGAAAGAGATTGGGAGAGACAGTTGCTTCTTCAAGCTGGCCAGTCTTTTGCACATAATCAGCCAGCTGAATGGCAAGCAGTTGCGTGGATCTGCGAGTTGGGCAGAAGATGAGCGTTGATATTGATTTATCCTGCATAGATAATCAGGCACTGGGACTTATGGGCAGTAGATGGTTTGCTAACTACTGGTAAGCCATGGAAGGAAGAGGCTCCAACTATTCTGTGACAGGTCCAAACGAATGCTAGCAGAAATTACCATGGAGATATAGAAAGAGCAGTCCTTGTCTGCACTAGCTGGTCCACTACAAGCTGAAATATGGTCTTGTAGACATTTTGCATTTGCAGAACCTGCAAAATGGCCAACTGCAGGAGTGCTCAAATGCTTCTTGTATTTTCAAGGAGTAAAGACTGAAGCATATTTCACTATGATGAGCACTCTGATGTATGGGTTCAGCCAGTTTGTTGACTTCCTATGATCACAGTCACTGCTATTGAGTGCATTCTGTGGTGCTTTTCACAAATCCTGACCTAGATTTGTAATGCCAACAACCACTAGGAACGGACTAAAAATCTTCATCAAGAGTACAATATCTTTGATATACTCTATCATTCCTCCCCCGTGGACCCTCATGAGATGTTGACGATGGCCACCTTTTGATACGATAACAGGACGCCCTTCAATCTGGGGATGGCCATGAGGATAAACACAAGAGAGGAGAATACCATGTCATTACAAGATATTGTTGTGCTCAGAGCACTGTAACTTACAGTCACTTACATAGAGATATTGTATGATCACAAAATAAAAGAGTAGTGGAAGGTATCCCAGGAAAGGTAAATGAAACCAGGAACATGTCTAAAAGGAATTTTGAGGTTGCGTGGGAAAAGTAATGTCAGAGGAAGTTCAAGTTTGCCAACTCCGTACCTTGATGTGCTCGTGCAAAGGTATGGGCCGTTCAGTTGACACATGATAATTTGCACCAAGCCATAACACGAGATCCTCATAATTTGGTATGGTTGCAGACATGCCTGTACAAATTATGACACTAACCACGTCATTAGAGTGCTGGCAAAAATTGTCACTGGAAACTCTGTACATCAATGTATGAAAATTGCCTTACCCACGATTTGGACATGATGAGAAGGAAAACCATCTGGGCTACAGCTATTGCAACAGTGGATTTTTGTCAAGGCTGCCTCCAATATTGCACCTGCCATCAACAGGACTGTGATGTCAGCATTTCAATGGGACAGAAATTTATAGATATTTCACTGAAGAGCAACCAAACAGCGTCAGAGTGGTCGCATCAATGCAAACCTCTCAAGAAAGTAGGTCTCACATACCTCGATCCTCAGCTGCAATCAAGTGAAGCTCATCCACCACAATAAGCCCCAGCTCTTCAAGGCGATTGTCCTCAAGCATATGGTTGACTACATTGTTAGCCTGCAACAGAAAATGGCCATTAGAGACTAACTCCCTTGATATGCACTTTGACTCAAGCCCTGAACTCAAATTTTGTGGCAATGCCAAAACTAGGAAACACATTCCACAGAGGATCAAAACACTGAGCAATATAAACAGACTGTACCTACCACTCCAATATTTAAAATTTCTCCGATCATAGGTCCAATCAACAGCTGGTGCATGTGAGTATTCATTTCTTTGGGAAGTTATAGTGGAGCCGTGCCCTGAAAAAGTGACAGTTGTTGCATAATGTCGATTGGCTTGCTTGTGACCACAGTTGAGAGGAGTTAGGTACATGTTTGAAGTGCTCATTGGTTCTAGAGTGTAGAACACTGACCTTCTCAATAGTGCACAAACATAGAAGCGGTCCAGATGGCACAGGCATTGGTCCATGACTCCCGTAGTACACCTGGATTACAGGACCCCCCCATCCACTCCTCCCATATCAGTTCAGATCCTCAATCTCAACGCATTTGCATACATGTGGCTGAATAAATATGCAGCCTGGGGAAAATCTTTTGCATGGGCAGCAGCAAACACCAAATGGAGAGCGGCTGCTGATGAGCTTGAACAAACAAACGGTGGAACTTCATAATGTCCCCGAGCAACCCAAAAGAGCTTCTGGGATGGACACAGACGGTTACCGATCTCTTTCTTTTTAACCACCCCGTCCATATCTCTGCCTAGCGCTCATCCACCCTCTCACTGTGGCATTGGATTGGACAAAAGACTAGACAAACTGAACTCAAAGACAACACTGACTGCTGGAGGTTGGGGGGGGGAGGATGACTGTGTGACGTAAAGTCAAGGTGCCAGTAGCTTGGCTTCAATGTTGGCACACAAGTGCTGTTTTCCACGCTACCCTTTCAGTTTGTCAATCAAAGAATCAAAGCTTCAAGGTACGCCCTAAACAGACCTCAGTGCGAGAGCCAACAGATATGCACAGCTCTTCAAGTGCTTGAGCCTTCTCCGTGACAATGCTTATATCTGTAGGAAGGGGCCATAAAGTTCCAACACTTCCATTCCAACATTTTCGGATCATCTTCTAGAGACAATGACAACATTTTTGCTTCCCTTGCAATTATGGTGAAATGCAGAACCATTTGCAGAGATCTGCATACTTGGCAAGCCTATCAAATCAACCAGCCCAGTATTGGAGGATACAGGGTAATATCAAAAGTTGAACTGTCTTGTTTTTCCCAGTGGCAAGCGATAGCCTTCGCAAGAGCAATACCTCTGCCTGAATGACAAAAGATTCCACAGTGAGTTGTGGAGGTTGGTCTCTGACAGCCCTGCCGGTTCCTCAAAAACGACTGGTGTATTAGGCGATCACACTGTAGAAATTGATGCTCAACAATTCTCCCCCAGATAACCAACAGAGGATACAGACACAGCTCAGCTTACCACCAATGACTTTCCACCCCCTGCAATCAATCGAAAGGACAAATTGAAGTCAATACAAATGGTGCTTTCAACCGAATACACACCCTAACCACATACTGAACTGAAATTTACAGATATCACACCTTCTGGTTTGAGTTTTTCCCATTTCTGCCAATAAGATGGCTGACATCTGCCACCTGAATTTGAAAACAGATGCAGAAAAACCTGTAGTAAAGCACTACCACTGCGTCTTCACATCAAGCTATAAACTTGTCTAAACTGCAGAGGTTTTACCTGTTGGCACGCTGTAGATGAAGTTGTCCCCATCCTATTCCATAAATAACAAGAAAAAGGGTATCAAGTCCTGTTCCAAGTGATACTCTCCCGCGATACAGGAAAATGTTCTAGATTCTAAATGCCACATTACTGCACATTTCGATACATTTCGCTGTGGATAATGGCATTAGCGTCGAGGATGACGAAGGAAGAGTGACCTCATGAACTCACGAATTCATTCCTTTTCCTTTATTGCTGTTACCAAGATTGCACACAAAAAAGGGAAAGAAAGGAAGTGACGTCCAGAGACGGAGCAAACAGCACCTACAGTACTACAAACTTTTACCAGTATTTTCGGATTGGTGAGGGATTGATACTGCCATTCGTAAAGTTGTGTTACTCCTACACAAGAGCGTTTCGTCAATTAATTAAATGCTAGGTCTGAGACTGTACATCCACCTGTGATTTTGTGACGGAGATAATCGTGAGTGGTTTAACGAAGAGACTACTGAGCATGTAGGAGGTGACAAAGAGCCGAAGTTAGCGTAATTAATAGCCTCTTCCCCTTGCGGATACCGCTCCTTTCGGGGTTGGGCAAAGCAAGTAGGAAGTGAGAGAATGATCTCAAGGTAATAGCTACATCTCTCGGGGCAGCTTTGGAGGTTTCTTTGGATTTGATGCAGCTCCGACGATTTTGACTATACATCCTTACAGTTGAGACACGTGACACAAGTTCCTAATAACATATCTGAACCCTAAATTGCGATGGATGGAGGTCCATTTCAGAAGATTATTCTAGCAGCAGCTACCAGAACCTTAGTTACAGGTGTTCAAGCAACACCGAAATTGAAAGCGGAATGAAATCATGGCCAACGACACAATGAAGAGATAGACACGAATAGCGCTGCCGGTAACATAGAAGAGCTACGACATCTCCTAATTTCATACTGGAGCCACGAAATCCCCTTGGATGTAGATCGATTTCAGACGATTTCAGCTAGATTTATTCCTTCAAGAGAAGCATACAGAACTCTAGATGCTTACTTTCCAGCAGCACACAAATTGCAACCAGGATGTCAGTATAGCCAACGTGGTGATACAGGGCTAGAGACACCAACCACGCGCAGCGTACAATTCCTGAACAGCAAGAGGAAGCCCGAATTCCTTTGCAACGAACGGAACAGATGCATTAGAATGCGAGGTCTGTCCAGCATCCATGGTGACACAAACCACGGATTGGTGCGCCACACACTCACCACAGGAAATCGTCCTCGCTCGGGCGTGATCTTCAAAAGCAAAAGAGGCGCCAAAACCACAGCCGATTGATGAATGCTTTACGCGTCATCCATAACTGGAGCATTCGTTCACAACGATGACAAATACGTGAAGAATTTATCTACATTCGTCCCTCCACATTCGTCCCTCTATGAGGATATAGTGATGGATGAATGTCGGTGGCATTCATGCGGCAAACCGTGATTATAAGATGCCAGATGAAATTCGATAATTCCAAAGTCCTATACGTCTGCAGTGGCCTGTTCAACGGTCTAGTACCCATAGAATATTGTTAAACCAATTTGAACTACCTAGTCACTTACATCCTAACATGGTTTTTCACGTACTGGCTGCAATAACAATTTATATAAGGTTTGGTAATTAGACTTATAGGGTGGAACCATTATTACAAGAGTAGCCGCTATTTGAGTCATGCATATAATGTGGAGACATAACGTATAAAGTTGAGATTGTCGAGTAACGTGGGAATGAGAGCATACTAGCTAACGGTTGCTTGGGCGAGTAAAGTAGTAGGGTCTACATTACTCTGAGCAGAAGCTTATCTCCACTTAAGTAACTGGACTTGCAATGTGCATTCTATATGTTCAAATAATTATTACTGTGCCAGTGTTATTTCCCAGAAATATTACACTTGGCATGATTACATTGGACAAACCCTCCTTCCGAACTCCACCCTTTCTATATTATTCCGATACCTACATCATTGGGAAGACATATCATAATCATTCATTCTTCTGTTATTATATAGGTGTACATTTTGGTACTTTATTCGATCGAAATAACGATTTTCGAAAAAGAAAAGAAAAATAAAGAGAATTAAAGGTGACGGTGTAATTGGTGTGAATAGATGGACGGTGACGTGAAGCAATGGACGGTCACGTAAGGCTAGCATTCGAATTACGTAGTACAGATCCGAGGTTCAAATCTGTGCTTAACGGGGCTGTCACAAAATTAAGTGCGCAGAGTGTTATTGAGAGCAGTATGATTATTGCAAGGAAATGAACGGGATAAGAGGCCATCATGAAGCAACGACGAGCACGACCACCGGCTGCCATAATCGGTAACCAAAACTGCTCGTACGCCGCGGTGGGACATTCAAGTTGAGAAAGGCATGTGAGCCTGCGGATGCTTGTAGATTGTGACTCACTTTGGCTGCTATTTCTTGGAGGCCAAGTTCTGGGATTACGCTTTGGACTGTCGGCAGGGGGTTGCGGGCTATGGAAATCTGTAGCGGATTGTGTGGTATATAGCATAGGGGAGGAGTGCTCAAATTCCATGATCAGACAGCAGAGTTCATCGGGAGGATTCTTGCAGGGGGAGTTCAGGCATTGTAAGCCGGTTGCAATGGGTTTGAATTGGCAAGCAGCGGTGGTTTCTCTGTTTGTTGTGTGTGCGCTGCAACTAGAAGCAGGCACACTCGGGCAATCCTTACAATATGCTTGCGACTTCCAGAGCGGTCCAAATCTCCGGAATATGGCTTTCTGTAACACATCCCTTCCTGACAGGGACCGTGTGATTGATCTGCTGTCTCGACTCACGTTGGAAGAGAAGATTACACAGCTTGTCAACAATGCAGAAAATGTGTCGAGATTGGGGTTGCCTGCCTACTCATGGTGGCAGGAAGGATTGCATGGAGTGGCGCACGTGAGTTTTGAGGGTTCTCTCCCGGCCGCGACCAGTTTCCCCCTGCCTATATTGACTACAGCATCGTTTAATACCACTCTTTGGAACCAGATTGGCCAGGTATGTGCTGCACTCTCTGTCGTGTAGAGTAGACCCTGTTTAGATATTCAACTAATTTTAAGGGGATGATCATTGTTCACTATTGCTAAGTTGAATCTTATATGAGAATATGCGGAGTGTCCCGTCACTTACTGGCGGCTCGAACCTCGATTAGTATTGAGATAATTAAGATAGTGAGTGCAGGTAAAATTTCAAAATATCGGGCCTTCGAAATCTTACATGTGCGAGACGATCACGTCGACCTCTCAGCTTCCCATGAGCTCGGAGCATCCTTGCGCAAGATGAAATGAATATAATGTCAATCAATGAATCTCTGATAATGCCAAGTGCTAAACTCTGTGAAGTTCTTGTCTTACTGAGGTGGGTCTCTGTTTGAAAGTTGTGGTCTGTTTAAGACAACTGGCATCAGAACACCTTCACTGTACTGGAAACAGGCGGGCTCGAAAAGGAAGCTTCTCTTATTGCTATACTCGTAACGACTAACGACCTACTATGGTGCTGTGATTCCTAACTTTCATACAGGTTACACATGTCCCTAAAATGAACTTGTACACATATATATACTAGAAACTCCAGTTTTGCCAGACTTAGAACTATACTTATATTAAGATTTCCAAGTCCTGCAATGTGATTTTTAATTTCGCAATGTCAACTGATGCTTACTCTCGCTGAAGCCTACAACTGTGCTCTCTCCAAATCTTGCCCGCGTAATATCTCCATCTTGTCGTCTCGGAGAGAAAAGAACTGGGATAGCCTCGAGCACGCATACGATCACAGAACAAACGTCTGATCTCGCAGAAGCCTACATGACAATCTAACCCACCCACTGAGGAACTGCCTCCACGTCATCTAAAGCCTTGCAGCATTGCAATGAACAGTTTGTACTTGTTCACCAGATATGATCCACCACTCTCTCTCTCTCAAAATCTAAAATCACATTCTGATGTACATATAAACATCATGTTCATAAGTCTTTCTACTGTTGCATGCGCAGGCTGTGTCAACAGAAGCCAGGGCTTTCTACAACTCAGGAATAGCCGGCCTGACATACTGGTCTCCAGTAATCAACATTGTCCGAGATCCAAGGTGGGGAAGAGTCCAAGAAACGTCTGGAGAAGATCCAACACTCACAAGCTCTTATGCAACGTACTTTGTAAGGGGCATGCAGGAGGGCGATTATGGAGACACTAGCAGCTCACCAACTTCCGGGCCGAATGATTTCAGTGTCACTGGCCCCAGCAGGATGAAGGTTTCAGCATGCTGCAAGCATTTCACAGCATATGATCTTGACAACTGGAAGGGCATAGACCGATATCATTTTGATGCTCAGGTATTCACACTTCTTCATGTAGCTGAATACCAACCATTGATTGCTCTACCTCGTAGTAGAAACTTTGATTTACGTATGATGTACAAAGAGATCTCTTCCTCAATCTAGTCGAGATTTGAACAGTGCTAAATTGTACATACGTATAACTTAGTTCCTAGACAACGAACATGTCGTGTACTGTATATGGACGCCATTAATTTACAACCAAGGCCTCAATATGTATCGGGCGGATTCGACCAGCTTGACGAGGCTTGGACAGGTCTAGATTTTATGAACCATGCTCAAAAGTGGATTTCAATCATCTTGCACGATGAAGATAGTGCTGACAGTCACAAGATTGACTATCACCTAGAGCTGATTGCTTGTTTTTGACGAGGGTCATGGGCGAAACTCCCTCGCTGAGCAGGATAACCATGTGATTGCAGGTCACTCAACAAGATCTCGCGGACACCTACAATCCACCTTTTAAGAGTTGCGTTCAAGATGGTCGATCAAGCAGCCTCATGTGTTCTTACAACAGGGTGAATGGAGTTCCCACCTGTGCCGACTATACTTTCCTTACAGAGACAGTTCGCAACAGTTGGGGTTTGGATGGGTAAGTAGTGAATTCAACAACAATGTCTAGTGTAATCGTAGACCTTTGCCGCCGGGGCGTTGCCTGAGTAGCTAGTCGTTTGAGAGTAATTTGCCAATCTTATACACAGTCTGAAGAATGGAGCTGTTAGATCATGGTACTATCAAACTAACTACATGTTTACATTACAGGCGTTCTGATATGCCACTCCAGAGTGTTAGCCTAGTGCTAGAGTTTTTTGTATCCGGTAGGTTGAGAGTAGATTCTACAGCATGATCAAGGTTTTCAATCCAATCAATTTTCGTCACTCATTTTGAAACTTGAGTTGCATGCACTATACTATGAATTTGTTACCGTACGTTTAATTCGGTACTGTGACCAGTCACTACTGTTCTGTATTCTACCTAGCAATGCTATGGACATTCCAGTTAACACATTCTTACACACAATATGTATGTGACAGGTACATTGTGTCAGACTGTGATGCAGTTCAGGTCATGTATGAATCAATCCGGTATACACCTACCCCTGAAGATGCTGTAGCCGATGCCCTGAATGCAGGTATTGATATGTTCCATGTGCACTAATCCTGTCTGTCAATGTAGCTATATCTGTGGCTCGAGGTTTTGTTTGCTTTATGTTGTTTTATGTTGTCCCTCGGAGCATGTAGGCCTACCGTGGACAATGGATTTCTCTTTCTCCCTTTTCTTTCATTGTCTCCATATAGGTCAGATCCGTAGCTCCCAGGGGGACCCTGCCATATTCCCAGCCTTTATCAACCGCCACTTTTATGATTTGTGCTGTCTTGGCACCTCTGCCGAGCCGGTCGGAGTCTTGTTTTCGTAGTTGTCCTGTCACAGTCCTACCTCTTTTTGCTGCCTTCGTGTCCACTGTTGTTGCTGGCGACATTGCCTTTCGTATCTATAGTATATTTTATGTCAGAGATTCCGGAACTCTTTGTCTCTCCACTTTGGTTGTGCATCTGTAGGTTCGCAAACAGCTCGCTGAGCAGGATTATTATCAAAAACTGGGTGATTCATTGTCCACAAGAAGTATATGACGACCTCGTGCCATCTTATGCATTAGTTTTCATGT
The DNA here is from genome assembly GCA_030704615.1 of Takakia lepidozioides. Taxonomy (NCBI): domain Eukaryota; kingdom Viridiplantae; phylum Streptophyta; class Takakiopsida; order Takakiales; family Takakiaceae; genus Takakia; species Takakia lepidozioides. Next base: position 77,532,632 of record CM060731.1, read on the forward strand.
CTAAACAAGGAACTTCCAGATATTTTTATAATTGAGCCTTGGTTCCAATCGACGTCATGGACCACTGTGCATCCAGGTTTGGATCTCAACTGTGGATCATATTTTTCACAATATACTGAATCCGCAATCGACATGAGGAAAGTCGATGAGTCAAGGGTTGACAACGCACTCTTCAACCTCTTTTCTGTTCGTATGCGGCTTGGAATGTTTGACGGAAATCCAACAAATCTGCAATATGGCTCGCTAGGGCCAAGTGATGTTTGCACTGATGTGCATGAGGACCTTGCTGTCGAGGCTGCAAGGCAGGGCATTGTTCTTTTGAAGAATGATGCAAATACCCTCCCCTTGGCTCGTAGCAGTAACCTGACATTGGCAGTCATTGGCCCAAATGCAAATGCATCTCAAACAATGCTTGGAAACTATGAAGGTGTGTACCTAGACTTACTTTGTACTTCGTTCGTAAGTCTCCCAATATTTCTACGAGTCTTCACTTACTACGTCTTTTATTTCATTTCATACTTTATGAACTGCATTGGCTTGCCATATCAATTTCCATACTGCCCTAGCCTTCCCCGATCCGCCCGACTAGTTACCTCAAGTCCATGGCTGCACATTTCGTTCCTTCCTCTTTCACTACGTTCTTGTCACAACTGTCTCTTGAGAAACCCCTATTCGCGGTGTGAGTGAGCAAGATCGCTATGCGCTCACAATTCTGAAGCAATGATTGGCTGTGTGCAGGCATACCCTGCAAATACATCACTCCGCTTCAGGGACTTGCAGAAATAGGGGTTGGGGACTACGACAGGGTTTTCTATGCACCTGGGTGTTCTGATGCCACTTGTGATCAGGACGAAGATCTCATCGCCTCTGCCACGGATGCAGCGTCAAAAGCGGATGCTGTTGTTCTAGTTGTGGGGCTGACCCAGGTGCAAGAAACAGAAGGGCAAGACAGGACCAGCTTACTTTTACCTGGTAGCCAGCAATATCTGATCTCTGCTGTCGCAGGCAATGCCAGCGGATGCCCGGTAGTGCTTGTGATTATGTCAGCGGGACCCGTGGATATATCATTTGCAAAGGATGACAGCCGAATCCAAAGCATTTTGTGGGTGGGTTACCCTGGTCAGGCGGGAGGCCAGGCCATAGCTGAGATCATCTTTGGTGACCATAATCCAGGTACTTAAGTCAGCTTGCAACATATGGAGAGTGAAATATGTCGTGTGATGGGAAAAGGAAAAGGTGAGCAGTACTCAATTTGTTTGCCCTTAAGCAACCAAAGCAATGGGTGAGGGTAAACATTTGATCTGTCGAACAGTGGGGTTCCTTTCTCTGGGACCTTCACGAAGAGGGAAAAGATGCAGCCACAAAATTGTGCATCCTGAAGGATCCATAAAGCACCGCATCCAAGCCTCCAAGACAGCTCAGTAATAGTGGTCTTTGCCCCAGTTTCATAAATGATATAAGTAAGTTGCCTTTCCAGCATTTGACACGTACATAATGATGTACCTTTCATGCCTGACATGATTGGTAATCTTCCAGACCTCATGATTGGAAATTTCTTGTCTGCATTGGGAATTGGAAACCTTCAGTGTCTCCAGAGATTCAGGGAGATCTTGCTTCTATTGCTTCTCTCTTTGAGATGAGGCACGGAGTAAAATTCCTGACTTCTGGCTTCTTGCTGCAGGAGGGAGAGTACCAGTCTCATGGTACCCAGAGGAATACACAGAATTAGACATGACGGATATGAGGATGCGTCCTGACTATTCGACAGGATACCCAGGTCGCACCTACCGTTTCTACACAGGAGAAACAATATATGAATTTGGGTATGGCCTAAGCTACTCCACTTTCACACATTCATTTGCATCAGCACCATCTACTCTGGATGCTCCAACCTTACAGCAGCAGCTCTGTAATCCCCATGAGTCTTTCACAAGGGCGGGACTTGAGTGTTCTGAAGAAGATACAGGTGATCTACCCCAGATGGAAGGCTTGGATGTTTGGTACTTCGTGAATGTCGTACACTTTGATTACTGCCATGGAGACAAGCTTTGGATAAGACGTGCTCAAATCATAGATAACTGTGTTAAAGTGAAAAGATGTCAAGATATTTGCTTTATTGGTTTTTTTGGAGCTTGAAAGATCTGCCTTTATTTGTCAATGAATTTTTTGATCTTTTGACTGGCATCAGGTACCTGTGAGAAAAACACTTTTACAGTCAGTGTGACCGTTCAAAATGAGGGCCCTATGGATGGTAAACACTCTGTACTTTTATTCTCCACACCTCCTACAGCTGGAGTTGATGGAGCTCCATTGAAGCAGCTGCTGGCGTTTCAACTAGTGCACTTGAGTGCAGGCATGCAGCGTGAGCTTGTATTCAACATCAATTCCTGCGGACATCTCAGCACAGTGAAGGAGGATGGCACTCGCACATTGGATGTTGGCGAGCACATACTTAGGATCGGGGACGCCAAGCACTCCATCACCCTAGTGAGTGCTGATACGTCCACAGCTAATTCTCCTTCTGGTGCCTAATAGGTTGAGCAAATGTCTCATTATTTTCTCTTACAAGCCCCAAAGTACTCCTTTAGTCAAGAGAGCATGATAATGACTTCAGTGTAGTGCAGATTGAATAAGGTTGTGAGGAACATTCACAGCCCCATTCAGGTCCAGGGTTTTGGCAGCATAGTAATCAACCTGAGCAGCTTGCCAATCCCTGAAAAGGAATCTGTGTTATTGCCTTAGGAATGTAGAGTAGATTCAATTGTTGGCTTCATAAATTTCCCACTCTTGGGTTTACTACATGTCCATTGAGATTCTTTCTAATGGCTATTCCAGCCATGGCTTCCATCCTACCATTATTTTACCAATAAATTTCTCCATTTACACCAGTGCACCAGATGCCTCTCATTCTACAGTTTCAAGTTGCATAAACTACATGCATCAGTGCGCGAGGTTGAGTGCTTTGGTAGAGTTGTTGATCTTGGTTGACCATGTGGCATGTAAGCTCCATGGATTGGCAATCACCTTAACTGAAGATATTCCTCTACAATATCGTCTGTAATTTGTTATACACAATGGGATCGAACTGTTGTAACTGTGCTCAAACCCGGATACTAAAGGTTGGATTGAATGTAAAGACTGCCTTAACATCTAGGATAGTACTCCCACCGTCGGGTCTACATGGGAGAATGCTCCAGGATCTCCATGAGAAGTCAAAGAGTATGGTTGCATTAGAGCCAGATTTTGAGACATAGATTAAGTCCCCGTGCCCAACACACATCAACGTTGGGGCTGGCACAATTTTGTGGAAGAAGGCTTCGACCTCCGCTTTCAGGGGCGCTGCCTCCACCTTTCTCCACTGTGTTCTCAGATGATCAAGCTCCATCAACCTTTGTTGACTTGCCAATGGGACCCACCAGTAGAATATCCCCGTCTCGCGCAACCAGGCTGGGAGTAGTTGAGAAAAAAGGTATGTTTGGCAGAACGTTGCTCCACTCATTGGTCAATTCATTGTAGGCTCTCACTTGGCTTGCACAACACTGCACATAGTGGAAACTTCCATCCCAGAAAGTGCACTGCTTTTGAACCCCATATACCTCCTGAGGTAGATTGCCGCCGACCTTCCAGCTATGTGTTGATGAATCATAGAGATGGGTCTTCATGGCCTCATCATCTCCAAAGGTAAGAATCTGCCCTGCCAAGATAAGTTTGTATGTCCTAGAGCTTTTGTCCACATGCATCCCACAAACCAAAGGCGGTTTCGCAGGTCGGTTGTGAGGGAAAGGGGGAAGCTGTTTCCAGGTGTTGGCAATGGGGTTGAGAACTATGAACTTGACATCTTTGTTGGGAGAAGAGAAACCAGTCATGAAGCACAGAAGCCCTCCATCTGCTGCAATCGGGAATATGTCACCCGGGGGCTTCCACAGATGTAGTGAAGGGAAATTTGGCCTAAGGTTACACAGAGGAAGGTGATACCACTTGCACAAAGTAGGACTAAAAGTTGCCAGAGATGCCTTCTTGGGATCCACAGATGGGAACACCAGATATGGCCTTTCACTCTCATTGCCTAGCCTGTTGCAAGGAAGGGAGCTCCACTTCTTGCACACACACTGCATGAGACATAGTATCGGAACAGGCAGCCTCTCCACTAAAATCTCCTCGAGGAGTTCATTCCACAACGTTGTACTGGTATTCATGATCTTCTGTGGACAAGCCCAGAGACAAAAAGAACAAGGTAAAGCCCGAACAGAATGGCAAAGAGAGCGAAAGAGACAGACAGCAACTTGTACTGCATATCCATCGAGACTGATCGTCTCACCCTGCTTTCGCGACGCAGGTGATTACATGAAACCCTCTCCAAGAGAATCCAGTTGCTGTCTGTCTGTTGGCCGTTGACGGCTGCACTGGGTGGTGACTGGTGACGGAGGTTTCAGTTGTAGTGCTTCACTTCTGTTTGGAAACCAAGTGGGGGTGCTTCATCAGAGTGCTTCATATGAATAAAATTGATAGAATCATCTATTGACCCGGATGAAGGTATCATACATTGATGTTTGCGCTCATTCTTTCACTTACAGACCCATGCAATAACCCAACCTCACCCATCTCTGCATGCACTAAACAATTGTGGGCACTCTTCCAAACAAATGACAGTAACCAACTGCTTGTTGAGCTTAAAAGTCTAGTTTGTAATCTGCGGAGAGTTTTAGAAGAGACAGCAGGGAAACATGTCCTTTGTACATAGACCTTGGTAATGCAGTCACGAAGTTTTAATACTTCTTCTGCTTCCGTAATACATTCTCCCGCTTGTCCATCGTAGTAAGAACTAGCAGGTAACCCAATTCAATCAAAACCCGGATAGGTAGAGTCCAAAGAATTGATTGGAGTGACTGTTTCCCAATTATGACCTTTTTGGTCCAACAGGTCTAGACAATTGTCACCATGCCTCAATTGGCACTCTGTACACATGAAAGATACCAAGTTTTCAAGGAAGAAGGTAGCATGGGGTCATTGACAAACGGCCCATGTTGCCGGACTTTTCTTTTCACCAAAAGCTTGCTCGCTTTATGGAAATAACGGTCAAGATGCTCAGCACGTCTGATGATGCAGACAGTCATAAAAGATTAAACGTTCCAACTCCCAGAGCAAGCCCATGGCAACGTGGGCTGTGTGGAAACAAGGGTCCAGCCATTGCGACCAGAACCTAAAATATGGGTCAATGTGACCCTAACAGATAAGACTCTGTACACTGTGAAGACACCGAGTTCATGAGGGAAGGGTCCATGCTACTGGCTCTCTGTTCCCTCTTTCACCGAGGTTCATTTCTGTGCTCATTTCCCAGCACCATTCTGGCACTAGGCTTTTCAAAGCATCATGGACACTTTTGATGGCTACATAAAGCACCAGAAAAGACCAAATGTGATGGATCAGAATACACGACGGCCAGTCCGAGCCCAACTCAAGGCATCCAACATTCCATCAATGTAGTTAGAACAACTGTGGTCAGTGAGCATGGTGTTCGATAGGACAATTCGGCCAAATCGAGAAGATGGATCTGTCCCCCGAACTACCACATGCCGCACCCGTGATGGTCTATGAGGCTCTTGTCCCTCCTTGGAAGGTGCAGCAGGGACAGGCAGCTCCTGGCCTGGTTGCAGAGGCTGGCGAATAATATGATAGAGAATCCCAGGCACAAAATGCCTTTGCTTCTCCAAGTCTTCCCGGCTCCTTGAAGTTCCAACAGTGGCTATTGCATTCACAGACACAGCCGCCGCCGCTACACCTTCATCTCTCTTCTCACCGTTCTTCTCTGCTATGGCAGTCAGGGATTTGTCCACATTACTTGACACTGTTCCCCACCACCAGCACCACAATAAATTTAACTCCATTCAAGAGAAGAAAGTAGTAGGTCTTGTTAGTTCTGATCCTCCAAATCACACAAAGTAGGAACACATCTCTTTCCTTGCTAGTGACAGATGGCCCACACCTTGGTTAGAAGCAGCTTTGAGTGCATCATTAGCAACAGTAGCTCCAAAGGTCAAGTAGTCGGCAGCAGTCTTTGCCGCAGAGCCAAGTTCGCCAGCTCTCACTCTTGCAAATCTGGAAAACAGAGTACTTGTGGCTGTTACCAGTGCAGTATAGCTATGCTCTTTCACTCTGTTGTAGGCCTCCACCATGCCAGGTGGCAATTCCACTTGTTGCAACACCTCAACCACCTTCTTTGCTGGACCCTCCTTGAATGCTTGGCTCCTGCTAATCCCAATAGACGCAGGAAGATATGGGCCAATGTGTCACATCCAATTTCACGATATAGTCTTTGAGCAATAGGAACCAAAAATATGAGCTGAGTATAAAAGTCCAGTGTGTGAAGTTGATACCCTGGGAAAATCCTACAATCTCTTCAAATGCAGGCCTAGATAGTCAAATGGCCACTTTTGAGGCCTCAAATCCACAGCAGTAGTGGGGGAAAGATGATGGAAACAGGCTTCGAGCAAGCTACTTGAGTGATATTGTCATATAGAACCAAAGAAAGGAACCCTACCACTCTGTCTGCACGATCTCGGAGCGCAGACCTTCAAAAGCAGCAGGGCTAACTCGTGCCACTACATCATCCTGTCCGTACCCATCCCACCAGCCAGCACGCACTGCTTTGACTTGGTGAGATACTGTGCAGCCACTAAACCAGAGTTCATAGAATCTGAAACCCACATCCTAGTTATATGTCATGCCATAAGAAACCATGAGCCAGCTTCTGGCTCATATGGTTATGATAGTGTCAGTCCACATTATCAGGTAGTATTCAGCAGTATATCCATATAGGTTTATAAAACAAATGTGTGAGATCCCCCTGCTGTAGAGGATGCTTACTTTCTCACAATAAAGAACAGTATAAGCCAGCTGCTGCATGGATGACACTCTCTCAGCAACACCCTTCTATAATGGAGGCAACAGGGAAATTGAAAAATGTGAACAGGGCAAGACCTGAAGCACCACATTGTAGGTAAAATTGGCTGGCTCAGCAAGAGTGCGGTCAACACATGGTGGGCATCCAAAGCCCCAACATATCACCATTTCTGGTGGGATTCCCAGTGTCTTTGAAAACCGTCCATCTGCAGTTTCTCGTAGCAGCATACTCAGCAGAAATGCTGTAGAAGCCCCCAGTGAATGCCCTGTGAGCACTAGTGCATAACCCTGTGACACATCCCATCATCCCTCCTATCGTCAGTGGCCCATACCAGCCACACTTGCAACCATCTTGCTTTGAATCCCCTCACCTCCCTTTCTTTGTGTGTTTCTCTCTCCACATCTACAGAAAACAGTGGAACACAGCAGTACCAGGTAGAGTCTGGGCTACATGCGAAGAGTCACATCTAGCTTTCTACTGTCCAGTTGTTCAGCTTCAGGTTGCTCAAATCCAGAACTTTATGCAAACCTCATATCCGTAAACACTTGTCAGGCATGTAGCAGTGATTTCACATAGTAAAACTGCAAGCCTAAGGCAGTGATGGAGACTATGTACGCACCCGATTGGACTGAAGGTAATCACGCAAAGTCTGTCCTTCATTCTCCAAGAGCCACCGTGCTGCCACCAGCATCCCTGAGTGTGCATACCTGTGCTAACAGACATTTTTCTTACTGATCTAAGCTAAAACTTTGCCCACCCTTAGTCTCACCATAGTTGCCACCACTCAGCACCAGTTTCACTGGCTTATGATGATGATATAGGCAAAAAAACTTGCAAGAGAAAGCTGCCAGAAAGTTTAATTGACAAAATACCCTGAAAATTTTGTTTTGGTCTGCCAATTTCAGAAACCTACAAGTTACTCTGATAGGCCTCAGACGGTTACTTACCCTCCTTTGAAAGGCTCACTGTGAGGATTGAGGTCAGTCAAAAGATCAGTAGCAGTGTAAGTTCCGCGAATGCCCATCACCACACAGCGGCGTAGATGGTGCAGCGCCACAAAAAATGCCGGCTTCATCACTGCTGATGTGCTGACCATCTTAACAACATCCTCCTCTCTTATCTGTTCCTTCCAGACCACCAGTTGTTATGCCCAATTCCAAAAACACCTCCAAATTTGTTCGCAATTTGTGCCACCTTGTCAATACAATACAGAAGGTGATGTGCAATTTTTGGGAAAAAATTATTAAGAGCTGGGTGTGGGGCCGACTCTTGACGAACAGACATTTTCCAAAAGCTTTTAACGGTATTGAAACAATTCCAACAAACCTACCATGCTATCAAAAACACACACTAAAGCTCTTTAGCTCGCATCTAACAACGCCCAACGACCTTTGTTTCAAGCCATCAAACAAGCCTGTCAAGTACCTTCAAAGCATCAGCAAGAGCGAGTCTGTCTGGTTTGTATGCAGCCATAGCCCAGTGAATCCACTCCAACATGGCTTCCAGTTCAGCCCTACATAAAAAGTCAGCCATTTTCCTCTTCCTATTTCTGGTATGGAGGTACTTGTGTGTAAGAATCACCCTTGATGTATGTCAAACATCATTGTCGAAATGCACATTGAAATGCTTCAGAAAGATCACTCAAGCAGTGTGGCAAACAGCTGAGGCTGAAAGTGTGAAGGGTTTCCAGGTCATTGTGGGGAGTACAGATTATAGTTTGATTAAACTCACACCTGTTGGAGAGGGACCATTGTCCTAACCAGACACTAACCTCTTGGCACAGAGGGCTGGTAAACTCAACTACAGATGGATACGACAGAAAATTCAGAATGTTTGATTTATATCTACTGCTAGAAATATCATTCTTACTACACAAGGAAAACTGAAATTGAAGGTCAAACCCAGCTGAAGGAAGAGGAAGGCTTACATATTAGAGACAGGAAAGCCAGAGATGGTGTCAACAGCACCCTCCAGGGAATGGCGACCTGAGAGCTTGTAAAGACCAAGAGTGAGCTCAGTTATGCTCCATTTGCTCACGCCGGAAAAACTGTGCATTAAACTTGCTGCTACTGTGACCAGTGTCTTCTCCATGCTTGATGGAACCAAGTGATCTCCTACACCCCATCAGCCAGTGTCAACAAGGTTGTAATTTTGCATCCATTCATGCACAATAGGGCTTCTCTCTCTCCCTCCTTAGGCAAACAATTAGTACATCCTCTCCTTTTCCTCGAATGTGTCTAAGTCCCAAGTAGCACCACTCAAGGATTGCCTGAGCCTGATATTCTGTAGAGAAATTTGTTCACAACAGAACGGAATAATGGAGTGACTCATTAGGGGTTTCCCTAGGTCTAAACATACAGCAGCTGCCCTATAGTTTTACAAACCCTGGCCACCCTTTTCATTTCCAAGACAAACAGGCAAGAGCTGAAGGAGAAGTCACCTTACTGCTGCACTATGGCTCTCCCTCTCGTGGGCAACATTTTATGTTTTTGGAAGTGGTTTCTTAGTTGTTCTACTTGTCCCATGAGCCCTCAGGGGCCCCTAAGGACAATATAAAGTTCCTTTCTTATTTCTCTCTCTTCTCTCAGGGGCCCCATTCAAGTACTCGTCTGGTTCTTTGATCCTGTCCTGCCCCTGTGCCAAAGTAATTTAATGGTTCTTTTTGTCGGGTGTCCCTTGGGTCCTTTGGTTCTCCTGGGACATGGTAAATTTTTCAAGCACCTTCTCCAGACACTCAAACACAGGCTGCAGGACAGATCTTGTTCTCAGAGCAAGGGGAAGGAATTGGGCAAAGGGGCACAGCAATTGTGGCTTCTACCATACCCACTTACCAAGCTGCTGGCTCAACACTTTTCTTAGCACAGCAGAAAGTCTAAAGCAGGGCCATTGCAGAGAGGTAGGCGGAAGTGTGAAGAGATAAGCTATAAGATTGAACCGAATAACATAACTAGGGACAGTCATGGCCCATTTCTGAAGTGACCGCTAGAGGCATGACGCAAAGCAAGCATACTCCTGCTCTGGAATACACTCCACTCTGCTTAAAGCGTCCACTTGCTTCCGTCCTGGTTTCCAAAGGTGCCTGTCGGTAAGGTTGGTCCTTAGTTTGGCCGAGGCTCTGATTCACTTTCAATGCGAATGTGCGTGTGTAATGAAGCCCCCTCGCTCCTCAACCCATGCACTAGGCTCTTTAGAATTCCACTGAAACAGACAACATGTTGCTCGGATGGTAATTCTCCAGAGAAGAACTAAATTTAGAGTTCGCAATTCCTAATTTGGGCTGTTGCTCTACCAAGAGCCTTAAATTTGTCAGCTACATGACTTTCTTCAGATCTGGTTTGCAGTGATGATGACGAGCATATCAAAATAAAGGGTACAGATTTCACGGTTCACTTAAGCACAAACAAAGCGTCTGAGAACAGAAACGTGAGTTACAGGAATAGCCCAGAGAGGAGGGTGGGGAGTTGCACCATGTGTATGAGATTGGACTGCGGGTCGTATGAGATGTGCCCATTGCTCCGCAGGCACTTGCTGTAATATGTCTTCACTTCGCACCCGTTCCAATGCCATACTGCCTTCGCCCACTGTTTCTATGTTCCTCTTCTGAGTGGTTGCATCACCATTACTGGCAGTTGGAAAAGAAGAGCAGCCTGAGAGACAAAGAGTCTTACAGAGACAAGTAATTCAAACTCCCAGTTCGCAAAGGGAATGATTCGTTCCAGCCTCGTGGACAACCCATACAAAACTCACTCTGTGGTGAAAAGCCATGTGGTCAAACATCTTGGGTCATACATGCAGTGAACAGGGACAATCCAGGAACTTACTTGAGGGGCAATTTCAATGTTTACGCGTGAAGACACCACTTGATACTCCTTCATTGAACACTGGACGATTGCAATGTAAGTAATCAGTGTTGGCCCCACTCTCCTCACAGAATTGCCTGGCTAATAAAGCTGCATGGGTACTCATTGCTCCAGCCCAGCATCACCACTAAGCGACGGTCCATTTACACTACTGACCAACAACCGTTCATGAGAACAGCACCTATTAAGTGTGATACATAGTACATCGATTCATTCCCCAACACCCAGAGGGATGGCTCGTTGTGACATGTCTCTAACAGGTTGGTATACCTACTTCTTAGAAGGTGGGTGTGCACAATCTGAAAATAATGTATTACCAACGAAAGAAAGCGGAAACACACCTTCACACATTACTTCGAACTCTCCAAGCATCATCTCAAATCCTACTCTCTTCTGAGATTTTTTGTCTAATTGGCACCTCTCTTAGAGCTTGAATTTGAAACATGTGATATTGTGGATGAGTTTTGCCTCCGATTGTTCCAGTAAACGTACACATGAAGTGAGAACAAGATCATTGTGAGGAAAAGAAATGAAGTTTAATGCCCAGCAAGATAGGTAGCCAGTGGTGAGATAGACAGCAAACCATCCACTCATGGCAAGTATGTGGCTCCATCATGGATATTAAGTTAAGAGATGATAACTGCCCTTAAAAAGGTTTTGTTGGTGATGGAAGACTCAGAGAGATCCCACAATTGGGGACTAATCTCTGGTGTCTAGTTTATGCTGGCTTGCCAGTAATATTATGGTACCCAATTGATAGCTTTGGGAAGCACCAAAACACATTAGCATCATACAGAACCTTCTTTGGTACCATCATCTAGCCATCCAAGATGGGCTTGATACCTTTGGAACAACATACAATCCTTACTTTGACATAAAAATGCTTTCCGAAGATATTCCTCTGGTGGTGGAGGTTGAAATTGGGAACTGAGAATGTCTTGACATGATTAAGTCTAGCATTTAGAGCAAAGTCTGGTACTTCTAGCTGTCGTGCCCAGCAGGTTTTCTCCTGATTGCAGAAGTCTGGATAAGAGAGAATACTAATAACACTGGCACAGCCCAGGCGTAGGCAGGGGATGCCACCAAAGCACTTGATCCATAGGCTCCCAACAGCGTGGAGCATAACTGCAACCAACCCCCATCATTAATCTCACTGTCAGCATGTCCTTGAGCAAGCATGCAAGTTGGTCACTTTCGCACAAAAATACATGCGGATCAAGCAGTGTGTGGATGACAAGGTTAGGGAATGTGACCATGCAGTCAGGATAACTGAGGGCATTTTTTTAGGAGTCCAGGCGCACTTCTGAACTCCTGCCCAGTCATGGTTGTTAAATCTGAAAGGGACAGTTACATAATCAATTGCCAAAGCTAACAAGGAAAGCTTACCCGCCAGTGAATCCATGCAACTGACAAGCACCCTACAAAGAGGGCTTTTCGAACCAGCCGGTTGCACAGGCTGCAATAGTCCGTGTCCTCTTCCTTAGCAAGTAGCAATGTCTCAAGCTCTCCTTCTGGCTGAGCCATAGCCTCTTCCTTAGGCGATGGCTGTGGCACTTCACCATTTGTCTCATCAGAACTGGATTCACCACTACCATTACCAGCTTCAGTTTGAACAGCAGTTTTCTTTGGATTCTTCCAGATGGACTTACACTTTCTCTGTGACCCGCATTTACCCACAGTTGCAACATGAAACTCGCATGCAGCTCGCTCAGCTGAGAGAGCAGACAGCATTAAAACCAATGGAAAGAGCACTGCATACACAAATGGCAGAACAATGCCCATAATGTCCGGCACACCTAAACCGGACTGCTGATGTACAGTGGAGGTATTGGAAGGACGAACGGTCCAACCATGGAGCGACATGTAGCCTTTTGGGTAGTCATCCGCAAGTACTCGCCCGGAGAACCAGGGGAAGAGAATCAGATATGTAACGTACGCCACCAAAGCCACCCATAGATGTGTGTTGCGTGAGCCCTCTAAAACAGCCCAAAAAGGAACCTTGACAACTTTGACAATATTGCTGTCTGAGGAAGGGGTGAAGACAGACATAACCCACTCCTCGTAAAGACCCCTTCTTTCAAGATAGAGATGGAAAATCTTCGGGATGACTAGCAATGCTAAGATAAAAAAGAGCATTCCCCAAAGTAGAATGGGATAGAAATTCTCCCATTGAAAGCCCATGACAAGGTATCCCAGCCACGTTATCCTGAAAGCACCCAGTTTCCCTTTCACAGAAAAGGGACGCAATTCACTCTCCGCAACACTTTCAGTAGAGTTCTTCACTTGAATTTGAAGCCAGTAACGTGTTGCTGAATCATCCACAAACTTTTCACTCTCCCAAGGAGCATTGTAGTAGTGTGCTCCACCTTGAACTCTTCTGTGTCCACCCTTAACAAGCTTCATCTCTATCTCATCAATGAGGACCAAGGATCTAGATGTGAAGTCAAAAATTCTAGCCATAACAGAGATGGGGGGTGTCTCAGCAAATACAAGAGCTCGGATTGAATCCACATCCGATTCTCCTGCTAGCACATCACTGGAGGCCCGAAGCATGGTTAGGGAGTCAAGAGGGTAGGTTGGCAGTATGATTGTAGGCATCACAAACTCCTCAGAGTTGTCATCCTTGTGGATAAGCTCAATGTCAACAAAAGAGGTGTATCCATTATCAACTGCCAGTACACGCATCATGCGGCTAACACGCCAGTCTCCCGTCTCCCACTCCCAAAACTCTCCCATTTTCTTTGAATCCTGCGAGGCACGCCTGCAGACAAGTTACTCATCAGTACAATTTGGGTGGAAACAGATATAGGAAAGGGAAGCAACATTTATCTCCCACAGATAGCTCTGGTATACAGAGCCTTTTGGGAAAGCTCACAATTTTTGGTAACCTCAAGAGGGATGGAAAATCACCAGGCATTTAGCTTCATGACCAACTTGGCAAGCTTCACGTTGGAGGACTCTTGAGGGACTGATGGAGATTACCAGGAAGGTACGCCTTCAGGCCTGGAAGGGGTGCTTCCTAATCAAAACCTTTATGGACTATTTTGAAGGGATTCCGGAGAGATTCTACCATTCATCACACAAAACAGAATGAAGGACCCCCTGCAGATACTGTAATGCGATCATTCCTCTGAGTGTGAGGGCTACCTGCTATAGGTGAAGGATCTGTGTCCAAAGGTAACAAGGAAATTTGTGATATTGAGGCCTGTCCTTGCACTTGTTGAAAAGCATGAATACTGCTTAGGTGATTTTTTTTCTTTGCTCAAGAGGGCACATACTTGTGATGCTTGTAGAGATGCCGTCCAAATTTGGTGTGCAAGTGCCCACAGAGATACGCTGCAATTTCATGCTTAGCAAAAATCTCCTCTGGACGTTTCCCTGTGGATGTCGAAGCAGTGAATGACATGGGAAAGTGACCGAATACAATTTTTGTCACGGGTTCTGAAGTGCCACGGTCCCATTGGCTGAGCTCTGTGTCCAGCTCTAATAAGCTGCTATCAGTGGGATGCCCAAACAGGTTGGAGGGTCCCCTCAACCCCACACTCATGGAGTCATCCACTCCTACAAACAAGTGCTTTCGACCACCATGCGCCTACAAGAACATCAAAGAGGAACAATCAGCTTTCTATTCAACACATTGGACTCTAACTTGAAAACTTCATAACATCCAACCATGCTCAAGTGTGTAGTCTAAAGTACTATGGAACTCAAATTACAAGATTCCCCATCTCTAATACCAATACAACACTACAACGTGACCCAGCCATGGCTATGCTATAGCCGATTTACTGACCATTTTATAGGTTCATAAAGATTACAGTTACAACTTGACACTTCCTTACAACGATCCCAACACTCTTTGGTTGCACTATGCTGTAACCACCACTACTCACTTGGTATCTCTTGCTACTGCCCTTTCCACCAATACCAGAATAAGGAGGAAACTAACCATGCCTTGCTTATGGTAGCATTGACCATGCCCCTACTTCCAGTCTCTACTGGAATGAGGATACTCCAAATCGAACACACTCATCTATACCTTTCCATGAATGCTTCAATGAGATAACACTCCATCTTGCACTTTCATACACATTGTGTGGCAGAGGAGGTTTCATGGCAGATTTCTCACCAAAACCGTCACACTTTGAACAAGGCTGCTGCGGTTCAAGCGAGCACTGATACTGTACTGTGAAAAATAGTCAAGGGGGCTAATCAGAGGAACCCCATACTTGTCATGGTTGCCCCTCATGTCAAAAAAGGCATGTAGAGGAATCCCACTGTCATCCACCACCTTCTGCAAGGTATCTCGATATTCAATCCACTCTGCCTCATCCTGCCGTGTTGCTGTCTTCTCCTTGTTCTTTGCATCTGCTCCCATTTCCGACAAACACCTGTCAGTATAATTGCTACCAATTCCTTACTTCTAGAGCTGTTATGTCTTACCAATCAACAGTACACTATCTCATGTATGACTTCGATGTCCATTTGAAAGCCTCAAGTTGGGCACCCAGAGTTTACATTTATGTCTGCACCTCCACAAGTATCAACAACGGCACCGAGAGCCACCACAACAGACTGTTTTTTTAAGCAAAAAGGATCTGTATGGCAAAGAAGCAGAATCAGGCTGGATGGAGCAGGTGCATGTGAAATTCCTTCTAAACCTTCTAGGGCTCAGTATGGCCACAGTGTTCTAACCACTTGCCTATCTGTGCAGGTGTGGCACAGACCAAGCCCCTCACCTTTATATCGAACTGAAGGGCTTGTGACATAAAAATTTATCTTTTGGGTGAGGATTAAAAATCTTTAATTTCAATTTTGCTTCGAGTAAAGTTTTTCAGCAACATTCACCATGCAACTGCATGAATTCAATTAATAGGATGTGGAGTGTCTGTGCCCTCCGTGCAGAAATTTAATTAGGTGAGGCATCAACAGCTACCAGGCTCACATATTTCCTGTAGAGCCCACCCCTGAAGCTCACCCCAGTCCCCACATGTGGAAATTGCGCTTTTATGCGATCACCCTCTTCCAGGAGCCAAAGCTTCAAAAGATGCTAACAGGCAGGCTCCCAACAGGAAGATGTGGCCCTACAATGGATAACTCAATATTCCTCAGGAAAAACCTGTGCAGGCATTTCAGTATTTCAGACCAATACTTGAGTACTTCATATTCTTGATAGCCCCTCTATAGCATGAATGATTTTATAGTGTCACAGAAAATTTCGTCAAAACAGAGAAGGAATCCCAGCTACATTGCTCCACACTTTTGTAACTAAGGGCACCCACGAGTGGCAATACCAACTGTGTAGGTCAAAATACAGCCCTTCCTTTCCTTGTAATGGCACTATAATCGGAACTGGGAAGATCTGAATTCTACCAACAGACTGCGTGCATCTTGCTCAAGCCTGGAATTCAGTATGCTTGGATGTTTCTTACCCGACTATGCCACAGAAGTACCTTTAACAGTTTCCCTGTTTCAAATGGAAAGTACTTAGTTTATGAGCTCCACTTGAAGATAACCTAGTCTTTCTTTCATTTCTTGAGGACCAAATTCGCAGTAGGTGGAAATGGAAAGGTGAAGAGAAGAAACCCACCAGTGAGATCGCCTGTGACTAACACCAACGATGGCTTAATCAATGCAAGGGTGTGACCCAACGATTTTCTCAAGGACTTTCCACGCTCTGGGTAATACGCACTAATATGCAAGTCAGACACTTGCACCACCCATACCACCCCTGGAGGCCCGCTCTCCGAGCTCACCAACTCCCTCCACCCCCTCCCTGAATTGGGTTTCGTGATTGACATGACATGACTTGGACATAGACACACCCAGATTCCCAGAATGATTAACAAAACTTGGATCCTTGATGACTCCATCGAACGCTCGGTTTCCCCCTCTCTCGCTCCTTCTCTGTCTGCCCCCGCCTCCCCTCTAATTCAATCTTAATTTCTGATATGGGATGAGAGAGAACAGATCACCCCCCTAATGAATACCTCTAGCTACCATAAACACTCCGTCTTCTCTTTCCCTCCACAAGGTCATTGACGCTTGGTGGAACTGCAGGCTGACTGGTCACAGTGGGTCAGAGAACCCAAAACGGATTCTGTGACCCATGAGCGCCTGTCATTACGGTGATCATCGCACACCCACAACACCTCTCTCGTTTAAGGATCAATTCGGGACGACCCCGCGGAATACTAAAAGGGCCTAGTCTGTAGGAATGAAAACAGTTCAACATCCGTAGAGTCTATTCCAAGTCTTGCTAGGAAAGGCACTCGAATATGTTCAGGCATCCATAAGTTTCTAGTGAAGTTTCCGAATGCTGTAATGTTGGGGCCGGAGAGGATGGCTGGTAACATGCAGTTGTCTTAAAGAAACCCGCCACAAGACATCCATGCGCTTGTCAGAATGGCAAAGCCAGCGTCTGATATTCCCTAGGCAGCAATCGACTTTGTGAGGGTGCAGATTACACAGGACATTAGTGAATGGCCAGAAGCCCAACGTCCTTATGTGAAGACGCCATAGACTGGTTGTTCATTTTCTTTCGACTCTTAGAAACTGGCACAGTAGTGAAGGAGTGCTGTTGTTGGTTGATTCAGACCGCACTTAGAGATGTGAAGGCTTGTTTTGAGCAGGAGGAATATGCAGCGTTCCTCACCGTTAGCGCTCTAGAAAAGAAGGGGTATAGTTCAAAAGAGCATGCAATGCAGAAATTGAGGCACACAAACACGCAGAGGACGGCACATAGGATTCTCACGCCTGTTCATCCACTGGCAGAACCCCGAAGACACACAGATGCACACCTTTCATACACGATTTCACCAAACGACCCTTGACCCCAGATCGGGCTAACTTTAAACGGGAGATCAGAGGTTAAGCCCCAGGCCACGTGCCTGCTTGCAACAAGACAGCCGGATTTAGACTAAGATCACACCGTTGGGCAGTCAACGGTACAGATGCAGCCGCTCTAGCCTAGGTTACCAGTATTGCAGCGTATGTATAACGGTTATACATAAAGACAGGGATGGTCATTGTCAGGTTTGAATGAAAACCACCATTATGAGGCAAGGAGAGAATGTTACATCACATATGTGAAGGCTACCCCCCCCCCCCCCCTTTTTTAATCTGAGCTCCGCGAGGTAAGCTAATACTAAGATTGACATACCCCTAAGTGGAGCCTCCTCCATTGCTGGATTAAAAACCTTGATGGGGAAAAACCCGGCACCTGCAAATTGGGCCTAGGGACAAAATCTACCAAGAAGGAAAACCGTGCAAAGAGTACAAGTGCGGCACCATCTAATGCTATACTGCAATAAGCCATGACTAGGCGAAAGATCAGGAAGGACCAGCTTGAGAAGCCAAAGGCGTGAGTACCACCGAACGTCCCTCCACATTAATGCATGTGAGATCAAACACCAAAGTCGAGTGGATCAAATCAGTAAGGTGAACTGGTTCATCATGTGATTTTGTATTAGCGCCTTGACGAAGAATCAGAGCACGCTGACCACGCAGCAGCTTGTAGAGCAGATACGGGCCGTCGATCTTCAACTTGGATTTGCACACATGCATGTCATGTTGAAGTCTCAAACACACGGTCTGTCCCTCGTAGAAGTGATCGGTGTACTTGACCCTCTTGTTGAAATTGCGAGCTTGTGCTGCTTGTGCAACCATAATGTTAGCCTTGGCATCATTGACTGAAACAACATGACGAGCATGCAAATTCCAAAAACGTATCAAGGTCTACTGGGTCAGCTACAGTAGAAATCAAAGGAGATGAATGCAAAGGAGAGACACACTTGCGACCGTAAAGAAGTTCAAAGGGAGTTTTCCTCGTGCTAGCATGGACAGCAGTACGATAAGCAAAAACTATAGGAGGTAGAAAGATATCCCATTCCCGAGTTAGAGCCCCATTCCTTTCCAACATCCTGCAGATGGTCTGGTTGAAGCGCTCCGTCAAACCGTTGGTTTGAGGGTGGTATGGAGCTGTCGTTCGATGCTTCACCCCAAAATTGAAACAGATGACAGTCATCAGCTAATTGCAGAATTCCTTGCCCTGATTAGATAAGCCAAGTCTATGCCTACACGAGCAAAGACATGAGTGACAGGCAAGGGCTGCAATTCATAGACAACTCCAACTTGAGGAAGAGGTACATTAGCACGACATGCCTCACACTTCGAGACAAAATCAGTCACATCATGTTGCATGTCTTTCCAATAGTAAACTTCCTGAGTGCGAGCTATGGTTTTCTTAATGCCAAGGTGTCTGGTATACAAAGAAGAATGAAACCGCTCCAATAAAGAGGTCAGTTGGCTCCGTGGTGGCACCTCCAAATAGCAAACAATTCTTTCCCTGGTACACGCTTTGAACAACATGTTGTTCATACAACAATGCGTGCTGATGTGATATAACACATGCTTCTTCAGGTTATCAGGAAGTGTTGTCGGCGTGCGTCCGGTAAGACACCACTGAGTAGCGCTGCGTGCAGTGAATCATCCATGGCAGGTCTGCACATAAGTATGGTCCAATGGGTTTAGCAGGGGTGGACTATATCCATGTCAAAGGCCTGCAAATACATAGCCCACCGAGCAAGTCTCCCATATAATTCTCGAGGTTTAACTATAGCTTTTAACGGTAGATGATCAGTTTCAACCAGTATCCTGTCAACAACGTTTTGTCTCGAACTTGGGAGTACAACTGTACTACGCGGGTGG
Organism: Takakia lepidozioides; assembly: GCA_030704615.1. Taxonomy (NCBI): domain Eukaryota; kingdom Viridiplantae; phylum Streptophyta; class Takakiopsida; order Takakiales; family Takakiaceae; genus Takakia; species Takakia lepidozioides. The sequence continues at coordinate 77,552,102 of CM060731.1, forward strand.
GTTTTTGGCTTAGCACGCCGCGGGCTTGGGAGTGTGGCGATTGCGGACTACACGATTGACAAGCACGAGGTGCTCAAGGTGTTGACTCCCCATGTCTGGCACATCGTCACGCCGAGCACTGCATCTGCCTGAAGGTACCCCCACGTTGGTTGATTCACGTTCTGCATGTCTGCCACGTGGTTACGATCAGGCAGAGACCGTGGAGCTTCACGGGGTATGGACACCATTTTAGAGATTGGAACTGGGCCTGCCGGTGATGATTCGGGGCTGGTCAGAGAAGGTTTTTCTAACATGAGCCTGTGTAGTCCTAGTCATGGAGTGACTCATGTTGTGGCTTTTGATGACTCTCTATCTTGTCATGAAACATTAGGATCGAAGGATGTTGTTGATTCGCCTCTTCCATGCACTAATTTGTATTCAACAGCCTTTCGTGATGGTGTTACTGGGGATGTTGGTAATTCAAGACCGCCCACCTGGCCCCACTGGCTCTACATGGCAGCCAGACCCTATGTTTGATAGAAGAAAGGGGGAGGGAACGGCTGCTCAATTTGGAATGTATTCACAGTGTGGTGTCCCAAGGTACACCACCCACTACCCAACTCTTGTGTTTGATTTTGGACAGTCCAGTTCTAGAGGGCCAGTGAGTCGTCAAGTTAGCTTAGAATGTGGAGCTGAGGCTAGGAGTAGCTGGTCCACACAGCCAACGGCAGAGCCTCTTCCCCGTCCCATGGGAGAGATGGCCCGGCCAGGCAACCTATCCATGCAGCCTTCCTCCCCAACTATGGGAGAGGCGAGTCTGCCTGTCAGTCAGTCACAACAGCTTATTGCTCGTCCAGAATCTGAGTCGGTTCCTGCTAAGGTGAGAAGGCCCGAGGACCAGTATTATGATCAGTGTAATCAGTTTTTGAAGCAAGAGAACTGTTGTGTTGGTCATGGTCCTTTGCATAGTGGCCACCATGGGCATAATCACCAAGTCCCATGGAGCCCTAAACCCACTATGCACCCGTACCCTGAATATTCTATGGGAGATAAATTTGAACAATACTTGCGTATGTTTCAGATAACTGCTGAGATGAATGGTGTTCCTGCACAATTTCGTGTGGGTGTGTTTCGAATGAGTATGAAGGGACAGGCTAGAGATTTATTGCATGTTGTTGTTAACGATGAGCCTAACTTGACCTAGGACATGTTAATTCGTAAAGCTAGAATGTTGTTTAAACCAGCTGAGAGGCCCCTCGACTGATTTGCCAAATTATCTACACGGGTTTATAAGGAAGGTGAACCAATTTGGCAATATTACATGGATCTTAAAGAGGCAGCAGCAGAAAACTTTGAAGATGTGGTGCAGAGAGATAATATGTTCAAGACCTACTTTTTGATGGGTTTGCCTGTTGAGATCCAGGCATGGGCTCAACGTCGCACATTTAAGAACAATGATGTTATGGTAGAGGAGGTTAGATTGAGGTTGTTAGATTTGGCTAACAACAAAGTAAGGCAACAACATGTTAGATTTCAGGCTCCCGTCATGAGTCATGAATTTGATCATGTGTCTGCTACAGTTGCTCCCTATCTCCCGCCTGCTATGAAGGCCAGGGCAAATGAATTATCACTGCAGCAATTGGCCAACACGGTGGAAGATCTCAGTAGCTCTATTGCTACAGTTTGCTGCTTTCAAGGTGAGTGATCAGAGGAAAGAGTGGCAGCCCAAAAAAAATGAACAAGGGGGTGGTGCCAACATGGGTCGCACTCAGACAGGTGACAGGTATGATAGTCAACGTGTTGCATGCTACATTTGTGGCTCACATGAACACTACACTAGGTTCTGCCCTGAGAAGGATGATGTGGCTGATTGGATTAGGGCCAAGAAGGCCGCTGGTCCTGGTCCTTTAAACTAACCCGATCTCTTGGACAGGGGGCAAGGGATCAAAAATTGACTCACCTTGCTACTCAGGTTACGTTGCGTGCTGTCTTATCCACCAACTTTAAGGCCCTGCACTGCGAATTTAACAAGAAACATAAAATCCAAAAGATCAGTCCCCTAATGACTTAGTGTCATGTGCATGCATTGAGTTTCCTTTGTGTTGTAGACACGGGCTGCACCATGTCTGCAATACCCCTGCAAGTAGTTAGAGTTCTCGGTCTTAAGCTTATTCCTGCTACCGGACTTAAAGTCCTTATTGCTGACGGGTCTAGATATGAACCTTTGGGGATGGTTACTGTCCCCATAAGGGTTCACAGAAAAGAAGTTGTTGTTACATGCATAGTCACTATTGGGGATCAGTTCCTGCTGGGTCTTGACTGGATGTCTGGAGCTAGAGCTACTATTAACTTGGGGGAATTACTCTGTGCATTTTTCTAATGGGGAAGGGAATGAGGTGGTGGTGCCCTTGAAATCAGCTACTATGAGATCTGGATGCGCCACAGCCAATCTGTCTAGGGTATAAGCCATGGTAAGTGAGGTGAGACAGCGCTCCTTAGGTGACATGAATTGGTCTGATTTATATAAATACAAGCCAGATCTTCAGTACATGTATCAATGGCATGCTCCTGCTGTGGGCCAGAAAACTAGTGCCCCTATCACTGTGCTTAAAAACACCACTTTGATACGAGCACCTGTTGATGTTGTCATTCCCCCCATGACCCAGAAGATTGTCAAGACTAGTCTTGCTTTCATTTGTCCTCGGGGTCATTATCTTGAAATTGAAGGATGGAGGAGACTTACTGCACTAAGACACTGTCTTGTGGCTGCTGGAGTCCTAGATCGTGGGTACAAACAAGAAATTCAGATCCTAGTGGCAAACCCAGAGCCATTCCCTGTCACTATCAGACGTAGTCAAGTTTTGGCTCGCATTTCTGCTTTGCCCATTACTGATATACATGAAGTCCAAAGGGGCTTTGGTTTGGAGGCTCTTGGGATTGTGTATGGACAGGTTGATGAGGTCATGGCCTTGGCTGCTAGTACTCCTCCACCTACTTCCCATTTGCCTGCAGCAGATCAGACAGCTCTCAAGAAGGTTTTATCTGAAATTAATATAGGGGAGTCTCTTTCCAAAGCTCAGCGCAGAAAGGCTGAATCCTTGGTTGCTCGCAACTTAGACATCTTCAGCTTAGGGCCCTCTGATTTGGGTAAGACTCCTATCCTGGAGCATGATATTATTACTGAGGGGGCTCCTGTCAAACAATTTGCATATCGAGAGAGTATTAAGGAAATGTCAATAGTATATAAGGAGATTCATAAGATGTTAGATGATGGTGTCATTAAACCTTCAGTTTCACCATGGCTAGTCCCATAGTCTTAGTAGGGAAGAAAGATGGGAGTACCTGTTTCTGTGTTGACTTCAAAAAGTTAAATGAGATTACTAAAAAGGATGCTTACCCCTTGCCTAGAATTAATGAAACATTAGACATGTTGCATGGAGTCACTGTTTTCTCCTCCCTTGACCTTGCTTCGGGCTTCTGGCAAGTGCCCCTCACTGAGACAGCCAAAGAGAAAACCTCTTTTGTTTGTAGGATGGATAAGTATTAGTATGAGAGACTGCCCTTTGGGCTTTGCAATGCAACCTCCACATTCCAGCGGTTGATGGACATTGTCCTTGACAACCTCAGGTGGGAATGTGCTTTAAATTACATAGATGATATCAATGTTTATTCTGCTAGCTTTGAGGTTCATCTACTAGATCTTCAGAGGGTGTTCAGCAAGCTTAGGACTGCAGGATTAAAGGTTAAACCAAAGAAATGTGAGCTTTGCATGCCTGAGTTGGTCATGTGCTGACCAAGGATGGTCTGCTGCCTGATCCTGCTAAAGATTGAGGCTGTTTGGGGGTTTCCTGTCCCTAGGGATAAACATTGTGTCAAATCATTCCTGGACTTGCTTCCTATTACAAGCGATTTGTTAAGGACTTTGACCAGCTTGCTCATCCCCTCACCAAGCTGTTACTCAAGGAGGCCCGATTTGAGTGGACCAAGCTGCAACAAGTAGCCTTTGATAGGCTAAAAGTGGCCCTCACCTTTGCCCCTATCCTCATCTTTCCTGATTTTCTGCTTCCTTTCAAATTGCAAACTGATGCATCTGATGTTGTTATTTCTGCAATCTTATGTCAAGTCATAGATAACAAAGAACACGTCATAGCTTATGCTTCTCGTAGACTTGATAAACATGAATTTTTGATAAGGAGGGATTGGCTCTAGTTTTTGGAGTTAAGCATTTCCGCCAATACAGACACTTTCGCAGCCTAGGCCGTAAGATGTGCTGAGACTCAAAGCGTTCACCCCCCAAAATCAAAATGTCTGCATGCAGGCCATCAGTATGATCACACGTAAGCCCGTCCAACAAATCAACAGCAGAGGGTCTGAAGGATGACACCCTGTACTGAAAGCGAAGAGCTCGTAGCAGCAACGCTCATGTTCCCCAAATGAGCAGGGACAGCCACGCCTCGTCCACCAGTCCCGATTTCACAAATGACTGCGGATGACGCTTGGCAGATAACGAGTAATGTAATCCCAGCTCTTCCCACGACAATTCAGCGTAGTCGAGAAATCGGGCCTTGTTCGTCGTCAATGAGAGCCTGCAAGCATCCCTAAGTTTCAAAAATTCACGAGCGTCCGCCAAAGTTTGCTCGTGCACACGTACAGGGTCCCTACAATCGTCATGATGAACAGCCTCCCTATGCTGTATAGTGTTAAACAAATCTACCTCATGCACTTCAGTTTCAACTTTGTCAAACCACAAGGTATCCTCCTCCACACCTCACGCAGAGAATTCTCAAAGCTAATATTACCCCCAACTCTCTCTCAATCTCATTCGCTCGTTGTGTTGTGTCTAAAGAATCGGGATCATCTGAATAATAGCAATCATCATAGTTGTACTTGTCTGGGTCTCCACTCGGCAGGAAGCCTGAGCCAAAGCTCTCTGCCCTATGCAATGAGGATCGATGATACTCTTCTTCAGCTGCATGAATCAAAGCTTCATCAATGCTATCTGGAGAGCCAGGACGCACAGCAGAAGACAAGCTATCAGACAAAACAACAACAGTTGTGGGAACCACCACCTCTACAGGCAAATCGCCAGAAAGCGAAACCACCGGAGAAGCAACAGGCACATCTACACCTCGTGGCAACTATCAGACACAGAAGGCACATGAACATCAGTGGGAACCACAACATCAGTCGAACGACTATCAGAGAGCGAAACTACTGGAGAGACAGTCGAAATGGCAACGCCTGCAGGTAAGCTATCAGCTAGAAACGGGAGAGGAGCAACAACACCCGGATTCAAATTGAAGGTTAAGAGATTACAGCCGCCATTGTTAAAGCAAACCAATGAAACGCTAATAAGTGCGCAGGAGCTTAACGCGACAAATTCGGAGAGAGTGAAGGTGGCCGCCATCACGTAAGCTGTCTTATGCCCAAAACCCTCACACAGAGATTAGTACCCAACCACAGAGTCGTAAGCCAAACTGAACCTACATCCAATCTGCGCGTACCCGACGCGTCTCCACCATGTTTTGAGCAGGAGGAATATGCAGCGTTCCTCACCGTTAGCGCTCTAGAAAAGAAGGGGTATAGTTCAAAAGAGCATGCAATGCAGAAATTGAGGCACACAAACACGCAAAAAGGACGACACATAGGATTCTCACGCCTGTTCATCCACTGGCAGAACCCCGAAGACACACAGATGTACACCTTTCATACACGATTTCACCAAAAGACCCTTGACCCCATATCGGGCTAACTTTATACGGGAGATAAGAGGTTAAGCCCCAGGCCACGTGCCTGCGTGCAACAAGACAGCCGGATTTAGACTAAGATCAAACCGTTGGGCAGTCAACGGTACAGATGCAGCCGCTCTAGCCTAGGTTACCAGTATTGCAGCGTATGTATAACGGTTATACATAAAGACAGGGATGGTCATTGTCAGGTTTGAATGAAAACCACCATTATGAGGCAAGGAGAGAATGTTGCATCACAGAGAGTCACACGGGGTAAAGGGATCATGAAGTCTTGTGTATGGTATCATAGGAATAGGGAACTTACTGGAATAGAATTCAGAAAGTGTCATTGGGAGATCCCAAATCCATATATCACTTCTCACTGCTGTTTTTGTGATCACCCCAGATTCCTAATACTGGGCGGAAACGAAAGGTATTCATCTATGCACAAGCGGTATCGATGAGTCACACATGTATTCCTTTTTACCGGTACCTATGATGAATGGCTTAGTTAAACGTGCTATATGCTCGTATTATAAAACAAAAATTTCGGAGAGTATCTTGGGAATGGCTACACGTCGGAAGACGTCGTAGCTCCAGGACCATCTTTTGTCCTCTAGCTGCACACTTTCTGGTTACTAGGCGGTTTCTCCTATGTTTGTTTCAATCGGGGTAGAGCAAGGCATCCTGCAAAGTAAACTTGTTATGAATCTTGTCACTCAGCCCGTTTATAGGCCTGGTCTTGTTGCAATTACCTGCCGAGATCAGCACTGCTGAGGTTTGCAGCAGTTGGTGCCCTCCGCCGGGCATCCCCCCAGAACGTTGGATGGTGTTGGGGTCCCACACTGTGCAATGCTATCCTCAGCGAAGTAAAATTTACTCTTGGAGGCTCTGAGCAAAATGCGACCTTGTCTAGTTCCGCTGATTGATGAAGTAGCAAGTGTGGTGAGAGGGACATTAGGTTCAACGCAATTACTTAAGATCTTGCCCACTAGAGAACATTATTGCAGCTTGTAGACTTTCCTTCCTCTATTGCCACTCTGCTACGTGTGCCCAGAGCCTTGCTTGAACAGAGCAGATGGAGGACTATAGCCTAACACCGAACCAGATTGATGTGTGACGTCCTAGCGGGCACAGGAAGGTTGAAATCGGAGGAAGGTCCAACTCCCAACTATCTCCACGCATGCAGACACCTCACTTCATTATTCCGACACCTTTGTCTCTTGCCGCTGTAGTTTATCCTGTCGGCGTCTGAAAGAAGGTATTTGCATCTTGTGACTCGTTGATGTGCTCATTGACTGTCTGAATTTGTGAACTTTGCATAGGACTTCGCTTTAAACTCCTCCTGGGGCTAGTTATGGGTTCTCCTAGTAATATTTTTGCAGGTTCTTGTGGTTATGAAGAGCAATTCCTCTAACGAATGCTTGGAAACATGAATTTGGTTTCCTTTACCGCATGGTAAGTCTTGACAGGCTGAATTGGACGTTGCGAGACATCATATTGACAACTTTGGGTTTTGAGTAAGGAGCAAAAACGATGCGGAAGGAAAAGGGCACAGGCTACGTGGAAGAAGGAACCCCACTATCAAAACCAGCTACTCCACGCACAATGAAGAAGGTTAGCGACCTTTTTATTTGTATGTCCCCCTTTGCTCAATGAGGTAAACTTGGAGCCACTGAAGGTCGAGTTGTAAAATATGGCTGTTGTGTCAGTTCAAACCTTTTTCTATTTGGACATGGCTGGTCCAGCCCCCAGTATGGTCACAAATAAGAAAGAATGTACTCCTAACATGATGTTTGATGGAGCCTTGACACAAGTGAGAAAAGTAGACAGAGACAGAAGACATGCCACCACCTGTCTACATCATTTGCTCCATTCTACTCTTATCTTAGGAAACACAGTTTTTTGTGGTGATTTCACGGATGTTTGTGAACTATTTGTTGGGTCTATCTGAAAGCTAACTTTCCTTGATCCCAGCTGAGACAGTAGCTTGATACTTTTGTAAATTAACGTTTAAGAAGGCTCCAATGCCTGAAAAAGGGATACTTTGGACATCTTGACAAGCAGCCCAGCATTACAGTCAGGGATAACTTAAATGAGGGTTCTCTATTGACAATCCTACAAAACAGTTGGTATCACTTTCAAGAGTGGTGTGAGTGCAGATCACCCTGAGAGGTGATTGGCTGTGTCAGATTGAAATTGAGAATCCAGCTCTGGGGGACCTCCAGCTGGATATTCTAAATTTTTGCTGTCTGAATGAGGAGGGAAGGAGTGCCTGAGTGAGGAGTGAGAAGGGAGATCGCATAAAGCTGAAGGTGCTCTGCAGCATTCTTCTGCCGCAAGGCATCTGCCTTAAGGCCATGGTTGATGGATGGTTGATACATTTATGGCATCCTCCCCCTAATGAAAAGCACTAATTTCCAACACTTTGCATGTATTTCAACCAGAAAAATAGAGCGAAGGATGTGTTCTGAGTTTAAGCTTGTTTGTGGGTGCAGAACGGGCATTCCCCTCCACAACATCCTGCCCTGCCACAAACCCCGGCCCCATACCATTATCCCTATTACTACAACCCATATGCATACCCTTATGCATACCCTCCATACTCTCAACCACAGCACCCTCTCCCAGCAGGGCAACCTCCATACCATCCTCCACAACACCCTCCACCAGCAGGACATCCCCCATACCCTCCACCACCACAAGACCGTCCCCCAGCTGCTACTTATCCTTGGCCAGCTCCCCCTACATGGCCCGGTCCTTGGTCTGGCCAGCAGCCACCTCCTCTTACAAGCAGCGAGGGGGCTGAGGAACTAGGTGGGGATGACGAAGTCAGTGAGGAATTAGGTGGCGACGAGGAAGACGACCTGCTTACAGGCAAAAAAGTGAGAAAGGCTGAATTGAAACATGAGCGGAAGGCCATCCCAAGAGAAATAACAAATATGGACAATGACAGGCAAGAGCTGGGGCTCCCTCTGTTCAAGGTTGAATGCAATGATGAGGGGAAGAGCAAGGGTGACAGTGAACTAGGTGGAGACAAGGAAGATGATCCACTTACTCAAAAAAAGGTGAGAGAGGCTGAGTTGAAGCGTGAAAGGAGGGCCATTGCAAAAGAAATGACCAATATGGGCAATGAGAGGCGAGAGTCGGGGCTCCCTACATACAAAGTTGAATGCAACGATGAGGGGAAGGTAATTGGTCAAGGCCGGAACAAGTGGACAACAGTTGTGAGAAGTCTTGCACTCCAATACCTCGACCTTGCCATTGACAACATCAGAGAGCAAGATAAAAGCAAGCTTGCCTTAATCAAGAGAGAACTTGATGAGCACTTCGAGTATGATGGCCATCAACTTAGTGATAGGGCATTGCGCAGGCAGTGTGGTAATGTGCTGAGGAGTGAACGCAGCAAGTATAAGGCTCTTTGGATGGATGGCCATGATAAGCCTGCCTACTTAGGTGATACAGTCTGGGATAATCTCATTGCAGTTTGGACAAATGAAGAGAAAATGAAGAAAGCAGCTGTCTTGAAACGTGCTCGGGCACAAGTTCAGGACCTTTCCCATGCAGGGCGTTTGGGCAAAGTTGGCATTGAAGCTAGATTGGTGGGTGTCTTTAATTTCTTCTTTTGTTGTGTGCTTTAAATCTGAAACTTATGCATCTTCATTGACTGTTGATGCCCCTAATTGTGACTAAGATAGCAGAGTGTTTATGCACACAAGAACAGAAAAGAAAGTTGCAAAGGAGCCCGTCACTCGGAGAGATAGCTGAACATGCCAAGTCACACAAGGGTTATGCAACTGAAAGCCACGGTGCACCCATGGTGAGGCCTCAACTCAATGCGCGGTCCTCTTGTCATAGAAATCCTTCGTACGTATGTCATGTTGTGTCATATGAAGTTCACATTGGTATGTGCTGTGCTGTTGTCTTATGTGTGCAATAACTCACGGCTAGAATACAGTACATACTCACAATTTGTTATGGCAGGATCATTCTGCTCTGCCAGGTGACCCCATCACAACAGATGCAACTCCCAAAGGCCTTGGTCATCATCATCGCCAAACTGTTGGTGTCCCTTCAGGCTCCGCAGAAGTCGAAACGGCGAGTGTTTATGTCCTGCAAGAAGCTAGGTTGAAGAACTTGGAAAGATGGAAGGAGACTGTGGATGAGAAGTTGTCCATGATTTCTAGCTCCATGTTAGAGATTCGGGACATGTTAAAGGGAAGAACAGCTGCCAATGTGGCCCCATCGGCACCGGTGCCACATGATCTTGTAGTTCCCACCTGGTTGGTCGCATCTGTTGCACCTACTGTTGAGGCGGGGGAAGACATGGTCATTGAAGAAGTTGTGCACGAAGCAACTATCAACGTGGGATTGTTGGCGGTACAGCACACTGCCACCAAAGATTAATGAGCATTTCCTTCCAGTACTTTGTGTTAGATCAGGTACATATGGAATGTTTGCAAATATGTTAAGATGTTTTTAGCTCAAGTATGTGTGGTGGCTTGCAGGATGTTGCTGCTACGCAGCGTAGCCATGAGACAAGCCTGCAACTTCCCGTGGCTGCGCCCACCTTGAATGTGACGGGCACTGCTACTTCAGAATCTCCAGTGGCTGATATGTTGGGAAAGAGGAAAACTTGGGATATGGGGAAAGGGGGGGAAATCCAAATGCAAGATAGTGAGAGTACAGAGGAAGGAGGGAGGCGAGAGAGTGAGAAGGAACATGAAAGGAAAAAAGAGAGGGCAGGTAAAAAGAGGGAGAGAGTTGGGGAGAAGTCCAGGCCTAATACGAGAAGGAGAACTAGAGAGGGAGGTCAAGTGGCTGTGGATGACTGAATTTCATGGGCAAGAGTCAGCCTGGACAGGGAGCCATGATTTGAGGTCAGTGCCTTCTGCTACGGAAGCATGAGGAAATCCCCTCTCACACTGAATAAATGTTAAGTATCATGAGAACACAATTATAGACAGAGTGAACACTGCAACAATTATGCAGGGTGATCCATGGGAAATAAGACGCTGTCAAGGGTACATAAAGTGGAGATGAAAATCAACACATCGATTTATTGTTGCCTGATGCGTTGAACTTGCAACCAGGCCTCTTCATTTAGGCAAGTCTATCAAACTATGATTCCAACATGTGGGGAAATAATTTACAGATAGCTAAATGTGTAACTGCCATGGATTGTGCAGGTTAAAGTAGTGTGGTCCAATGATTCATATGAAACTAGCCAAGGTAGGTGGCATGTGAGAGCATTAGGGTTGCAATAAGACGACATTGTCAATTAGGTCATCATTTGTTATGAAAATGAGTAAAATGGGGGTTGACAAATCTCTACAATGTGACTAACTGGCAATTTTCTGTTTTTATTTTTTGGAAATAACTGAAGGCTATAGTGGGGCATCTTGCTCCTTCAATTTTCCTTTTTTTCCTGAGAAAGGGGACGGAGCCGGACGGAGTTTTGATCAAATTAATGGAGGACAAGATAATCTCAAAGGCCATAACGCAACAGGGAAAGGCCACTTCAGGACCGCAGTAACCAACACTCCTTCACAAGCGAGAGCTGAACCACTGCAGTATAGCTACACAAAGACAAACCGGAAAGGAATAGTGCACAAACAAGGAAACAGGAAGGAGTGTATAGGGGAAGGCCTTGAGTGGAGGGCTTTCTTGGATTTGAGGGCCTCAAGTCTAGGGCAGTAGACCAAGGCGCAGGCTTGACATACAAGGGCCTTCCCTGTGTACCTATTCCCCTATACAAAAAAATTCAAAATTCAAATTCAAATTCATAATATACATGTTTATTTTAATTCTAAATTTTAGCTCTTTCTTTTTCCTTTTTCTTTTTTGTTGGCCAAAACACTAGGAACCGTTCATAAATATGTCAATAAAAAGAAAAAAGCCATACAGAAATTAGGAGCAAAAAATCCCACCTCCCATCCTCCCCCAGCTTTTTTTTTGTTTTATTTTTCTTAAGAGAACAAGGGATTGGAGCCATGGGGAACTTTATTGGCTCCTCCCTCAAGAGGAGACCACGCATCACTTTTGAAAAAGTGGGATGATCCTGATATACCTACATCCGATCTTACCTACAACAAGGATACAACACCCGAAGCCCTATGTTGTAGATAAACCTGCCCTAGTTAGCAATGGATGTTAATAATATGGAGTAGCTCCATAAATGTGTAGTTAATGAGGTGTGTATCACATTAATTGTAGTCAAGAGGAAAATGTGAGGAGTTCGAATCCTTCTAAAACATATAAACAACTAGGATGAGAAAGGAACAGCCTAAACAACTAGGATGAAAAAAGAAATGCACCGTAATAGCACATTAATGGCAGTCAAGATCATTCAATATGATGCAAAAGAGTTTATTCTAGCGACGACCGAAGGTTCGAGAGCGAGGAGGTCGAGAGCAGAGGTCTGAGAGCTAGTTTAGCGTAGAGCAGGAGGAGGAATAGGGTGCCATAGTGCCACATCATCGTCGCCACGTTTCGTACGTCGTCAATTTCTTTCTATCTGCCCGGATGCCCCGAAAAAAAAATCCGAAGAGAAAAAATAACTTCTTGAACGGTACTTAGTCGAGACTGACCATTTCCTCCCGATTCTGTTTGAGTTCAAAGAGGAGAGAGGACCCTCCGGAGGAGGAGAGGGGAAGGACGAGAGGCGGTGATGAGGAGCCGAGCGGAGCCAATGGCTAAATAGGTGATAAGGAGGCATTTAGAACAGGTTTAGATAGGTTCGGCGTGCGAGGGCGATCTATAATAGAAGAAATTTGAAGTGTAAAGAAAGAAGGGTTAGAAAGAGATCGAATTGTGCGGAGGGCATTTATTCCAAACGGCGCATACAGAGAGAGTTATTCCAGTGCGAATCCACGGGAAAGGAAAAAGGGTGAGAAGATTTATCCTTCACCAATGGGGGGACAACCTACATATCAAGTTTTTAGAGGGTTTACCCCTAGGACGCTCTCTGTCTTTTAATGATTGTGAAGAAGAGTTTTTCTGTTCTGCAAAAAGTGGCTGGGTCCTGTCTGTATCATAGGTTGTTGTTCCTAAACAGGGCCATGAAATTGCATTGTGCAAGGGTTTTTGGTGTTTTTACAAGGGAATTGGGCGGTATTCTTTCTTCTTGGGAGAGGCCGTCTTATTGATAGCCTACAAGAAACCTGCATGAGTAGATGGTCAACTGCAAGCAGCAGCGGGGGCACAATTGATAAAATCAGGCACTCTCACAATGACCACAGCCTCCAAAAGAGGAGGAGTCCACAGGACCTCTTCTGGAAATTCCAGGTATATGAGGACACTATGTGAGGCAAGGAAACTGAAAGAGGCTCTTCAAATTTTGAACCAAGGAAGCATTTCAGCAGGTACAGATACTTATGTCTTCTGCATGAAAGTCAAATGAAAGGCGGGAAAGCAGGTGCACTCTCACATTACCCAAAGTGGATTCAAACCAAATGTTTTTCTACAGAACACCCTTGTGAACATGTATGTTTAATGCGGGAGCATCATGGCTGCACACCAAGTGTTCAACAAAATGCCTGAACGAGGTTTGTTCACATGGAATACAGCAGGCAAGGGTACCACCGACAGTTTGGAGGCTGTGATGGCTGCATATGTGTGGGGAAAAAGAAGCTCATCCTGGAACAGGAGTGAAGGTTGGCAGCATCCGCAGGCAAGTCATGTACCCTCCTCTTCTTCCACAGACTTTAAACCAAGGAGGCATTTCAGCAGATTCAGAAACGTATGTCAGAGCAGAAGTTGCGAGAGCTGCTGCTGGACTTAGGGCGCAAGCAACAAGTGCTTGGCATTCAGGTGTATGCCTCTACCTCAGCCAACAGGAATGTGATACTCTTGGATTTTGGATGCTGTTGCTATCAACCATCTATGCTGCAGCTGGTAATTGGGATAATACTGCAAAGGTGAGAAGAATGATGAAGGTTAGAGGAGTTAGAAAGGAGCCGGGTCGCTGTAGAAAAACAGAAAAGGAATTTTCTGTTTGCCACCACAATGAGAAGCTGGCCATTAGTTTTGTGTCTGGAGACGAAAGTAGTGGATCTGCCAACATCCAGTCCAACAGGTGAAGTCCTGGCAGAACAGGAAGAGGAGATTTCAAGTGCCTGAATATTAGGCAAGAGGAACTGACCCTACTAAAATGAAGTTGACTTGAAAGTTAACTTGGAAAGCTGATGTGTCCAAGGCCATGTTGGAAGAATGCAGAATGTCCAAACAACAGTTAGGCATAAAACCCTGAACTCATTTCCGGTTTGTAACATGGATGAGTGAAGGGCAGCCTTGACACTACTGTAATTTTAACTCAGGGTGAGGTTCAACCTCGAAACTATCAAAGTTAGTAAACAGAGGTACAGGCGTATGAGCAAATGATGCGTGAAGGGGTGAAGCCCAACCACATCACGTTCGGTTGCATTTGCAATGTGTATGCAAGCCTGGGAGCCCTGGAAAAGGGGAAAGAGGTCCATGATGACCTCGTCAAAGCTGGAATTGTAGCAGATGTCATTCTGAACACTGCCCTGGTGGACAATATGTATGCCAAATGTGGGTGCATTAAAGATGCAAAGGCAGTTTTCAACAATATGCAGGCTGAATGACATCTTCAGAGCTGGAATCGTACCAGATGTGATCCTAAACAATACCTTGGTGGACATGTATGCCAAATGTGGGAGCATTGAGCATGCAAAGGGGAGTGTTCGACCATATCGCTAAACGAAATGTGGTGTCATGGAACACGATGTTGCAGAATATGCACAGCAGGGGCGCAGGATGGTGGCTTGGAGACGTATGAGCAAATGATGTGCAAAGGAGTGAAGCCTAGAAAAGGGTAAAGAGGTCCATGGTTGCATCGTCAAAAGCTGGAATTGTACCAGATGTCATCCTGAACACTGCCCTGGTGGACATGTATGCGATGTGGGTGCATCGAGGATGCAAATGGAGTATGGCTGAACGTGATGTGGTGTTGTGGAGTGTGATGATTGCAAGATATGCACAGCAAGGGTGCGGGATGGAGGCTTTGGAGACCTATGAGCAAATGATGTGCGAAGGGGTGAAAACCAACAACATCACGTTTGTTTGTGTTTGCAATGCGTGTGAAAGCCTGGGAGCTCTGGAAAAGGGGAAAGAGGTCCATGGTGACATCGTCAAAGCTTGAATTGTACCAGATGTCATCCTGAACACTGCCCTGGTGGACATGTATGCCAAATGTGGGTGCATTAAAGGATGCGAATGGAGTTAATTTCAGCATTATGGCTGAACGAGATGTGGTGTCGTGGAACGCGATGCTTGCAGGGGTATGCACAGCAGGGGTGCAGGATGGAGGCTTTGGAGCTCTATTCCAGAGTTTACTGAGCATGTCACTGGCTGTCATTGTCAGCTGCTAGCAGCAAGGCAAGGATGTATGCATGATTTGTGCAGAGGCATGGATAGTTGAAGGAGCAGGGATAGAGTGTGGGTCCAGATTCATCCAAGGGGACCGGACTTCAAGCTCCAGATTACCTATGATTCCCTGTGGATCAATAGCTACAAGTAACCTGCATGGGTAGATGGTCAACTAAAGGCACGTATGTTTGCATTTGCAGTGCGTGTGCAAGCCTGGCAGCCCTGGAAAAGGGGAAAGAGGCCCATGGTGACATCGTCAAATCTGGAATTGTACCAGATGTCATTCTGAACACTGCCCAACACGATGCTTGCAGGGTATGCACAGCAGCGGCGCGAGATGGAGGCTTTGGAGACCTATGAGCAAATGATGTGCAAAGGGGTGAGGCCAACCACATCACGTTTGTTTGTGATTCCAATGCTTGTGCAAGCCTGGCAGCCCTGGAAAAGGGCAAGAGGTGCATGGTTGTATCGCAAAAGCTGGAATTGTACCAGATGTGATTCTGTACGATATCCTCGTGGGCATGTATGCCATCTTTCTTTCTTTTCTTCTAGGCACTAGAACCGTGAACGCCAGCTTCTAGTCCTTCACAGCTCCATACCCTCGCTGCGGAATCTTCTTGTCCTAAGCTTCCTGCAGCTCTTCCTGTTTTTAGGTTGGGGCGGTGTCCCCGTGTCCCCTTTCTCATCATCATGGTCTGTACTCCGAGGTCATTTTTTCCTCACTTATTTCAATACATTTCCCTGGCCCACAATACCCTCGTGGACATGTATGCCAATTAATGTTGGAGGCATTTCAGCAGATTCAGATACGTTTGTTTGTCTCTTGCTTAAGTGCATCAAGATGAAAGGTCTGGAAGCTGGAAAGCAGGTGCACACTCACATTATCCAAAGTGGATTCATGCCAAGGATGCGAAGGGAGTTTTCAACACTATGGCTGAACAAGATGTCGTGTCGTGGCACGCTATGCTTGCAGGGTATGCACAGCAGGGACATGGGTTGGTGGCTTTGGAAACCTATGATCAATTGATGGGGGAAGGGGTGAAGCCCAACCACATCACGTTTGTTTGTGATTCCAATGCCTGTGCAAGCCTGACAGTCCTGGAAAAGGGTAAAGAGGTCCATGGTGACATTGTCAAAGCTGGGATTGTACCAGATGTCATTCTGAACTCTGCCCTGGTGGACATGTATGCCAAATATGGGTGCATTGAGGATGCAAAGCAAGGAACTTATGTGTACTCTGCGAAGGGGTGAAGCCCAACCACATCACCGTAGTTTGTATGTGCAAGCTTGGGAGCCCTGGAAAAGGGGAAAGAGGTCCATGGTGACATCGTCAAAGCTGGAATTGTACCCAATGTTATTCTTAACAATGCCCTCGTGGACATGTATGCCAAATGTGGGAGCATCAAGGATGCGAAGGCAGTGTTCAACTATAACGCTGAATGAAATGTGATGTCGTGGAACGCGTTGCTTGCAGGGTAGGGCGTGGGATGGAGGTTTCGGAGACCTATGAGCAAATTATGGGGGAAGGGGTGAAGCCTCGCCACATCATGTTTGTGTGCATTTGCAATGCTTGTGCAAATCCTGGCAGCCCTGGAAATGAGTGAAGGGGTGCATGGTTGCATCGCAAAAGCAGGAGTTGGTGAGAAGAATGATGAAGGTCAGAAGGGTTAGAAAGGAGGCAGGTCCCTGCTGCATTGAGATTTGCAACAAGGGTGCACACCTTCGCTGTAGATGGCATCCCAGAATTAAGGAAATCCATGCTGAGCTGAGAAGATTGTCTGGGCAGATGAAGTGCCTTCAAAACATTTCACCCTGTTTTCCCCTCTTTATTGAAATCTGCAAGTTACTGGTTGAGTGAATGAATTATGCCTGGTAGGTGAACCTCATGTGTATTCTGATGCCTGTGCCAGTCTTTGAGCACTGAAAAAGTGGAAATGGATCTGTATGTATTTGTAAGCCTATACGTTCTGATGTGGGATTTTCCTGGTTTTATGAAGGGCCATCTCCTATTGGAATTCCTCAATCAGCATAGTTGGGTTTGAATCAAACATCAATGGACTATGCCTTTCGTCTTCACTAGGTGTTGCTGCCAAAAAAAATAACCGATTGTGAGAGGGTCCCTAATCGAATGATGCTTCCAGGTACATTTTCTATTATGCATTTACGGCAAGAGAAAATATCTTTGTTGTACAGTTAGATTTCATTGATTATGGTCCCTTAGGTCAACACCCAATCCTTGCATAGCAAGTCCCTAGATTACTGGCCAACAAGTAGTAGCTAAAACTCAAAAGCATAGCATTTGCCTCCTACCATAGCCATGGTTGTCCACTGCCTCTTGAAAATTCTTTTGGCTGCATCATGCTCTACTTCTACCGACATGTCTACTAGATAGACGGTTGGACCACCAAAAGAAAACTCATTGGGAGATACTGGTGGGTCCACAGCCAGCCCAAATTTCTCACAGTGCACCAAACTCATATCTTCGTATGAGAGGATCTCGAAACTATCCTAAAAGCTCATTCCTGATCTCGCATAAATGTCTGCAAGCTTTTCAGACAATTAAGCGGTGGCAATAGTACACTTTTTAGAATTTTGTGAGATTGTGTATCATGAGTGCAAACTTATGGTTCTAGGGTGGGGTGATGATTCAAGCAGCAAGAAGGTGTGAAGACTGATTATGAATATCAATATCATATCTATTTTATCATCAATTTTATCATTATCAATATCAATATCAACATCATTATCAAGACAAATGATTTTTATCAAAAACGTTTGTTTTTATCAAGCTGGATTTTTAACAATGATAATTGTTTTTATCAAGACATGAGTTTTATCAAAAACAACTATTTTCATTAAAATGTTATATAAATCTGAACAGTTATTATTTATTTTATCAAAACGCGAATGTTATCCCCTTTTTAATACATTTACAGGGCTACAATCCCCCTCATCCTGAAAAACAAAATATAATAATAATAATAATATGTCCACCGTCAATATAATTATTTATTTATAATTCATATTTTCAGATGTGTATAGTTCTAAATTAAAATGGAAAAAGAAATTGCTAATGCCAAGAGACGGGCAAAGTATGCTTTAAATAAAGAAAAATTAAATGATGAGCGACGGAAAAAATGTAAATCTCAACCGACTCTCGATTTAGACATAAAAAATGCTAAACGAAGGGAAAAATACAAACTGGAACATCCACCACAAACCACAAAAACAGATCAAGACAAGACAAATGCTAAACGCAGGGAAAATTTCAGAATCGAAAATCCACCACAAACCTCCGAAATAGATCCAGACGAGACAAATGCTAAACGCAGGGAAAAATTCAGAATCGAAAATCACAACAAACCACCGAAATAGATCCAGACGAGACAAATGTTAAACGCAGGCAAAAATTCAGAATCAAAAATCCACCACAAACCACGGAAATAGATCCAGACGAAACAAATGCGAAACGAAGGGCAAAATATGCATTCCAAAAAAACCAAGATCCATTGATCAAAAATAAAATATGTGCAGCACAAATTCAGAAATATATTACACACGAAAATGAAAAAAAGGAAAAACTCAAAAGAAAAAGAGAACAAATGTATTGCACTCCTGCAAAAAAACCAAAGAACGATCATGAGTTCCCACCAGAAATATGCCTGGAGAATAACTTGTTTTGTTTATCCAACTTCAACGAATACATTAGTAATGCGACTTTCACAAATCTATATTGTTGTGTTTGCAGCAGAGACATAGTAACCTCTAACATGTTGAAATGGAGAATCGATGAATTACACAGTGAGATCTTAAAACACATGAAAAAATGGCTCAGCTTACAAGTAGAAAACCACTTTGAAGAACATATTCTCCTACAAGAGGTTCCCCAAGAATTGATCAATGACACAAAACATCAGCTGGACGAATTAAATGGGTTGTTATTGGACAAACGAGGAGTATCAAATAATGCACGTACCATCTTCATTTGTAAAAACTGCAGTTCCACCTTGAAAAAGAACAAGATGCCAAAATTTGCACTCGCTAACGGTTTGTGGTTCGGAAAAGTTCACGACATTTTGCCAAAATTAACCATGGTTGAAGAAGCGTTAATAGCTAGATACCGTTGTCGTGTGATGTTGTTCAAATTACGTTATGTAAATAAGGGCGGAAGGGGGCAACGCGCATTGAGAGGAAATTTGGTGAGTTTTACTCAAAATCCAGGTCGTGCGGTCGAATTGCTAAACAAATTGCCACCACCCTTAGATTCATTATCCGATATTGTTGCCGTCCACTTCATCGGCACTTCACATCCACCCATTAACGTCGTGAAAACATGTAATTTACTATACGTACGTAGACTTGCAGTGACGACATGGTTAACATGGCTGAAAAATAATCACACGGGTTACAAAGACATTCAAATTGATAACGACATATTGGATGGACTACCAGAGAACGATATTCCACCATCAATCTTGAGATCGGTGTTTGAATCCACGGACATTGACTTCGCCAACGCTGAACATCGTACCAATATAACGGATTTGCACAACAGAAAAACACTAATAAACAAAGATGACGCTACGATCCAGCCCGTCATAGACACGTCCGGACTCATCGATTTTGACGGAATTGACATAAAGCACAACGACCTAATCTCCAACGCTTTAAATGGATTGCAACTACAACAAAATATGTATCTGTCATACACGCATGAAACCAAAATGGTGAACGAATACGCAAACCCAAAATTGATCGCGTGTATGTTTCCGACTTTATTTCCGTTTGGAATCGGCGTAACCGAAATGAAAAACCGTCCAATTAAAGTAACTTTGGAGGCCCACGTTGTGATGAGTTTGACCGATATCCATCACGACTTTTCGAAACACCACTTGTTTCCATTCTTCATGTTCAATTTGATGTAACGTAGACAAATATGTCTGGGCGCAAAATTGACAGTGTCGAGATCGGCATTTCAAAGTGAAGCACAACTCCTTAACAATATCCGTTCAGAAGACTTCAACGACATAATAGACGATGTGAAATCAATAAACAACAAACCGGAAATACAAAAGTTATTGCGACACTTGAAAGTATCAAGTAAACACGTGATGGCATCTAGAAGCAGTCGCGTAACACAGAGAAACGAAATATTCAGCATGATGCAGTAGTTGGGAACACCAAGTTTATTCTTTACTTTGAATCCAGCATTCGTACATCATCCTCTAGTGTCCCTACTAAGTGGGAACGACATCAATCTCGACATTTTTTTCGACGACAACCTCCCGGACCACAATGAAAGACGTGCAATTGCCACCACGAATCCGAGATCTCAAGCTAAATTTGTACACATCATCGTGAATGCAATTTTTAAATACCTACTCCGTGTCAGAGAGACTGCCAAAACTACCACAACAAATACAGGAGTACTTGGAAACATAAACGCATATTACGGTTGTTATGAAACCGCGAAAAATGGTTCACTTCACATACACACATTGTTGTGGCTAGAAAATGCCCCAAATCCAAACGACCTCGTACAAAAACTAAAAGACGACGAAGAATTCAAACGAAAAATGCTGGCATATTTGGACAACATTATAGTACGCAACTTGATCCAATTCACATCCGAAATACCAATCGACGACGATATACCCACCAATACCACTGACTCCGAGAACGAAGAAAACAATGTAAACACCAAAATCCATCCGTGCACTACTAGATCTCCCGATGTTCACTCTAAAAAAATTTATGCTCAAAATTGCTGAATGTATGCAATCGCCACGTCTGCAATCCTGCGTGTTACAAAACCAACGAAGACGTTTTCAAAAAGAATTGTAGATACGGATTTCCCGCTGTCTTAGTTAAAAAACGCATTTCGACGACGAAACCGGGTTGCTGTATATAAAACGAACCGACAGATGGTTGAACAACGCAAATATATGGATGTTAGTATCAGGAAGATGCAACCACGATTTGAAATTCATCGGTGCTTCAGGGAAAGACGCAAAGGCTCTGATATACTACATCACGGATTACATCACAAAATCTTCCGTCTACACATCACACATGTATTCGCTTTTGCAAATAGCCGTAAAAAAGATCAAAACAACTTATGACGATCTATATTCCGAATATTCAGTTGAGAAAAGCCGCAAATTGCTAATTCGATGTTTAAACACGATCGGATCGCAACAAGAAATCTCGGCGACAAAGGCAGTCAGTTACCTTATGAAATATCCAGACCATTTGACAAACCACCAGTTTGCATATTTGCCATGGTATAGTTTATCAGCATGGATTCGCGAACAAGAAAAATCTCAATCGAACAAAGATGGAAACAACGATCTGAACAGCACACCTGACAATAACGACCCCGAAAATACCTTCGAAACATTCAAAGTTGAAAGATCCAAATAGAACGACAAGTTGATTAACAATTTTCTCCATGGTTGTTTCCCGAGGTTATTTTTTCCTCAGTTTTTATTGGCTCTGTCCTGCAAGGGATAGAGGCATTGTGGAGACTTCTTGCCTAGGCGGAGAACGGAGAACTAGGCTTATCCATTAAGCCTAGAGAGAGATAGAGAGCCCCTAGTCATTAGAGGGTTGATGAGACCCGCAAGGGATAGATGCATTGTGGAGACATCTTTAGGGAGAGAATTCGGCTTATCCATTAAGCCAAGAGAGAGAGAGCCCCTAGTCTTTAGAGGGTTGATGGGACTCGCAAGGGATAGAGGCATTGTGGAGACTTCTTGCCTAACCAGGCTTATCCATTAAGTCTAGAGAGAGAGAGAGCGCCTAGTCTTTAGAGGGTTGATGGGACCCGCAAGGGATAGAGGCATGCATAGTGGATACATCTTTAAAGAGAGAACTAGGCTTATCCATTAAGCCTAGTCTATGGAGGGTTGATGGGAATGATTCATGAATCCCTAGAAAAAGTATAAAACAACAACCACAAAAGCCGCTTGTTTAACAAGCGGCTTGACGCGTAATGGCTCCACCCTCCAATATGAAATATATAAGGCAACACTAATGTGAATGATGGTATTTAACAACGTGATTTGGCAACTTGAAAGCTATATATGTAGGTTTGTGATCTGTCCAATATGCTTCTGTAACTCCAGATATGCATTGTTGGTTTGGTGTATTTGTCCAAATGTGATCCAATTGTGAACCATATATTGTAGTAGCTTGCATAAATTGAAGTGTCATGTTAATCGTCTTCATAAATTGTAACAGTTGCTTTGACATTGATGAATTATTTTCTAGCATGTTAATATTAAAATCACCCATGATAATGGTGGGGCAAAAACTTGGCATCTTATCAACAATTGTTTGTAAAGAAGATAAAAATGTGGGTATTGAAAGCGATGGAGGTTTGTAAATGACAATAATGTGGATAGTTCTTCTTGTATTTTTGTTGAAAGTAGCCATTATATATTCAGCACCAGAAGATGAAAATATTTCATACGATGTTAACGATATTGTTTTGTCATATAATAGCATTGTACCATGGCTACCATGAACAGCCACATGCGAATATTTTTTGGTATCTATGAATAAGTTTATGTCAGAAGTTTTTGGATTAAAATGTGTTTCATTAAAACATAAAATATGAGCTGCTTGTAAGTTGTGATTTGCACATACATCTTCTCTATGTAATAATAACGATCTAGTATTTAAATGTTGTATAAAAACATGTGATTGTGTATATATGGTTAAAGTTGGAATGATCATTTTGCTGTTGTTTTCAATCTTTGCATTTCTTCTACCACACCATTATCAACATGAAAATTTGATAATTGTAAATTTGATAGGAGATACAAATTTTCTTTTTTACGTATTCGAGACAAAGTTGTATAACTTAAACCATGTTTCTGTACTCATGTTGGATCAAACGCCAAATAGTCTAAAGTTAATCCTTGTGAACGATGTATAATTCGTGCAGCTGCTAATTGAATAGGAAATTGTGTTCTTGTAATTATATATGATGTATTGGATCCTATTTGAATTTCTTTTGTAATTGGTTGAATTGGAGTCCATAACTTATTTATCGTTGAGCTATATAAATGAATTTTTTGCACGTGTAGCAACACCAGATTTTGCATTATTAAATTGTATCCATATTAAAGGCGTTGAATCTGTTAACACTGAAGTATGTTTAAATATACTGTCTGCTCCGTTTACTAAACCATCATGTGTTGCATAGTTGCCTGCACATAACTCCACCAACATTTCTTCTTTTACACGAATGATTGTATGTAAGCCAGCTGTATTGGCTACATTATCTGAAAGCTTAAAAGTGGATGGACATGTATCATTATGTTTATCAATAGCTTCAAAAATATATATACTTCCTTTAGTTTGTTCAAATGCTTTGTGATTATGAACTAACATAGATTTGTTTGCATAATACAAATGTGGAAATGTTGGATTGCTAGGAGCAGGACGACAACATTGTCGATTTATAGTATCAATATCAAATTAAGTTACGGTTGCAATTCGCAGTCGATTCAAGATGGCAATGAATTCATTGTCTGATTGACGCATTATTTGATTAAGTTCGTAACATTTAATACAATCTTGCCAAAAACCAGGTACTATAGCATCAGGACCTTCATTTTTCTTTTTGAAAACCCATGAATCTTGTACTGGCGGTGCTTGGTAGAAATCTCCAGTGATAATAACATCAATATTATCAAAGTAAGGATTAGGAATTCGTTTTATTGATCTCAATCGTTGCTCAGCAAACGCAAACATCCTACTACATATAAGAGATACTTCATCTAATACCATAAGTTGTAGTTCATCAAAAAAATTTACTAATGTATCTAAACGTTCAGAACCTAGTGATGGCAAATCTTTGCAATTAAGAGGTATGCTTAGTCCTGAATGGATTGTTGTTCCATCTATATTGAAAGCAGTCTTTCCAGTTTATGCCATGAGAATTGTTTTTTGTTTAAGGGGGTCAGATTGTGGATGTCTATTGTAAAATCTCAATAAACCTTGAATAATAAGCAACAAAGTAAATATTTTTCCGGTTCCTGCCCCCGCTGTTAAAAACAAGTGCAAAGGTTTATTGGGAAACAAATGTTTTCTATACATACAATCATCAAAAATTGCGCGTTGTTCTATATTAAGTTTTCGTAGTTGTGCATAAAATTCTGTTGTGGAAATAATGTTATCAGACGCAGAAGAAATATTCGCATCAGGCACTGTCGATAAACCAATTTGAGGGCGCAAATGAAATTCAGTAGCTATGTCATATGGTTCTATCCCAGTACTACTTATTAATGATTGTGGAATGGTTTCTGCATCAACATCAGCATCAAGAAAGTTATTCATCCATATACTAGTATCATTGATTTTGGCTAATTCGTGAGCATTTGTCTCTAACATATTCCAAGATGATGTATTAGTATTTTCTATAGAAAACTTGTATATGAATTTATTACGTATTAATGAAATAGTTGATTCATGATTCATATACGCATCATGCCAAGTCTTATGTCAAGGACGAGAACATGATTGAACACAAACAAGAGATAAGACTAGAGGTACAAGGCTAGACAAGAAATCAAGGTCGGCGTGGCCGAATGCACAATGAGTAAATAGGAATCAAGACGATCTTTATAACAATGAACAAGAGTACAAGATATTGGAACACAACTTGAATACAGGAATGCTGGAAACTGGACTGGAGTACCAGATACTGGAAACTGGGCTAGGGTACTGGGAACTGGAAACAAGAGTAGCTTGAACTGGTATTAGCGAGACTGAAGAGTGTCCAGTCTCGCCTCCTATATATACTGGCTACTAAGAAGCTTCCCTAAGAAGCTTCCCCTATAGAGGTTGATTGCTGGAGAAGTTTTCAAGATTAAACAAAGGTTTCTTGATGGAGAAGCTTCCTTAAACAAATGAGGTATCTTGATGGAGAAGTTTCCACCAAATGAAGCTTCCTGAGTAGTTTCCCAAGTTACTCTTGGTAATTTGGTAAACTTCCGGTAACTTGGTAAGTAATGGTAAATCATGGTAAGTCATGGTAATTTTTCGGTAACTTGGTCACTTGGTAACTGCTAGTATTTACTCCTGGTAAGTTCCTCTGGGCTATGTCCGTGACATCACCCCCTCCTCTAGCGCCGAGTTCTTCGAGGAGCGGTAAAATCTTGGACTTGCTTAGAGTTGGAGAAAATCCAAAATCCGACGAATGGTACTTGCCAAGTATTCGGCTCTTCGTTCTTGACTCAAATGATTTATAGGTCCCTGCAACCATCGATAGTGTCCAACACCTTGAACTTAGGACCACGTAGTGATTTGAGCATTCTGATTTTCGAAACTGCCTTCAAACATGATTTCGTTGTCCTCTGGGTCCGAAGCCTCAACCTCCAACAGAATTATCAGACTTCGAGTAGGCTCCACTTGCCGTCGTACGGGGTCCAGACGAGGAAGTACGCGTCGCATTGGTGGCCCATCGTCTCGATAGCGTCGGCGTGATGTTGAAGGTCGTGAGAGTCGGAAAGGCTGATCTGGTAGCTAGGTAAGCGACAACTCTAATGTATCTGGTTCCTGCGACTCCATACTGCCAATACAAGATACAAGAGTGCTGGAAGTGTAGCTATATACTCTGATGTGTGGTGCTCCTCCCTTCTTAGCGTGTATCAGGTACATTGAATGCGGAGTCTTCACCTTGAAGCTAACTTTGCTGACATCATCGTTGTGACATCTTATTGACGTATAGCTCGGGGCTTAGCTGGATATCGTTGATGAAACTCTTGGACGTTGTCAGATGCATTGGCGAGTGTTAGAGGACTGTCTGGGACTTGGACACTTATACGGGATCTGTGGGGTACCCTTAATTTTTGCACAGACTGAGACCAACAGGAGCCTTAGGGGTGACAGCAGCGCACTTTAGAAAGGAGTTACACAGTCCGTCACAGTCCGACACAGCCAACACAGCTCGTCACAGTCTGACACAGCCGACACAGCCCGTCACAGCCCGTCACAGCCAACACAGCTCGTCACAGCCGACACAGCCCGTCATAGCCAGTCATAGCCAGACACAGCCGTCACAGTCAGTCACAGCTCGACACAGTCGCACAGCCAGTGACAGCTTGACACAGCTGTCACGACCATAGGGAACGGATAGCAGGACAGGGAACGACTGGGGGGAACAACATCTACGAATGGAACATGTTAGTACACGGATGACGGTTAGTGAGGGAAACGGTTAGAGCAACGGGTAGGAAGATAAAGCGAGGAGCGAGGACGGGAAAAGGATCACTTCTTGGGGGAATCGCTGCTGGGGGGGACTTCGGACATCACGGGAGGAAAGGAGGAGAGAGCGCATCTCTGAGCGGAAGGAGAGAGAGAGCACAGAGTAGCAGGAGGACGATCTGTTGATGCTTAATGAATGCAAGCAGTAGGGTTGTAATGTAGAGCAGATTAGAGACTCCATGGCTTCAGCCTGATACTTGATAGATATTAATCTGATACATACTTCATACTCACACTGTGTAGAGAGATCTGAGTGAAGCTGTGGAATGAATGGATGAGATGATGGAATCCGATAGATTGCTGAAGCAAACTGATACTTAATTACCAACAGAAAGGTAACCAGCTAACATGAATGCGGGAAGGAAAACAAATAGGAAACAACCCCATGATACACTAGCTGTAGGTCATGACTGATTGTTCTGAGCGGGCTGAGTGCTTAGAGATTTCCAACTCTTCTATCTTGGAGTTTCCGCCTCGGATAGCGAAGGGATGGGTGAGTAAAAGCCGCGTGACATTTGGCGACCATACTGGGGAACTGGGTCATGAACAACCAGATGTGACAGGCATCTGGTGGGATCATGGTGGTTGGAGAATTAAAGAATTTGATGTAAATCAAATTCCTTGTGAAACTGAGAAGGAAAGATTATCCAAACGATTCTTTCAGAGGTTCTTGGAATTGCCAGACGGTTGTAAAGAAAACATTCTTAAGAGAGTGCATGATGCTGACCCTGAATGGGGTCTGGAGAAAGGAGTGATAAAGATTTATCAGGTGGCCTGTAGAGGAAGAGCACGTTGGTTACCAACACTGGTTTATGTGATAGCATTGCTATCCATTAAGCGAGTAGAGTTTGAAGGCTGGGAGGAAAGAAAGGTGAATGTTTATACTCATATGCATGAAGAACTTGTACTGGTAAAGAATTGGATTCCAAATGATATTTTGTGGATCAAACTCACACCAAGAACAACTTTCCAGACTTGTTTGCCATATGGTTATATGGTAACGGAGACTTCTAGTATAGCCAAGGGTGCATTGAAGCTAGAAAGAAACCCAGGCATATACGAGAGATATTACAGAAGAGAGTTTTGGTTATTGCCACATTAAAACAAATGAAAGACAAGGGACATGAGTGATGAAAGAGAAGCTAGACGCCAAAGATATTCAGCAAAAAAAGAAAGCTATCTGAAAGCTAATTATCCATATCTTTGGGAGAGAGGAATAGACATAGGGGAATCATCTGGACCTCTCACACCATTAAGATCAGAGAGTACATCACCCATACCGGAAGAACTAGAGTTGGATGCCACTCCTTCTTTTTCTTTGCAAGAAAGATTAAGGGAATTGGTATGGGAAGAAGATCAATCACGAGGTGAAAGATCTGAGGTACATCCCTGGATAAAAGATTTGACAGAAATCTTTGATAAGAGTTGGCATGGAACACCAAAAGCAGGAACTCCAGTTTCTGAAGTGGAAGGTGAAGAAGGAGGAGAGGATGTGGCAGAGCCAACGGAGAGTTCAGACTCTCCAACACCATTGCAGTTGAGTTACATGAGTGAAAAAGAAACCCAAGGGCAGAACTTGGAGGATGAAAACAGAGAGAAGAAATTGGAAGAGGAAGAGTATGAAGAAGTAGACCCAACAGCTGAGGTTGAGACTACAACCAGGACATCCCAACCCGTTGGACCTGGATCAAGTGGAGCACTTGGATCACAGGCCAATGAAGGTGTCGGCTCAGGGGGATCAGGCGGGCTACCTGGATCTGGCTCTGGGGGGACAGGGAGTGTGGGAAGTAGTGCAACTGAAGCTGGGAATACTGTGAATATCGTGGGGCCAGAAGCAAGGAGTGCTCAAGGGCCACCACTTGGTGGAAGATCCACCACAACAACAACAGGTCTAGAAGGACCAGCACCAGCAAGGGTGCCAGCACCTGTCAGGGGCAGAAGGTAGGGCCACAGATGGCGTTACAACCAACACGGGCAAAACCACCTTTTCCAATATATTCAAGAAAAGGGGATCCCGATGTACACATTAGCCAATTTGAGCACATGTGTATAGTGAACAATGAGAATGGCGATGATGCCAAGATGAGATTGTTTCCTTGTTCACTTATCAAGAAAGCAAGTAAATGGTATGCAAGATTCCCTGATAATCATTTCCTAACCTGGAATGGCTTGAATACAGCATTCCGAAATAGGTTCAGGACAAGTAAAACTGAGGATGAAGTGTATGGAAGTTTACAACAGTTAAAGCAAAAGAAGCATGAAACTGTTGAGGAGTATATGGAAAAGATGGAATTGATGATGAAAAAGCTGGCTGCTGTACCAGCACCAGGTTTACAGAAGACTTGGTTTGTGAGTGGACTAAGACCAGAGTTGCAAAAGAAAGTGGATATGTTACCCCATAATACAGTGGATGAGGCATTTGAAACTGCAAACAGAATTGAGCAATTGGGAATGCTCAGGAGAGAGAAAAGAGATGATGAGGACTCTGAGGATGAGTCAGATGAAGAAGAAGAGCAAGAACTAAAAAGGAAGAGTAAGAGAAAGGAGAAGTTGAAGAGGGATAACTATGAGAAAAGATTGGAAGAAATCTTGAAGAAGTATGCCACAGAGGCTGCAACACATTGGAGGAAGGGTGTATGGTGTGCAAAGTGCCAGAATGAAGGCCATACCACCACAGAATGCCACATGAAGGAGAAACACTGTACTATCTATAAAATGGATAACCATTCTACTGAGAATTGTTACTACAACAGAAAGATAGTTGCAAGAGAACCTAGGCAAGTAAGGGTGCATCAGGTGCAGCCCCAGCCAAGAAGAAACAATGATCAGGACCACTATGGTAGGTCTGGTGGTTATAACAATGGCATGGAAGGGAGAGGTAATTCAAGAGGGAATTACAAAGGAAATTCCAGAGGCAACTATCAGGGTAATCCAAGGGGGAATTACCAGCCCGGGAATCAGGATTACAGAAATAATCCAAGAGCAGACCAAGGGCGAGGACCCAATGGTGAAGAACTATGTTACTATTGTAATCAGCCAGGACATCGCAAGGTAGCCTGTTCTTTCTGGATTAGACACCAGAATGAGATGAGAGCTCATGTGAATGAGGGCCCGGTGGTGGCAGCTCACATGGTTAGGCCATGTGTTGTACCAGAAGTAAGTACAATGATAGTAACAAGAAGTAAAGCCAAACTAATACCTCCAGTAGTAGAGGAACAGGATGATAATGAAGGTGGCAGTGATATGCCTAAAGATGATGAGGCTTGGAGAGATGAGAAGGAACTGCACAAGGAAGTGACAGATACCATAAGGGAAATGCAGAAGAGTACTGATATTCCTGTGGCAGATTCTTCTGATTCTGATGGAGAAGAAGAAGTGAGTGAGGATGAAAGGAAGAAAGAAGATGCAGACATGCAAAATAATGAAGGGACTTTGGCTGAAGTAATATGCCAGACCAAAGCAGAGATTACCATTGGACAGCTATTGGCTGTGGCACCTTATTGTAGACACAGACTGTATCAAGCAATCAATCGAATTGCCCAGAAGATAGGAAGCACAGACCTGAACAGCAATGTGACCACTTATAATGTGAAGCCGGAAGGGTGAGAAACAGTCATGGACTTTGATGATTCTATGCCAGTAATCCAATTGAGAATTGGAAGCACAGAACTAACTGATGTACTGATAGATGGAGGCTCAGGAGTAAATATCATGACAGACCAATTAAGAAAGAAGCTTGGCCTAAGTAATATGAAACCAGCCCCATTTACAGTAACAATGGCAGATCAAAGAAGTGTACAGCCATTGGGATTAATAAGAGGAGTTAAGATACAGATACAGAAGATGATCTTTATGATCACAGTAACTGTGTTGAAGACGGATGAAGTAATGGAGGCTTACTCCTTATTATTGGGACGTCCGTGGCTGAAACAGGCCAGGGTATTCCATGACTGGAATTCTCAGTTACTAACCGTGCATAATGGGATACACGAGATACAAATTACCACAAAGAAATCTAGTAGATTACCTGCTACGAGAAGACCTCGAGGGGTCAAAGAGTATGACTAGAGAAGAGGACTGGATGAGGAGCAGGAAGCTACCCTATTTGTTGCACACCCAGAGTGGGAACAGGTTGCAGAGATGCGGCTGGAAGGCCTAAGTTGTTTAAGGGGTATCTGCTGTGGTGTAGTGTCAACAACACCGATTGAAGAGGAAACCAGCAATTACCCATCACATTTCTATGAAGAAAAAGAAGGAGAAATGGAAATCCTAGAGGAACCAGCCACTGTGAGTTTACAGGATGAAGTGGTGACTAGTTGGACAATCATAGCTGATGAGCAAGTGAGGGAAGTGAATGTGGGAACTAAAGAGGAACTGAGGATGGTGAAGGTAGGAGCTGATTTGGAGCCAGAATTCTTTGAAGAAGCTAAGAGTTTGTTCATCAAATACAGAGATGTATTTGCTTGGAGCTATAAGGATTTAAAAGGGATACCACCTGAAATCTGTCAGCATAAGATTGAATTGGAACCGGGGTCAGTACCAATCAAGCAGGCAAGGTACAGAATGAATCCCAACTACGCACAGAAGGTTGGTGAAGAGATCAAGAAGTTGGCTGAGGCTAAGTTTATATACCCAATAGAGTATACAACTTGGTTGTCACCCATTGTGATAGTTCCCAAGAAAAATGGTAAACTAAGAGTTTGTGTGAACTACAAGAAGCTGAATGCTTGTACGAAGAAAGATCCTTTCCCTTTGCCATTCACAGAAGCAGTATTAGACACTGTGGCAGGCCATGAGATGTACTCATTCATGGATGGCTTCAGTGGTTATAATCAAGTGCAAGTAGCAGAAGAAGACCAAGGAAAGACAGCTTTCATCACAGACTGGGGTGCTTATGCATACAAAGTCATGCCCTTTGGACTTTGTAATGCACCAGCAACCTTTCAGAGAGTGATAAGTGAATCTTTTCATGAGTATCTGGATGATTTCATGCAGGTGTTCTTGGATGGTTTCAGTGTGTACAGCTCTAAGAATGAGCACTTGCATAAATTGGAGTTATGTCTGGCCAGATGCAGGATAAGAGATCTGGGCCTGAATCCAGAGAAGTGTACTTTCTGTGTAACCCAATTTGACTGAGTAGGCAAAGAAGAGGGATTTCTTTTCATCTTTCCAGCT
This sequence comes from Takakia lepidozioides, assembly GCA_030704615.1. Taxonomy (NCBI): domain Eukaryota; kingdom Viridiplantae; phylum Streptophyta; class Takakiopsida; order Takakiales; family Takakiaceae; genus Takakia; species Takakia lepidozioides. Next base: position 77,583,652 of record CM060731.1, read on the forward strand.
CCATTCGATGTACACAAGTATTGTCAGAGTTGTGATGAATGTCAGAGGCTAGGACCTTTGCAGAGATATGGGAAAATGGCTTTGCATCCTACAACGCCTACGGAACCATTTCAGAAATGGGGACTAGACTTTGTTGGACCAATTAACCCACCAGCCAAGAATACACAGAACAGGTACATAATTACAGCCACTGATTATACTACGAGGTGGATGGAAGCTAAAGCGTGTCCCTTTCTAAACTGACTTCCGTCCTTTCTTCCGCCGACCATTTCCCTGAAATTATCCTGCGTCCACCTGTCACTGATTCTATGGATTCTGTAACCCTAGTAGGCTGTGTTAAACTGTGACAGGTTGTGTCATACTGTGGTATGCCGTGATAGGCTGTGATACACTGTGGTAAGCTGTGATAGGCTGTGACACGCTGTGGTAGGTTGTGATATGCTGTGTCGCGCCTTGATGGGCTGTGATAGGATGTGTCGCGCTTTGATGGACTGTGATAGGCTGTGTCGTGCCTTGATGGGCTGTGATATGCTGTGTCGCGCCTTGATGGGCTGTGATAGGCTATGTCGCGCTTGTTCTGCCCGCCACGGTCATATATGCTCGGCGACAAGTGCTCCATATTCCGTTGGTAACACTGGCGCAGCCCGTGACGGCTTTTGCGTTTTAACATGCAAATCATGCTGTAATGGTTTGTCATAGATACCACTGTACCCCTTCAACTTATTGGCATTGACTCTTCCCAGCATTTCTTTGTTAATGGTTTGTAACATGACGGTGTTGTTATCATACATCTTTTGTATGACATAAGGTCCTTTCCATGGTGATTTAAGCTTAGAAGCTTTAATCTTTCCCTTCTTCTGCAACCATAGAACCAAATCTCCCGTCTTAAAAGTCTTTAACTTGCCTTCATTAAACTGTTCCTTCCTCTTCATCTGAATTTTGGTCATATTATCAGCTGCATCAGCACGTACTTCTTCCACATGGTATAATTCATGTTTCCTGACCTTAATGGAATCTTGTAATTCCATTCTCTTTCCCCATTCCGTTCTCATGGTAGGTAACAGGAATTCCACTGGAAGTAAAGCTTCCATACCATAAACTAATTGGAATGGTGTATACTTAGTGGTGACTTTATATGAAGTCTTGTATGACCACAAAGCTGTCAGCAGCTTTGTATTCCAATCCGTTCTGTTTGCATTGACTATCTTAGTCAAGATAGTACATAGTATTTTGTTGGTAGCCTCTGCCTGCCCATTACCCTGTGGGTAATATGTTGTACTCTTCCTATGCACAATCATGAACTCTTTAGTCAATAATTCAATGGTCTCATTAATGAAGTGACTTCCCTGATCACTGATAAATTCCAAGGGAAGACTAAGAGACAGAGACGGGGAAAGATTGTAGTGGCGGATCCACTGGCTTCACGGAATCCGCATGATAATGTTTCCCAAGCTCTTGTGCAGGAAGGGGCACAGCAGCAGAGAGAACTGCTATTACTGGAAGCAGGACCTTCAGAGAGGGAAGAGGAAGTTACTTCAGTATCACAGCCATCACAGCCAGATGATCGGCTTGTCACAAAGTTACCACAAGTTGTCCATGCAGTTCAACCAGAAATAATTGATTTAGAAAAAGAAGGGTTAGATATTCCCACTACAGAACAGGTGTAGGCAGAAATTGAGAAGGGGGACCTTCTCTATGAATATTCTGGTATGGTCAAGGACACAGTGATTCTGGAGGTGCAATGGTTGTCCAGGGGAAACCCTGCGGCGCATATAATACACACACCTGTGACGGAGGCACCACAGGTAGAATGCCAAGACACTGCAGCACCAGTGACGGATGGAGTGGTTCAGGAAGAAAATCTGGTGGGGCAATGGCCTGAGTGGTTCGTAAGGCATCACACTGTTGAGGATCAGGGAGAACAGCAGCAAATTCACCAAGATGACCCTCAACAGGCTATGCTTATGAGTTCCATAAGCAGGACACTTAATTTGTTGGGTACTTATGTCAAATCCCATGTTCCCACTACTCAATTGGCAGCTTTGAGGGAGGAACTCAGGAAGGAGTTTGAGGCTCGACTTGCCACAGAGTGTGCAAATAAGGTCGATGAAGAGGTCACTCTCAAGATGCAGCAAGACTTGGAGAGTACAGAAGCGGCTTTGCAATTGGCCAAGGAACAATTGATTGAGGCAGGCCTCGCGCAAGACCAGTTGCACCAAGCACATAAGCAACAGCTGTACCAAATGCAAGTGAAGCATGAAAGCAAGTTGCAACAAGTGAATGCACTACATACGGAGTTGCAGACAGTGCATGACAGGATGGCCATACAATGTGCTACACTCACAACTATGCTTGACCAATCTACAACACAAATAAACAGTCAAGCAGAAAGATGTACGAAGGCAGAGGCAGAAAATGTTGAGCAAGTGAAACTCATTGTCGATATGACGAATACAATCTGTCGCAATGAGGATACTTTCAAGCAATACAGACAGGTTGAAGCTGACCAAGAGAGACACATACTGGAGTTGCAACAAACGGTCATGGCCAATAGAAATGAAATCTTTGTCACTAACAAGGCTTGGAAGGAAGCCAATAATCTGCTTGCTGCCTATGCAAATTTGGTTGAACCTCATGCGAAGCGCATGGAGGCTTTACAACAGCAGTTAGATATGTACAAACTCAGAGAGGAGCAGACTCTCAGAGGTACCACAAGCAACTTAGTGGATAACCACCTTATGCAGGTCTGGTTAGTACAAAATGCTGCTTTTAACCCACCTAAAACTCCAGCTGCAAGGGAGTACAGTAGGGCTATGATTATGCCCTTCAACCAAATTCCCATTGTGTTGGATTTGGCTTGGAAAGAATTTAGTCCTCCGCAATCATTGGCACATTACTATCAAATCATGCGCATTTGGCTGCCAGTGGCAACTAGAACTAAGGTTCTTCCAAACAATCGACCCATTGAGGATTATCACTTTGCGCAGTACTGGCATGAGGCAAGTACCATGTTGAAGGAATTAATTGCCTTCCAAGTTGTACATGGATTCCTTTATACCAAGACCAAGGAGGTAGCAAGTATTGTCATGGGCTGTGGGGTATACTACGCTGCTTGTTTTCTGGTACGTTACCACATTGAGCAGCACAAGATGCAATCGCGCTTTCTGAGTTATTCCAGTGGGGATCATTGGGTCTTACCTTCAGTGCCACCACATATGTACCTATATGAGGCAAAAGTTATGATGCAAAAGGATTCTCAAATTCGTTCATGGTTTCATGCGGCCTGGAACAATTTGTCAACACAGAAATTCGGCCCTGACGATATTTTCTTTAAGGGACATGAAGGATGGAAATACTTGCACAATTCACAAGTCATTGGTACCCCACTCACCTGGACAGACAAAGAGCTCAGGGTCTTCACCAATTTTGCCATTCAGCGTTTGCAGCAAGTTTTAAAATTTAAACTTCCAGACATGGTAGGACAACATTGTATGCCCCAGAGGATTCCACAAAAAGTTCGACAATTAAAACACCTGAGAGGCGATGAGGATTCTGATACAACTGTTTCTTCAGCGGACTCTTTTGACATGGGAGAAGACTATGCAATTCAGATGGCAGAGAAGAAGCGACGGGGGTCTCCTATGCCTGAAAGGTTACCTCGATATCAGCCTCCAGAGGGCCTCACATATCCAGGTAGTGTTCAATCATCTCCGTCAACCAGTGACAGACCTCGGGCTCGTACACAGAGTCCTTCACGAGACTCTCAACGTCAGAAAGGTACTCGCTCACAAAGGTTTGCTAATCCCAATCAGTAAACCGTGAGGACACAGCTTTTTGAGAGGGGAAGGCGTAATGTTAGAGGACTGTCTGGGACTTGGACACTTATACGGGATCTGTGGGGTACCCTTAATTTTTGCACAGACTGAGACCAACAGGAGCCTTAGGGGTGACAGCAGCGCACTTTAGAAGGGAGTTACACAGTCCGTCACAGTCCGACACAGCCAACACAGCTCGTCACAGTCCGACACAGCCCGTCACAGCCAACACAGCTCGTCACAGCCGACACAGCCCGTCACAGCCAGTCACAGCCGTCACAGTCAGTCACAGCTCGACTGTGGACTAAGTAAGATAACAGTTCATACAGAGAAGAACCAACATCGGTCACATGGCTCAGCGTCCTTCCAGCCGCCATTATTGTGAATCGTTTGACATGAATCTTTGATCCCAGAAAACTTATTAAGTACCAATCTCGGCAGTATACATGTGCACATATGCCAACTCAAACCTCCTTTACGGTTGCCTAGGATAGGTCTGGTATGATACAATCTCCCATAAGGTCACAGACGCAGCCTCACTTTGTGGCTCGGTGCCGCGGCAATATTGGAGTGCAGGCATTGTCCACCCATCGAAGTAGACGTTAATGTAAGAAATCTACAGCTTTCCTGCCAGGTTAAACGTATGCATGAGGACAGCTTGTGACGCTGGCCTATTATTATTGTACCCACCTCCTTCGACGATGCACATTTTGTCTACTGGACAGGCTTGGATGTTTTGCCCGTCGGGCCTTTTAAACTGGAAGTTGTTGGACCAAGTCCACTTGTCGTCCGATTTCTGCTCTAAACTGATGTCAAAACGCTGGTTGACAACCTCATTCAATATCCTGATCGTCATTGTAAAAGCAATCCTCTGTTTCCATTGCACATTCTGATGGTAAGGAGCTGTCCTTGTTTCCGTGAAGAAGGGCAATTGCGCATCGTGGGCATGTTTCTCAAGGAACAGGGTAGCCCAAAAGGAAGCTGATGAAGCCCTCAAAAGCAGTGCAACATGGACAAAGGCAGGAAAGAGATGCGTGAGTGGTGGCTTTTCTTCCTCGCCTTGGCTGTCGCACAGCGATGCTCGAATGTGCGATCGGAGGCGTTGATGGATTGCAATTGATACTGGGTCAGGGTGCCTGCTCGCTCAAGTTGATGGGAATGCGGGGTTGAACTTGGGGGCGGAAAGTGGTTGTTCGCAGTCCCAAAAGGATACTGGAGCTATACATTGAGCAAGGTGTTGAATAGGAACAGCAAGTGGAGACCGTCCAGCGAACTCCGTGACTGAGAGAATGGCAGGCCACCATCACAAAAAGCAAAATGGGACGCAAAGAAGTGTAGTGAAGGGATAGCTGACAGTTTCAGGGCGCGCAGCACTGATGGCACTCAAAGTGTGCTCTTGCTAGCATTTGGAACGCTCACTATGCCCACATCTGCAACCAGCTTCAGCTCCCAGTCCACCCACATTTCTGCACCCTCCTCGCCATTTTCGGCCATCTGAGGAGTCTTGTTGCGACCAGTCTTGAAGGTAGTGTTGCCTCGTCCACCCTGACCTCCCGGCAGCAGCAGCTCTTGCTTCCCTGGAGTCCCAGCAGAACATCGCCATTCCTTCCGTCTTCCCAAAGCCGTGGCCTCTGTGTTGACATTGGCTTCACCTGCTTTAACCTTGGAAAAAGCTATTATGAAGGTTTGAAGAAGGAGTCCAAGGAATTCTTAGGGAACCTGCAGTGAATCCCAAAAGACGTGGGAACAGTTTTTAATGGTGAGAAAGTTTTCGTGTTAAAAAAAAGAAAAAAAAGCCTTTTGATCTAATTTAAAGGATTTAGAGCCTAATTGGTCATATCTTTGTCAAATGAGCTCCATTTGACTCAGTTTTTGAGGGGATAGCTGCAGGAAGGGGAAATTTACCTATCTAGACCTGGTTTTTGTTTTTGGGACTCTGCTAAAAATCTATGGAATTTTTAGAGTGTGAGTGTGCCGTGAAAGATCCACAATTCTGTTTCTAGAACCTGTTCTGGTCTATATGAGAGACAAATCTGTGGATGTCCTCCTTGTATGGCTGGGGGGAATGGGGACGTAATTGAAGGGCAGGTCTCTTCTCTTAGCCTGTGCACACACGGGGACAGGATTTATGTTTCCCAAGGAACTCAGATTGATTTGAGTGGAGAACAGTTGGACGAGTTGATTGCATACACTAGAAGCATTCGTGTCATTTACCACTGGGGTAACGACTCATTTTGAGTCGTAAAAGTCAAAAAACTGGGATCGACTGGAAGTTACAACAGACGTGGTAGTTGGGGTTGGACATTCAATGATTGGAGTGGTAAAGGACGCAGACGCGCGAACAACTGCTCAGCGATTAATGCGATTAATGCTGAAGAACCACGTGGCGTAACCAGGCGGGCCGCCTTTGTGTCTAACCTTTTGGGCTGACTTTGACTTTTCCCCCCGGATGAGTGGACTGACTCACCCGGGGCGCGGTGACACATGGACGCGGACGTGGATGCGGACGTGGATGCCGATGTGGCGGCGCCGCGACGAACGGCAATGCTGCCGCGTGGCCACGGGCCCAAGACGCCACATCGCAGTCGGCCACATCACTTGGAGTGCTGCATGTGACGTCGCAACAGCCACTGGCGAAGTCAACTGCACAACTACCGGCAGACGAATCCACGGGGACCACGTGAGGAGAGTGTGTGGGTCGACGCGTGGCGTCGTCCCCACGCAATGGCAGTGACGGGTACGACTGCTAGTGGAAAGACGCAGAGTGCCTGTGCCATCTTGGGACTGCTTTGGCCAACTCCGCTGCCACTGTGCTAGTTGGTTGCACTACAGTAGGAAAGCACGAAAAATGAGCACTTGTAGTGGTTTGTGTGAGTTTCCAACTGACCTGCATTCTAAGCTGAAAATATGGTTCTGATGCATTCTACTGGTTTTTAGTGGTTCACCCATATGCAGGGGAATTGAGAAGCAATGATACTGGGCGAGACTCAGAACACAGACCACGATACATGCACAACATCACGTTAATGAACCAAATAGACGAGGCAACAGGGAGACCAAAGACCATCACACATACACATAGAAGGTGGACGGACACGACGACAAGTCAGAAAATGTGATATTACATTCAAATTAGAGACCGTCACGGCACACCTATATATGAGCAAGACTAAATGCCAACATACATGGTTGCCGGACATCACTTAAACTGTCATGGCCCAAATGTTCAAAACTGGTAACGTGAGTATCATACACACTTCTATGAGTATCATTACACACCAACAGGGACTACAAACATGAAATGTCACTTGATACTTTCACCTTTCCTCATACTCTTCTCTGGCCACAGAGTCACCGTGCCTTTCACGTGCGCTAGTGTGGTCTGGGGGGGGGCATCATCCACATTTGGGCAAGGCAATGTAATACTTGGAAGCATGATCTCCTGGACTTTCACCTTGTACCACCCGGATCGAATGTCCTTGCAGTGGAACTTGTCAACCCCGGCTATTCTCACCACTTCCGCCTTGGCGGCGGCTGTCTTTGACCGCTTGTCGTGGGGGTTCAGGAGAAACACAGGATCTGATATCTGCAGACACCAACATCAGGGTCCACTCAGCAACAAACATAGCAATGACAGGGTGAAAGTCAAGCGCAGCTGGGCATGGAAACGATCTTGGTTGCCACAATACTGAATCAGCAGCCAATTCACGGTGTACCAACGTACCTTGAAGCGAAGCTCGTCGCTGAGGGTGGCAACTGAGGAAAGCTGCCCACGTGTCTTCAACTGCAGCAGCAAAAAGAGGTTTAGTCAGACGGATAAGAATAACATGAACTTTGGTGGTTGCAATGGTATAAACACACCTCCACAGAGCAAGCTAACAAACACCCTGCTCAGACCCTAGCACTACAACTTCATGGCAAAAATAACCCTACTAAAAACCAGCCAGGCAAAGCAAGGAGCCATGAATGCATGCCTGGGGAACCACGTCCTGCTGCGATGATGGTGTCGGGGACAGCCCACTCCTCTTGCTCACTGCAATGAATACACATTGCAACGCTTCAGGAAGTGTATCCATAAAGGAAACCAACCAAGTAAGTTTGCGGAGAGGGGCTGGGAACAACCATACCTGGGCGCTGCCTCCTCATGCCGGGGGGGGGAATCCGGAATGCTGCCGCCGTAGCACTATGGTCGTAGGCGCAGGACCCACCTTCTTCACATTTGACCCCACTGCCACTCCATGTACATGTGGTCCCTGCAAAACATATAGTGCCAGCCTTGCGTGAGAGGGCATCCGGGGGGAACAAAACAAACATGGACTTTGGCTTCGATGTCATGTTGCAAACAGTAAGGTTAGTTTCACCTGCATGGGCGCAGAAGTACTTCCCCCAACGACCCCATCCTCTCCCACATTCAAGCTGCCAGTCGGGGTCAGCTTCCGCGTGCTTGTGAAGACACGCACATCCTTGGAGCAAAACAAATCTTGGCAGTAGGGCCAGACTGTTTCTAAAAGGTAGTCTGAATCGAGCCCCTCACTGACATTGCCAGTGACATCAAATGACAATGGATGGACCATGTTCAAAGGGGAGTTCCCCCTCCCCTTGTGTGGTGAATCATCCACTAGGAGGGTGTTGGATTCGTTAAATCCAGAAAATTCCGACCACACCCTCGACAGTCTCTTCTGTAAGTTCTATACGGCACGCCCTTTTGTGGGGTGTGGCTCTGTCAAGGGGTCACACTCCTCTTGTGACCACACAAAGAGGGGAGAACCCTTGACCCCCTGCATGACCACTTTGAAGATGTCTGCAACATTCCCTTGGAAGCACAGGACCATATCCCAACGTAGAAATACGGAAGAGAAGGTTTAAAAACTCGCAGACCTGGGGCCTTGGGAAAACAAATACTTGTTGGTGGTCAACACCCATGGCCAATGACGCCTCGGGTTGGGCTGAAAGTTAGGAATAGAGTGGCACATGATCCCGTTCAGGTCTAGAACAATTAGTTTCGACTTTTCTATGAATGGAGCTTTTGAAGGGGTGTCACGGGGTCTCACCTCAGTGGGTTGGGAGACAACAGTCACCCCGGAGGGCAAAGTTTCGGTCCCCCTGCAGCCTGGACCAGGCAAACTACCACCCTCTCCCTACAGCTTCCCCTTTTCCCATCATGAGCAATGACCCCCCCATCGTCCATGTCATCCCCACCAACTTGCTGGACCTCTCCCTCTTCAACGAGTGGACCCTGCCCCACTGTGAATATCATCAACAACAGCCCGGACCTCTGTCACATCCCTACCCACTACAATTACTTCCTCCTTGTCAGGTACAATGGTCGCAGCAGGGGGGTCTTCCATAATGCCACCCGTCACACCCCTTTTTGCCCCATCATGAAGTATACTATCTTCTTCAGTTGTGCTTCCATCCCCTCTCCCGCTCCGCAGAGAGAGCCGCAAGCCTCTCCGGGCCACGATGCGGGCGCGGCTGCCATTGAGTTCCCCGCTCCCTACGCATACAAACACCCACCCGTACTGGTAAAAACCAGAAGAAGAGGCCGAATGTGCAGGATTTCAGGCATTGGAGATGGCTAGGTTTGGCAGAACCCCTCGGTATCATGCGTGGGGGCCCCACATACCCACCCAAATCTTAGTACAACAACAGATTCATGAATGGAAACCGGACTTCAAAAATACCTGGCATCAAAAACAGACTCTGATGGGTGCCAGTCGCAGTGTTATTGCACTCCGCCCCGAGCTCGGACAGTGACGGGCTCCGCGCTTTGCGTCTTTTCTGTATTTGCCCATCCACACACTGTCAGTACAAAATGCCAGGAGCATATGGACAAAGCACTGCCCTGCATATCACATAACAACTAATTCTGCACAAGCAATAAAACCCACTCGTGGGTGTCTCTTCCATCAGAACATGCCACAACGTAAGAGCAATGAGAAGGGGGTGAGGGAGATTACCAAACGGGCTGCTTGGCCTGCAACTCCTGCCCGGCCCCAACGCGAGGGGTTCGTGACACAAGCACGCGCTTGCTTCATCCCTTCAGCCTTTGCAAGTCCACGAGGGGACTCCCAGTAGGCAACAAGCTTATCCCAATAGGCGGGTTCAGTGTTCATTGGCCTCACACCAGTCTTCGCCCATTTATCTTTCAGTTTTGCTCTTTCTCCTTTCATTATCTTCCCACATTGCTTCACTATAAAATCACGATTGGCAGGGATAGGTGTGTACTCGTACATTCCATTTATGCCCTCTATTACTGTTGACATGGCACTCTGGACTGCTGGTCAATGTCTTGTACGCTTGAGTCAAGGTAACGCAATGCCAGGCCACGCAAATCACGCTGCCAGTGTTCCTTACCTTCGCAGCCAGCATTGATGACTCCATTTCCATGCACCTCCACCTTGTGGCGCTTTAGCCTGCAGCCACCCTTCCCTCTCCATCTCCTTCCCATTGTTTCATGGCATGACGTCGTTCCTTCCTCAGCTCTGATGTCCGTTTCCTGCCCCCATGCTCTGGAGCAGCGCCGTCATACGTTGTGGGGGGTGACTGATGTGTGCCGGAGGGGGGAGGGCCGTATGGAGATGTGGGAGGCCCCCATTGTGACGTGGCAACATCAGGAAGCCAGCGCCACGACCCCGAAGCAGGGGGGGCTCCCCATGGTGCACTCTGTTGTGGAGACCATCCGGCAGGGGGTGGGTGCCAAGGTTGGTGTTGGTTGGCATTGTGTGGTGGCTGTGAGTGCTTTGCTGCAGCTTCACTCCCCTTCCGCTGCCAAAAACATCCCACACACAAGGTGCATCAGCTGTAGTCCTACTGAACACAACGTCACCAGAGCACAAACCATCCCACAACCACAACTATGGATTGGCTGACCTCAAACCCACTCCCCTGCAGCGCAAGTGCCAAAAACTGAAAAGGAGAGGGACAGAATGTCCTCATAACATGTAAGCCCATTCATTGGTGAAGAAACAAATGTGGGCGGGTTCACATCAGTACCACATGAAACTTACCAGGAAACAGAACATCCATCCGGGTTTTGCACATATCCAGTGGACATCTATTCACACAATCAGCAAATGGCTGTATGGCGGAGCCCAGCAACGGAGCCCCAAAGGCCTAAAGACTCTCAATGTTGGTAAACACAGGTGCAGACACAATTCAATTGAAAGGATATTGCAGACCTAGCCTCGTTGGAGTTATCAACGCATATAGCAAATGCGTACTCCAACGCAGGTGCAATGACGTGACAAAGCAACATTTCCTTGACCTAAAAACTAGTCCCTCTGCACACAGTGGTAGACCTGAAGGTTTTTCCACGATGTCCTCCCCCATGACACAAATTGAAAACATGTTCAGGGATGTTTTCTGCCTAACTTCATTTTCTGCCCAATCAGATCTCCTCTACGCTGATGATGTTGCCCTTTTGGCACAATCCCCGTCTTTTCTGCAACGCCATATCAAAATTTTGGAACAGTTCTGCAAAGACTATGGGATGCAAGTCAATCTTAGCAAGACCAAGATCATGGTCTTCAATGGCCAGGCTGATCGTAGATTCATCTTCAACCAGCAGGAAATTGAGATTGTCAAATCATACCGGTACCTAGGTCTGGTTATCCACTCCCCCAAGTTTCACTTTGCAGCCACTGCCTTGGACAGATTGACTAAAGGTAAGGCGGCCTCCGTCCGCCTTCACGCCAAATGCAAGCAAATACATCTGCGGCATCCCCGACCAAAAAGTGGTTGTTTGACACCGTCGTCAGCCCTGCTACCATCAATGGTTGTGAGTTCTGGGCACCTGGTGTCCCTGTCTCCTGGTGGAAAAGAATTTGGAACCATTACAGTCATCTTTTCTCCAAGCAATGCTTGGCGCCAGGAGCACAACTCCATCTCAGATCCTAGGTGCAGAGTTCGCATGTGTACCATTGCAATCCGAGGCACAGTTCAGGCTTACAATCTTTCTCCATAGATTGCAGGCCCTTCCACCCAAAGGGCTAGTGGCAAGGGCCCTCACAACATCTATGAGGCTCAAAGCTGCAGGTTTCGGGAACTCCTGGTATGCTCGAGTGGACAGTTTATTGAAACGTAACGGACTTTCTACTGCTTTCCTATTACCAATGAACCCACATGAGGTGGACATCACATCCAGACATGACCGCAACAGACTCATTCGGAGAGAGCTTATGGAATTACATGTCAAGAGAACTTGGATGCTACCCAATCTCACAACAAAGCTCCACTTCTATCGAGAGACATTCTTGGTGCTCCGCGATGATAGAATCTTCAGACCAAATTACCTTTCAGCACCCTTACCTCCTTCCCTCTTGAGGGCATTGGGGCGGTTCAGGGTGGGTTCCCACAACCTACGGATAGAGACTGGCAGATGGGAAAACCTGCAACGGGAGGACCGCCTATGTCCAGCTTGCATAGGGCGCAGCAAGGAAATTGAAACTGAAGAACACTTCTTCTTCTTCTACTGCCCTGTATACTACGAGATCCGTTTGAACAACTTTGTGGATATGTGCATCCCAGTTTCAGTTTCAGGAGAACTCAACGCCCAGAAAACAAGAACACAAGTAGGGGTAGAACTCACCTCATGCGCAGCGGTTTTGTGCCGTTTGCGCACCTTTTGGAGAGACTCTGCAGATGGAGGTGCAATTTCCTCCGAACTGTCCTCCACCTCATCGTCGTCGCCCATGCTATACTCGCTTGTGTCAAAATCCGAACTCGAAGACCGCCCACCGCTCTGCCTTCCCTCTCGCACCGACGCCATCTGTACCGGATTCAGTCGAGCCAGGCGGGGGCTCCTTCGCACCGCGGGGCTGGAATGTGCAGAAGTGGGAGGAGGTGATGCTGCCTCGGCGGTCGAGCGCTTCTTACTAGGCGTGGACATAGACCAGACAAGATGAGAAGCGAGGACATAGACCATGACAGATGAAGCGAGCGACATAGACCATGACCAAGATGAAGAGAGCGAGGACATAGAGACAAGAAGACGAGCAAAGACCAAGACAGGCAAGGAGGAAAGAAGGACAAGGAGGGGAGTGTGATCACACACCCCCCCGATCTGTAGTGAAGATCCGCCGTTGTTGATTTCAAATATGAACACGTGTCGTGCATCCGACACTATGGCCTTTTCGACTTTGAGACGTTAAACCCTAAACCACTTACAATCCTCCAGACAACTAGATGTAGTGATTCACACAACTGACATGGATCCGTTAACTTTTTTTCCGTTCAAAATTAGGCGAAGGAAACACACTGCAATGATGCCGTGTATGGCTCCGCTTTACATGCATTCTTGGAGAAATGCGCATGATGTGTGAGAAGTGAACACAGTGCTCTGCCAAATGATTCAGCAAAAACAAACTCAACTGTAGTGGTTCTCCCATCGCAGAGAAGGGTCCATTCGACACCCATCGCACCATGCCAGGTTGAGGTCCTCACACACACACCTACACACCGAGAATTTGCGAACCCACATCAGCTGGGAGAACATGGAAATTACCCCGTGGATCACATGCAAGCATGAATGAGAAATGGGTTTATGTTACATGGGAGATTTTGGTGTACCTGCGCGACATGCAACTCTGTCTACATACTCCATAAGTCGTTGTCCCAAGACCCAAGTGGACAGGGGAGGCCGGTGAGTCTGTACCACAAATGGTAATCATACAGCAGAGGGTACTGCTGCCCAACGTGCAAAAGCCGCCGGCTGCAGGATGCTAGGCATGCGAACTCAGGCACAACACGCCTCCTCTGCACCCCACTCCGTCCCAACCAATGCAAAACAACCGTGCATGCATTGACTGCCCTCTGGCTTTCTCTCCAGGCATTTAGGGGTCTGCGATCTGCTACACGTAAGTGTCTTTGAATGCGACGATCAAAGGATCTGGTCACTTGCAGTTGCCGTCTCAAGGGCAATATTGCAAGAATCAGAATTAAGTAAGAAAGATGGTGGAAGACGCTGCAAACAGCAAATGAGTGAAGTGGCAGGGCGATGTTCCATTTTTAACATGCTCCCCTTCCCGCCATGGTGATAGAGCCACACAAATGGATTCCCTTCCCGCCACGGTGCAATTTCACGGCAACGGAACGGGATTGTCCGCCGAAACGTGATTTGGAGATGGCCTAAGACAAGTGGCGCAGGTTCTGGCCTTGTAGTCAGGTTGTTCACACTTCAATGCACACATTTCATACACATTCAACCATATGCCCAAGATCACAACGTCGTCAATCGTGAAAATTGAAATTCCACGTACGTCCTCCGATTCCTCACACACACACGAACTGTAGAGACAGGTCGTTTTCCAGGATGTCGTTGTTTGAGTCGATTTTGGTCATTTCTCTCAGTGTCTTGTTGAAAAGATTCTAGTTATGATGGGAAGCATCATGATGGCTTTTAAATGGTTTGCTGTTGAGTGTAACTTTTCATCATGTTGTGGAATCTACCGGTTGGTATAAAATGTCAATTGTCTTCTCTGCCAAAGGATGTGCGGCTGAACCTTTCAAATTGAGATTGCAGGAGGAGGGAATTGACGGTAGTGAAATGGGAGTGGCAGAGCCAAATTGAGGAATCTCTGCAAAGGAGAATCTGGCCCCTGCAACGGCGTGCACAAACAGCATTGAAGAGGCTCCCCAACAAAAATGAGTTCCCCTCGCCCATGCGGAGGACTTCCAAGTAATCACCCCTGTAGACAGAACACCGAGATGACAAGTTGTGGGAAAGAGAAGTGGCACGTGCCCGAGCCCTTGGGCTTTCAAGGATGCCATGCCCATGTGAACGTTGTTTGGGCACTACAAGTAGATCTGAGGACGGTGTGCGCACACATCTCCTTCACCACAAAAGACATGAAGCATTTCGGGTGTGGATTGGAGATGGACCTGCAGACGAAGACGATGAGGAGTGGGCACAATTGGACAATGCACACCCCCGAGGGAGCCATACAGACAGGCCAGACGAGGACTATGTCATGGGCGCATGACATGAACCAGGCATGGACGGAGGGGTGGAGATTACTCGATGTTGCAGGAAGCATTCCACATCATGGACGATGCTGAAGAGGGGGACGACGCTGCGACAACTGGGGATGGTGATGACGCAGGAAATGAAGGCATTCACGTGGGGAAGGCGTGGAAGGAGGTGGAGACGGAGAATTGAATTCTGCACACATGACACTAGAAGAAGCATGTGTGCCACTGTACGAGGGATGCAAATCCACAAAGCTTGCTGCCACCATGCTGTTGATGAACCTGTGCACAACCCACGGTGTCTCAGACCATTTTGTGGACGAGTTGTTCTCTTTGCTTCGGCTGAACTTGCTTCCACAACCAAATGAAATGCCAAAAAGCTGTCACATGGCCAACCAAATGATTGGGAAGCTCGGCCTCAACTACGTGAAAATTCATGCATGTCCAAAAAGACATGTACTTTTCAGAAGAGAGTACAAGGATGCTATGGAGTGCCCCAAATGCGGTGCAGCTCGATACCATGATGTGGGCAGGTTACAACAGCCAGCCAAGGTGTTGAGGTACTTTCCCCTTATCCCCCGTCTATTACGAATGTACAAATGCAAGACCATTAGTGAGCTCATGACTTGGCATTCCAGGAATGCCTCAAACGATGGTTTGGTAAGGCATGTCCCAGATTCCCTTGCATGGAAGCATATAGATGCAACTTGGCCCGATTTTGCCGAGGACCCACGCAATGTGCGATTGGCTGTATCTACGGATGGAGTAAACCCATACGGATCAAAGAGTTGCACATGGTCCACATGGTCCGTGCAGTTGGTGGCATACAACCTGCCACCATGGTTGACAACAAAGAAATTCTTTGACATTCTCATGACACCATCTACCGCCGCTGGTTTGGCATGATATGATTGTAGTTCACATTCTTAATGAACGCTTTCAGCCTTGACCTCTTTGCGATCTTCTTCTGGGATTGCTTCTTCATAATTTATGAAAGGGAAAAGCAGCTACACATCAAATTCTTGCAAGTACAGGGGGGTACTCAGGCCTCATTGGGAGAAAGAGTGCCATAAACACAGACACATCCTTAAATGTAAAAATTGGAGAAGCGAACGTCTGGTGGCAATAACTGCCTAAACCAGAATTATACTCCATTCCAGCGCACATGTAAAGGGTCGGATGATAACTCGGAATCCCAGTTGGAGATAATGAGACGAATACATGACTATCTTGCGAGTTTCAACTTTCTTGGAGGTAGTTTCCAGTTTCTCTGGTGTCACAACTGCCTTCAAGCTGGGTTTTTTTCGGAATTAAGTCCCACTCGCAAATGCAGAATGTCTCCCTCATCTGCGTGGGCAAAATGGGGTTTGGCATGATATGATTGTAGTTCACAACCAAAGGGCATATTCTTCAGCCTTGACGTCTTTGCGATCTTCTTCTGTGACGCCTTCTGCATAACTTGTGAAATGGAAAAGCAGCTACACATCAAATTATTGCGATGCCACTCAATGGCACTATGAACGTTTCGAGCATGCTGTCAGAAAACTAGACGGGCAAAAACCCAATTCAGCAGCCTCGCCTTGCGTGGATACTTGGGAATTGATGCCAGAAGGGCATGCCCGTATGCGCGCTCCATCGTGCCTCCATCCAGCACATTCTGTAAATGATGAATGACCAAGACCCCGATGTCACACCGTTCTGAGAAGCCACTACGCGCGCTCACAGTATACGAAGGCCTTGCCGTGTCAGGATTTCCATTCCACGTCCCGCCATGTCCGACGCAACACTTGCATCCTTGTCTCTGCCAAGTGGAGGCAGCACGTATTAAAATATCTATTCCCCCAAGGCCACATTTTGTTTACCTCTTTTTGTGAAAGCCACGTCAGCAAATGTGATGCCGAGTCATGGGTGCAATGAATGCGCAGTGGTTCATGGAGTCGATGAGTCGACTATATATTCACTTTAATGAATAAATATCTTTATTCCATTAATCGAATTAGGAAAGAAAATTTGTAGTCGCATGTGCAGTAATTACAACCACTTGTAATTTTGGCTTTTTCAAATTTTATGTATTTACGCAATTCGTAAAATAGCCCGGAATTCTGCTACGACTCCGGAGTCGTTGACCCCACTTCTGTCCGCCGTCTGAAATGCCCCCGTGGGCCCACATTGTCTGTTTCGACTCTCCAGTAGTCCTGTTTACTACCAAGTGGTTCCCGGAGTGGTCGCGGACATGCAGTCGAATCGGAAAAGACACGAATGCTTCTAGTGAATGCACCCTTGGCTATACTAGAAGTCTCCATTACCATATAACCATATGGCAAACAAGTCTGAAAAGCTGTTATTGGTGTGAGTTTGATCCACAGAATATCCTTTGGAATCCAATTCTTTACCAGTACAAACTCCTCATGCATATGAGTATAAACATTCACCTTCCTTTCCTCCCAGCCTTCAAACTCTACTCGCTTAATGGATAGCAATGCTATCACATAAACCAGTGTTGGTAACCAATGTGCTCTTCTCTACAGGCCACCTGATAAATCTTTATCACTCCTTTCTCCAGACCCCACTCAGGGTCAGCATCATGCACTCTCTTAAGAATGTTTTCTTTACAACCGTCTGGCAATTCCAAGAACCTCTGAAAGAATTGCTTAGACAATCTTTCCTTCTCAGTTCCACAGGGAATTTGATTCACATCAAATTCTTTAATTCTCCAACCACCATGATCCCACCAGATGCCTGTCACATCTGGTTGTTCATGACCCAGTTCCCTAGTATGGTCGCCAAACAGATTCTATAGAAATTTGCAAATCTTAAAAAACATTGTACATCTCGGACCGAAGTTAGTTTAATCCACTCGATGATTGTTTGTATTTTCTTCTGATCCATAAAGACTCATTTGTCGGAAATAACGTAGCCCAAAAATTCGACTTCAGATTGGTGGAAAAAAATATTTTTCCAACTTGACATATAGTCATTTTTCCCTCAATTTATTAAGGACAAGGTGTACATGGTGACCATGTTCTTCTTCAGTATGTGAAAATATCATAATGTCGTCCAAATAGATGACTACAAAGTCATCTAAAAATTCTTGAAAGATGTCATTCATCATGTGTTGAAAAATTGCTGGAGCATTTGTAAGACCGGAAGGCATAACATTGTATTCGAAATGTCCGTACCTTGTGCGAAAAGCAGTCTTCCATTCGTCTCCTTCTTTTATTTGTACAAGGTTGTAAGCTCCTCTCAAGTTGATCTTTGTGAAAAAATTTGCTCGTCCAAGTTGTTCGAGGAGTCCGGAAATCAGCGGTAGTGGGTAACGATTTTTTATAGTGACTTTGTTGAGCCCACGATAGTCCACACACATGCGTAATGATCCGTCTTTCTTCTTCACAAATAAGATAGGTGCTCCCGTCACCCATCCCTTCGCTATCCGAGGTGGAAACTCCAAGATAGAAGAGTTGGATATCTCTAAGCACTTAGCCCGCTCAGAACAATCAGTCATGACCTGCAGCTAGTGAATCATGGTTGTGCTTTCTATTTGTATTCATTCTTGCCTTCATGTTATCAATTTACCTTACCATGTATACTGAAGCATCAGATTGCTTCAGTATCTACTAAGTTCCAATTAATCATGCATTCATTCCACAGCTTCTCTCATGTCTCTCTACACAGTATGTTTGTATTGATTCAGTTTTGGATTAAGATTAATCATGTATCATGCCTATGCCATGGTGTCCCTAATCTACCCTACTATATAATTTTACAGCTTGCATGAATTAAGCCTCAATCAAGTCATCATCTCCTCTTCAATGTTTCCGCTCTCCGTTACGTCTCCTCCTCTCCTGAACAAGTCGCCCTCCTCAAGAAGTGATCCCCTTCCTGTTGCCGCTCTGCCTAATCTACCTGCAAGCTGTTCTAACCACCTAATTAACTAACCGTTACCCCTGAAGTAACACGTTCCCCCTGCAAATGTCATTCCCACACAGTCGTTCTCTGTCAATGATAACTGTTCCCCATGTACTGTGACAGGCTGTGTCAAGCTGTGCCAAACTGTGACTGGCTGTGTAAAGCTGTGTCGAGCTGTGTCGGGCTGTGCGAAGCTGTGTCAGACTGTGACTGGCTGTGCGAAGCTGTGTCGGGCTATGTCAGACTGTGTCTGGCTGTGATAGACTGTGACGGGCTGAGTAAAGCTGTGTCGGGCTGTGTAAAACTGTGTAAAGTTGTGTCTGGCTGTGATAGACTGTGACGAGCAGTCCAACCCCCCTAAAGCCTGCTCCTGCCACCCCTACGGCTCCTGTTGGTCTTAGGCGGGGGCTCCTTCGCACCGCGGGGCTGGAATGTGCAGAAGTGGGAGGAGGTGATGCTGCCTCGGCGGTCGAGCGCTTCTTACTAGGCGTGGACATAGACCATGACAAAGATGAAGACGAGCGAGGACATAGACCATGACCAAGACAAAGACGAGCGAGGAAGACCAAGACATGCAAAAGAGGAAAGAAGGACAAGGAGGGGAGTGTGATCACACACCCCCCCGATCTATAGTGAAGATCCGGCCGTTGTTGATTTCAAATATGAACACGTGTCGTGCATCCGATACTATGGCCTTTTCGACTTTGAGACGTTAAACCCTAAACCACTTACAATCCTCCAGACAACTAGATGTAGTGATTCACACAACTGACATGGATCCGTTAACTTTTTTTCGTTCAAAATTAGGCAAAGGAAACACACTGCAATGATGCCGTGTATGGCTCCGCTTTACATGCATTCTTGGAGAAAATGCGCATGATGTGTGAGAAGTAAACACAGTGCTCTGCCAAATGATTCAGCAAAAACAAACTCAACTGTAGTGGTTCTCCCATCGCAGAGAAGGGTCCATTCGACACCCATCGCACCATGCCAGGTTGAGGTCCTCACACACACCTACACACCAAGAATTTGCGAACCCACATCAGCTGGGAGAACATGGAAATTACCTCGTGGATCACATGCAAGCATGAATGAGAAATGGGTTTATGTTACATGGGAGATTTTGGTGTACCTGCGCGACATGCAACTCTGTCTACATACTCCATAAGTCGCTGTCCCAAGACCCAAGTGGACAGGGGAGGCCGGTGAGTCTGTACCACAAATGGTAATCATACAGCCGAGGGTACTGCTGCCCAACGTGCAAAAGCCGCCGGCTGCAGGATGCTAGGCATGCGAACTCGGGCACAGCACGCCTCCTCTGCACCCCACCCCGTCCCAACCAGTGCAAAACAACCGTGCATGCATTGACTGCCCTCAGGCTTTCTCTCCAGGCATTTATGGGTCTGCGATCTGCTACACGTAAGTGTCTTTGAATGCGACGATCAAAGGATCCGGTCACTTGCAGTTGCCGTCTCAAGGGCAACATTGCAAGAATCAGAATTAAGTAAGAAAGATGGTGGAAGAAGCTGCAAACAGCAAATGAGTGAAGTGGCAGGGCGATGCTCCATTTTTAACATGCTCCCCTTCCCGCCATGGTGATAGAACCACACAAATGGACTCCCTTCCCGCCACGGTGCAATTTCACGGCAACGGAACGGGATTGTCCGCCGAAACGTGATTTGGAGATGGCCTAAGACAAGTGGCGTAGGTTCTGGCCTTGTAGTCAGGTTGTTCACACTTCAATGCACACATTTCATACACATTCAACCATATGCCCAAGATCACAACGTCGTCAATCGTGAAAATTGAAATTCCACGTACGTCCTCGATTCCTCACACACACACGAACTGTAGAGACAGGTCGTTTTCCAGGATGTCGTTGTTTGAGTCGATTTTGGTCATTTCTCTCAGTGTCTTGTTGAAAAGATTCTAGTTATGATGGGAAGCATCGTGATGGCTTTTAAATGGTTTGCTGTTGAGTGTAACTTTTCATCATGTTGTGGGATCTACCGGTTGGTATAAAATGTCAGCTGTCTTCTCTGCCAAAGGATGTGCGGCTGAACCTTTCAAAATTGAGATTGCAGGAGGAGGGAATTGACGGTAGTGAAATGGGAGTGGCAGAGCCAAATTGAGGAATCTCTGCAAAGGAGAATCCAGCCCCCTGCAACGGCGTGCACAAACAGCATTGAAGAGGCTCCCCAACAAAAATGAGTTCCCCTCGCCCATGCGGAGGACTTCCAAGTAATCACCCATGTAGACAGAACACCTGAGATGACAGGTTGTGGGAAAGAGAAGTGGCACCTGTCCGAGCCCTTGGGCTTTCAAGGATGCCATGCCCATGTGAACGTTGTTTGGGCACTACAAGTAGATCTGAGGACGGTGTGCGCACACATCTCCTTCACCACAAAAGACATGAAGCATTTCGGGTGTGGATTGGAGATGGACCTGCAGACGAAGACGATGAGGAGTGGGCACAATTGGACAATGCACACCCTCGAGGGAGCCATACAGACAGGCCAGACGAGGACTATGTCATGGGCGCATGACATGAACCAGGCATGGACGGAGGGGTGGAGATTACTCGAATGTTGCAGGAAGCATTCCACATCATGGACGATGCTGAAGAGGGGGACGGCGCTGCGACAACTGGGGATGGTGATGACGCAGGAAATGAAGGCATTCACGTGGGGGAAGGCGTGGAAGGAGGTGGAGACGGAGAATTGAATTCTGCACACATGACACTAGAAGAAGCATGTGTGCCACTGTACGAGGGATGCAAATCCACAAAGCTTGCTGCCACCATGCTGTTGATGAACCTGTGCACAACCCACGGTGTCTCAGACCATTTTGTGGACGAGTTGTTCTCTTTGCTTCGGCTGAACTTGCTTCCACAACCAAATGAAATGCCAAAAAGCTGTCACATGGCCAACCAAATGATTGGGAAGCTCGGCCTCAACTACGTGAAAATTCATGCATGTCCAAAAAGACATGTACTTTTCAGAAGAGAGTACAAGGATGCTATGGAGTGCCCCAAATGCGGTGCAGCTCGATACCATGATGTGGGCAGGTTACAACAGCCAGCCAAGGTGTTGAGGCACTTTCCCCTTATCCCCCGTCTATTACGAATGTACAAATGCAAGACCATTAGTGAGCTCATGACTTGGCATTCCAGGAATGCCTCAAACGATGGTTTGGTAAGGCATGTCCCAGATTCCCTTGCATGGAAGCATATAGATGCAACTTGGCCCGATTTTGCCGAGGACCCACGCAATGTGCGATTGGCTGTATCTACGGATGGAGTAAACCCATACGGATCAAAGAGTTGCACATGGTCCACATGGCCCGTGCAGTTGGTGGCATACAACCTGCCACCATGGTTGACAACAAAGAAATTCTTTGTCATGTTGTCTCTCTTGATTCCAGGCAAGGAGTCCGTGACAAATGCAAACATAGATGTGTATTTGCAATCATTGATTGAAGAGCTACAGGAACTATGGATTGGAGTTGAAGCTTACGACATTTTGAAACCAGTAGGGCAACGGAGTTTCACCCTCCGTGCCATACTCATGTGGTCAATCCACGATTTCCCCGCATATGGCCTTGTTGCGGGTTGCAAGACGAAGGGCTACAAAGGGTGCCCCATTTGTGGGCCCTATGTGGATTCACGGCACTCAAAGCCACTAGGGAAGACAATATACATGGGGCATCGACGTTACCTTGCAAGAAACCACCCCTACCGACGAGCGGGAAGGCTCTTCAATGGATGTGTTGAAAAGAGAATGGCACCAAATGCTGTGACACCGGAGGAGACATTGCAATTTGCAAAGGAGAAAGAGGCGTTCATGGAGATTGGAGGGAGAGACGGAAGTAGTGCGGATCCAGCCATGGAGCACGGGGTGAAGCGCCGGACAATCCTTTGGGATTTGCCATACTGGAAGGTGCATGAATCCCCCCTCCCCATTCACTCACTTTCTTTCACATTGTGCTTCCTGGAATTACCTTTACTGTCAGGAGTCCTTCCACCAACTCCTAAGTCAGTGTAACTACTATGCAGTAGATGTTGAAGTCGTACACCTCACTGTGGAGAGGATCATGGAGTTGTTGAAAGCATAATGTAGTAACATGGGCAACTTCTGCCACATATTCTACTTTTTTTGCCCATAGAACTTGGTCTCATGGGAGGACATTTGGCATTTCAGAACCTCTTGCAGCGGTACCTCCTGGACCCCATGCATTGTGAGAAGAACTTTTGCGAGAACATTCTGAAGACTATCTTTGGGGAGAAGGATACGATAAACGTACGAAAGGACATGGAGATTGAAGGGATACAGTCACATCTGTGGCTAAGGCCTGATCCAAATAGACCAGGCAAAGTGCTCATGCCAGCAGCATCATACGTCCTGACCAAATCAGAGCAAGAGGATTTTTTGAAGACATTGGGAGCCATGAAAGTGCCAACCGGATTCTCGGGTGCTTTCCAAAAGCATGCCATAAACAAGAAATGGTCGGGGATGAAGTCACATGATCTACACGTGATGATGCAGCAGATTTTGCCAGTGTGCATTCGGGGTACGATGGCGCCAGGTCCTCAAACAGCCATAATGCGTGTAAGTCGAGTGTTTAGGAAGATTTGTGCGAAGGTGTGGGATCCGAGGGACATTACATCGTTGCATGAGGATGTGGCTATGACCCTATGTTTGCTGGAGAAAGAATTCCCTCCATCATTCTTTGACGTCATGACGCACTTGCTAGTGCATCTTGTAGAGGAGTTGCATGTGTGTGGGTCCGTAGCCAGCCGGTGGATGTACCCCATGGAGAGGTACATGAAGGATCTGAAGGGGTGTATGTACGCAACATGGCACGGCCAGAGGGGAATATGGCGGAGGGCTACATCCGCGATGAAGCCCTGGGCTTCATGACAGAGTATATGTCTTCATTTGATGCAATACAACGACGGGTGTGGGACGAGAACGAGGAAGAAGGAGTTGTAGGCGAGGTCCTAGAAGGTGGTGGAACAAAGCGTGCCATGAGCCCGCGCCTTCGGGATGTGGCACATGATTATGTGCTGAACAACACAACAACCATGACACCATGGAGACAGTGGGTGCCAACTTACATCCCTCCTGTGCTATTCTTAATGGTCTTTGTATGCTGGAATTACATATATATTGTCACAAGTCATTCCGGCCACTATGGGAGTGGGATCGTGTACTAACAGGGTGCTTTAGACGACTACAGAGGGTGTTTCGTAGATCTTGGTTGTTGCTTGCAAGTGATTATGAAGTAGGCTGCATCACTACAGTGTGCTTGAAAGGACACACACTCTGCATGTGGCATGCATGTACAGCACAGTGTTGGTCAGGGGGACTGAGTTGCAGCTTCTATTTGGTTTCTGCCAGAAAGTACGCAGCGGAGAAGGTCCACCTGAAAACGGAACGGAGTGCATTTGCAAAAGTATGGCGGAGGGGCGGTCGTAGGCGCAGATCCCCGGTGGAGTACCCCTCAACAATGGAGGAGCTGCAGCCCTTTACAGTGTGGGTCAGATCTGCAATTGCAGTGTACGCATCAGAGAACGAGGACCCAGATGAGGGCATGGTGAGTCTGTCATTCCCCCTAGGGCTGATTGCCACTTCGTACCGGTCAATGAAAGCATATGGCAATCACTATAGAGTGGACGATGCCAACACCAGCCTCCTGGTGACTTATGACAGCGGAGTGGCATCATTTTTTGAACAAGATAGTAGGAGATGTGCACAAGATCAGAATCCAATTTCATGCCATGTGTAATATGTAGGAGTGATCAAAGAGATCCTTAAACTAGACTATGGTCTTGTGAAGCCAATTCTATTCCGTTGTTCTTGGGTAAAAGCCAATATGGTAGGAGAGAATGCCACCATGAAACGGGATGAGTACGGGTTCCTCCTTGCTGATTTCAGAAAAATGCTACCACAAGATGAAGAGCCATTCATCTTCCCATCGCAAGTTGAGCAAGTTTTCTTTTCAGATGACACCCATGCGCCGAGATGGAAGGTGGTTCTTCACAAGGACCCCCGGGCCAAACGAGTCGTGGCCGACGTCCATGATCTGGACCTAGGGGAGAATGCCGACCACGAGGGTCTGAGGGAACCACGAAATCTACCAGATACGGCCGAACCAGTCTCTTTGGAAGGAGCAGTTACCTTTAATGAGGAAGACATTCCAAGGTTGGTAATTACCGCAAGGCAAATTGCAGATGTGGGTAGTGAAGGGGAAGATTATTTGGATATAGATAGTGAGCCCAGCTGAATCTCAGTGTCCATTAAGCCAGCAGCTCATAGACGAGAGCTATGCTAAGGACTCTTACTGTCCTTAGAACCCATTTTGTACAGTCCTGCAAGCGCGCAAGGGCGAGACAGTTAATAGTATTGATAATGTCCCGGTATGTGGTCCGTACTGTCTTGTGAACAAACCTTTTTTTGTTCTGCCAATATTGTTTCTGACATGTGAGGAGAGGATCGTCTTCATGTACGGGAAGTAGACGTGAATGTGTGCATGCATTTTCTGGCCCAGCTGCATGCTTTCCAGGAACAAAGACCAGTGGAATGGGGGGTGTCTCCAAAGGAGCAGGACCGAACGACACCTTTTTGTGCTTCCCTTGCTTTCCTTCTCACCGTTGTTGCATTCTCCCACCTGCCCAACAGCAGCACTCTCGAAGCAATAGCATGACATATGTTGCAACATGGTCTTCTTCACCAGCGAATGAGCTTTTTTGCTACATGTACTGCCACGTCCACATTAACGTTGATCCCTGTAAGCACTTGGCAAGACACCCCAGAGCCGCAAATCCAGCAACCACCACAAACACATCTAACTGATTGTAGTGACACGGGAATAGCTCACTTGTAGAGGAATTGAACCTGCCAAATGAATGGCTCTGCCCCTTGTAGCACAAGTGCGATGCAAAAACAAGGTGAGTAGAAAATGAAGAAGCACTTACGAGGTCCTCATCCCTCAGATGGGCTCCCACTTGTGCTCTGGAACTGTGCAGGCCTGACTAGCACCAAATTGCATGAATCCTAAGCCTATCCTCAATATCGCTTTGGACAGTCAGAACTCTGTTGGAGCCAGCAGTTCTGCAGCCGTAGGTGAAATACCAAAGTGGGTGAAAGCTAGGCTTGGAACACAGCCAAAGTCAGCCCCGGGTACCAAGGTGTTCAGCCACAAGGCCGTGGTGTACTGGAGCAGAGGAGCAGGAGCTACACAAGTTTGTGCAATCAGACATGGTTGCAGCTGGACACACTCTGCACAAAGCAACCATGAGCGGGGGTTCATTAGCAATGACAAGTTTGTTTTGCTTGAGGGAGATGCAATCATTCGCAATGAGGACACCCGCAACCGTCTCAAAGCTTTCGAGTTGAGAGACTATCAGACCCTACCTTTGTTTTCTTTAGTGTTCAGTGAGCGGGAGATAGGGGAGTATTGCTTTGTTTCTACCTGGCAGAAAGAGGAGGAGGGTTGGTTAGAGCGAGCTACTGTAGCTTGGGACAAGGTTAGTGGCAGGTTTCTGGACATAGATATACCTCCTACACCTTACCATCATGCAGAGCGAGGCACTTTAAGAGAACTCTGGCAGTTGATAGCATAGATCAGGATTAGATCTTGCTTGGTCGGGCTTCTATTCTTCCCCTCCATCCTTGTTACTATTTTCATTACTTTGTACTTGTAGTTGCCAAAGCCTCTCTTGGTGGAGGCCAGTCAGTCCGGGGTTTTGGGCTGGGATATTCTGCAGGATCCGCATTGCAGATGGATTTTGGTGTGGGGGTGTTGATGTTTTGATTTCTTGTGTTTGGATCCCCCCCAACACCTGCATGCTTGACTGTGCGCCATGTTGGTTTTGTGTGGGCGCTTGCTTTCATAGGGATTAGTGCGGATTTGATCACAGGTCAATCCTAGAGTATGCTGTCGGTGGTGAGGCTGGAGTGATGACCAGCAAGACCACCAGTGTTTCTTCTATGGTGAGGCTGGGTTGATGACCAGCCAACCATAGGAGTTCTTGCGGTGGATGCAGGTGCAGGTGCCATGAGCCATTGGGATATGACCCTTAAACTGCAACAGGTGCCCACCCGTGTCACTATTAGAATTAGTACTATAGCCCTATAGTGTCACGTGGGGGAGGTGCACATTGTGAGTGTCATCACGGAGTTACCCAAGGGTTTTGAGGGGAGTACGGCTACAGGCAGTAACAGTGAGAGTGGGTTCACAAGACGAGGTATTCGGTTCAGACCACCTTCACCTCCACCCTCAACTAGTGCAGAGTCAGACACAGACTCGGAGGCTTCATCAACAGGTGTGCAGTTTCATTCGCCATTGTTGTGGGACGACATGGAGGAGAATTATGGAGCTACCAAGGGGCCTCGTAGGTACTCTGGAGCTGTGGGCACAATCAAGTTGGATGACTTTATCCAGCAGTTCGACAGCTGGTGTGATTTGCAGCAGATGCGCAATCCACAGCTATTCACCCCATTCATGGCATGGAAGGGACTGTTCCAGCATTTGGAAGGCCCGCCTATGGACGATTACCACAAGTTCAGGCGAGGACATGAAGCAGAGATTGAGGAGTGGAGGATGTATTGGTCACCTGACTACGTCTCCATTACTCGAGGCACAACGCGACCAGTAGCTGCATCAGTACCAATATCTCCCATTGCCAGCACTAGTAGTGGAACAAGTAGTGCCGGTACTTCTACAGGTGGTACCAATTCAAAAGGTACTACTACTCCTCCTGCCACGACTACAACACATGTGCCTAGATTCAACCCGGTGGTGGAGTTCTTCCAGGAGTTGCGGAGGAACTACCAAGGTGTACGGACTGAGAAGCTGCAAAGTTTGCAAGACTTCCAGCGCAAACCCAGTGAGAGCCTGCGAGAGGCGTACACTCGTATGAGGCGCTTGATAAGTGTGACCCAAGGGGTTACTGAAGCTCAGGCAATCCAGTTTTGGTATGGAATTCTGGACAAGGAGCTCAAGAGAAGGGTGCGAGATTCAACCCTGTTACAAGTAGCCCAACCCACATTAGCAGATGTGTTTCTGCTGGCTGAGCGGATTGAGCTCAAC
The DNA here is from genome assembly GCA_030704615.1 of Takakia lepidozioides. NCBI lineage: Eukaryota > Viridiplantae > Streptophyta > Takakiopsida > Takakiales > Takakiaceae > Takakia > Takakia lepidozioides. The sequence continues at coordinate 77,611,434 of CM060731.1, forward strand.
ATGGTGGAGGAGCGAGTTGTTACCATTGGATTTGGCAAGGACATGCCTGCACGAGGCGCAGCTGCCAGCCCACAGGCACAAGGGACTGCCCAACAGCGTGGTCAGGGGGGCAAGGTTTCCCAACCCAAGTTCCATGGAGCTTACAGGGGACCTCAGGTGCAGAGGCCCATGGCATCTTTTGCAGGCCAACAGCAACCAGGGGTGATATGTTGGACATGTGGAGGACCCCATGTCAAGGGAGATTGCCCAGAGAGTGGCAGAAGGCCGGCACAAGCACAGCCTGCACAGTTGCAGTGTGGGCATTGTGGCAACTATGGGCATGGAGATGCCCAGTGTTATGACTTGCATCCTGAGTTGCGCCCAGACCAGTTCCAAGGGAACAATGGTGACCGGGGGCAAGGTGGACCAGCCCAGAGAGGACGAGGTGGTCGGGCACGTGGTGCAGGCCAAGGGCAAGCTCAACATGGCCAAGGACGCGGAGGTCAGGGTGTTGACCAAGGCATGGCCAACCGGCTTCAGCAGCTAGAGCAGAGGCTCGCTACCATGGCTACAGCTTAGGTGGTACCGGCTCCCAGGCAGGATGGTCCACCTCCTGCGCCTGAGGGAGGAGATATGGGAGGCATGGGATTTATGTGCGGAGCAGCACTACCACTAGTGTAGGTGGAGTCTGCTGCAGCTGTGACTCGAGGAGCAGCACGAGTTCCTGAGCCACGAGGTGCAGAGGTGGAATTGGATCCACAGCATGGGGAGGCAAGCCGTCAGGCGAGGCTTCCTCAGTCATTCACATTGGCGGAGACAGTGTCGACGCCATCCATGGCACCCAGTTCTCGCCCGACTGTTACCGAGGCGGAGGTTACTATGCCATTGGGGAGAGCTACACGTGCAGCCCTGACACCTGCTACCAAGGCTAGTGCAGCCGGTGTGTTGTTGGGGGCAGCCACCTCTGTGTGTCAAACCCCACTGTTCTCGGCAACCATGATTGCGACGCCGGGGGTACGACCAGCTGCAGTGTTCAGACTAGCAGCAACACTCTGTGAGAGTGGGGATGTCACTTCATCTTCTGCGGAGTTAGTGGAAGGTGTAGTGGCAGAGGGATCCTCGGATTTGAGGGTCAAGACTGCCACGGCTGCGCCATGGCAAGCTGCAGCTGCCAGGTTGACGGAGCTGCCAGCTAGGCCAGCCTTTGAGCGCGCCATGGTGACACCTGGAGTTGTCTTGTTAGACAACCAGGATGGCATTTTCACTTTGAGTGGACCGGCAGGCAAGAAGTACCGGCCACTGCGGGTCTTGTTGGACTCGGGAGCTCAGCCACTGATGTTGGGCAGAGCTGCTATTGCAGGTTTGGGCCTCATGGAGGCGGATATGGAGCCTTGTCCTTTCCAGATACAGACATCTCTGGGAGGATCAGAGCAGGATTGGGGCATGACACGGCGTGAGTTGGCCATTGGATTACAGCCAGATCACCCTACAGATGGCTCAGTGATGCGAGCCAAGGCCATTGTGACAGACGCGGTTTCTTACGATGTCCTTGTTGGTGGGGCAGTGTTGTACCCCATGGGCTTCGCCCTGGATTTTTGGGAGGAGTTAGCTTCCTATAGGCCTGGATGGCAGTCAAGGGAGGGTCGTCGTGTACAGCTCCCTGTGACATTCATTGGAGGTATTGCGGCTGCCCAGCGGGGCAGGATGCCAACACTAGCCGCCTTTACAGCAGCAGTTAGTTGGCCTGGAGAGTTGCTGGAAGGCAATGCCCATGCAGAGGATGTGCCACCTCCCGCAGAGCAAGATGACATGCATGGTACGGCGGAGTTGCCTGCCATGGTTGCTCACACTCCATTGTGGGGTATGGGCAAAGATTTGCAGCAGGGTGCTGATGGACGAGTGCAACAAGCCTGGGTAGAGGCCTTTGTACCGTCAGGGGAAGAGGAAAGTACGGTGATTGCACCAGGACCACCTCAGTTGTTGCCATTGGGCACCACACCTCTTGTGTGGCAGTGCCCGGATGAAGGCATATGCCTTTTGGACTTGTTTGGCGGGATCAGCACTGGATTGGCTGCAGTGCTGTAGGCAGGTGTACGAGTTCGACGTTACCTATATGTGGAGAGGGATGAGACTGCACGACGCGTCTCACTGTGCCATGTTGCTCAGTTGGTACAGCAGTACCCTGATTTGTTGCCAGTGTCTGCAGTTCGTGGATACCAACAAGCCTTGCCAGCAAACATTTCGTTGCTGGGGGCGCAGGATTTGGAGCAGGTTGGCTCCATTGATCTGGTAGTGGCAGGTTGGCCCTGCCAAGGGCATTCATCAGCCGGGCATGACAATGGATTGCGAGACTCGAGGACGGGTCTGTTTTGGGAGATGGTGCGGATTTTGCGCCACTTGCAGCTTCATCAAGTTGTATCTCCAGCATACATCTTGGAGAATGTGCCACTGATGGGTGATTCTCGGGCCAGGGTGATGGCCAGTGTGCATCAAGTCCGCTCGTGGCTTGGGTCAGCAGTGTTGCTGGATGCAGCTGCAGTGGGGTCACGGGCTCATCGTCCACGGCTTTGGTGGACTAACTTGATGCCACCCGCACTGCTCAAGCGTGCATTTGATGGGGTGCAGCGGCCAGCACACCTCACAGTGGATAGCATTTTGGACATAGGGAGGCAGTCTCAACGTGTGAGACACAATGACCGTTCACCTTTGGCAGTGGTCAACAGGATGGGTCAACCACGAGCAGCATTACCTACACTGCTCAGCTCCCCAAGATCCCATGCTTTTCGGGATGGTGGACCTGGCCTCTTATGGGATAGCCAGTTGCAACAATTAGTGGAGCCCAATGCTGACGAGCGCGAGCGGGCAATGGGTTTTCCCACTGGTACCATGGCGGTGCCATCTCTTTCTAAGGCATCACGTCGTCAGGTGTTGGGACAAGCAATGGATCTCAATTGCTTGACCTGGATTATCAGCTTGGCTATGGCTGAGTAGCGCAGAGTACGGAGTACACTTCCCTTCATGGTCTCCTTGCCTACCGAGACGTTACAGGCAGCGAGTGGGGGCGAGCAGGTGAAGACCACGAGGTGCAGGCCGCATCCATGGCACACGTGGGAGGTGCTCGAGGTTCATAAGGAGTTGGCAGCCAAGGCGGCGGTGATGGATCAGGTTGGGGATTTTTCTCGGGTTGAGGAGGTCCTCAAGGATGGGATGATGGGGCACGGTGAGACATTGTCACTGACAGAGGAGGCAGCTGGACTCAAGGTTGCAGTCACGGAGGACGACTGGGAGCCTGATGTGGGACCTATAGTCACCGGAGGAGAGAGACGACGTATACGGCGGTTCTTGAGGGCTTACAGGAACTGCTTTGCCTTCAGTTTTAAGGACTTAGGAGCACTGAAGGGTCAAGAGATTCGCATTGAATTGGCTACTGACACGCCAATCTTTCGGAGACCCTATAGATATAGTGACATGGAGAGGTCCTTGATTCAGATGAGAACTCAGGACCTTTGGGAGGCTGGTTTGGTGGAGCTATCTGGGGGAGAGTATGCTTCAGCCACAGTGATGCCAGCCAAGAAAGATGTCTTTGGCAATTGGACGGAGAGACGTATATGCGGTGATTACCGGCCTGTAAATCGTCAGACCAAGTCCGATAGGTATGCCATGCCAACACCAGAGGAGATCTTTGATGCCATTGGGCATGCCAAGGTCTTTAGCACGTTGGATTTACGATCCGGATATCACCAGTTGCCGATCAAGGAGGCGGATAAGCAAAAGACGGCATTTTGGGGGATCAATGAGCACGGGAAGGATTGCCTATACCAGTGGCGGTTCTTACAATTTGGGCTTAAGAACGCTCCGGCAGAGTTACAGAGAGTCATGGACAGGATTCTAGCAAGGGTGGAGTTTGCTCGGTGCTACATAGATGACATCATCATCTTTAGTGCTACGGTGGAAGAGCATGAGAGACATCTTCAGGGGGTATTTGAGCGCTTGAGGGCGCATGGATTGAAGTTACATCCGGGAAAGTGCAAGTTTTTCCACAACCAGATTGAGTATCTGGGTCACATGATATATCCTGGAGGATTGGGGGTACAGCAGACTAAGGTAGAGTCCATTGCAGAGGTTCCACGCCCCACGGATGTGAGCCAAGTTTGAGCTTTCATGGGGTTAGCAAACTATTATAGACGGTTTGTTAAGGGATTTAGTGCCATTGCAAAGGCTCTAACCAAGCTGACCAAGGTGGACCAGGAGTGGCAGTGGGAAGATGAGCAAGAACAAGCTTTTCAAGAGCTCAAGACGAGGTTGACCTCGGCGCCCATCTTGAGACGGCCTATTAGGGGGCATCCTTTTCAGCTGCATACAGATTGGAGCATGTTGGGGCTTGGAGCGGTGCTCACACAGGTGGATGATGAGGGAAGAGAGTTCGTAATGGCTTATGCTAGCCGCTCGAACAACGTTGCAGAGTCTACGTATAGCTCATATGAGGGAGAATGCTTAGCTGTAGTGTGGGCCGTGGCACACTTCAGGTGCTATCTATACGGCAATCTCTTCACCCTTGTCACGGATCACCAACCACTCAAGTGGTTGATGGAGTCAGACAAGCTTACGGGGAAGCTTGCACGGTGGGCACTCATCCTTCAAGAATATGACTTTCAGGTTGTGCATCGACCGGTTTGGTCAATCGCAATGCAGATGGGTTGAGTCGCAATCCATGCACAAGCCAGCAGGATGACACTGGAGCTCGGTGGCATGGTGAGACGGACAAGGAGATGGTGCCCGGATGACATGCATCTGCATTTCTGTGTATCTTGGCAGCGGAAGGCCAGGTTGCACCTGCAACAGGGATGACTGTAGATCAAGTGTCTGAGGACCCTGAGGCCAGCAATGAGCAAGGTGGCGCCAAAGATATACATGAGGATTCAGTTGTGTTGGACTACCTCCGCACTGGAGACACTGCAGCCACTGTGACTGCCAAGGAGAGGGATCGGATCCTACAACGAGCCAAGAGGTTCAAGTGGGAGGGGACACACCTGCTCCGAGTGTGGGAGGATGGTCGAGTGAGGATTGTGCCTCACCCAACACAGCGGGCACGGTTAGTGCGGCATGCCCACGAGGAGTTGGGGCATTTTGGAGTACGACGCACTCATAGCCTACTGCAGGGGCAGTATTGGTGGCGTGGTATGCACACAGAGGTGCAACAATTTGTGGCTAGGTGCATGGTGTGTGACAGGGTACGCGATTCATTCAACGCCCATACTCCACAATTGCACCCTCTTCCGATCATGGGATTGGGCTACAGGTGGAGTCTTGACTTCGCAAGGCCGTTGCCACTGACCATGCGCCACAACAAGTATGTGTTGGTGATGGTGGAGCACTTCTCCAAGTGGATTGAGTTGGTTCCATTGCCTGATAAGGCTAGTGAGGGAGCTGTGTATGCATTCTTGGATTGTGTGCTTAGCCGATTCGGTGCTCCAGCTGAGGTACTCATGGACCAAGGGAGAGAGTTTTTTGGGGGAGTTTCAGGCTTTATGTGACAAGGCCTTGATAGACCACCGCACCACTTCTCGGGATCATCCTGAGGCCGATGGCTTGGCAGAGAGAGTTGTTCAGACAGTAAAGAGGGGTTTGCGCAAGTATGGCTTGCAGAAGGGACACCTAGGAGATTGGGACCTTCAGTTACCCTGGTTAGCCATGGGCTACAGGTTCAGCAAGCAAGCATCACTTGCCTCTTTCTCACCATACTTTCTTCACTTAGGCCGAGAGCCGGATTTGCCTACATCCATTCACAGGGAAGCCGCTACAGTTCTTAACCTTGACGATCCGGACGTGTGGGCACGTGCATGTGAGCAGCGTGCAGAGTTGTTCAAGAAAGTCATGCCCATGGCTTTCGAGAACCTTGTCATTGCACAACACCGTGATACGTTGAGGTATGCTACCATACGTGGTGGGGGCTATCGTCCTGGGGTTCAGAGATTCAACCCTGGTGACTATGTCTATCTGCAGCAGACTGCTCCTATGACCTTGGATGTGACTGCAGGACGTGTTATTTTGAGGGTTCAAGAGGTCTTGCCCTCAGGCGTCTTGGTCTTGGAGGGTCGGGATGACATAACTTGGAAGGACCATGTGCATAGTTGTGCGCCATGTCACCTTCCGAATGTCAATGACAGGATTGACCCAAACCTGGCAGTGGTATCTGCAAGTTTGAGGTGCATGTTATGTGAGTCTGCTAGAGGGGCAGCCACCATGCTGGTGTGTGATCGATGCTCTAGAGGTTGGCATATGGGATGCTTGACTCCACCTCTTGAGATGGTTCCGGATGGGGATTGGTTATGTCCACATTGCATTGGATAGTGGGAGTGGATACAACCATGGAAGGCTAACAAGAAACGCAAGGCCAAGCTACTAGGAGACCTTGAACACACGATATCCTGGCTCAAGTTCACAGATTGCAAGACGGCGACTAACGATGGGGCTACTCTTGTACCCAGCCTCTTGGTCTTTAGAGTTTGAGTACAATAGGGACAGTGATAGAGGACTTTGTACGGTTGTGGCTATTACATCTTGTAGCTATCTGGAGTTAGAGGGACCTATCCACTAGCTAGGGGGGCGATTGTGGCAGACTACTTTATTGTGCATATATGTGTGGTGTGGTTTGGACAGCGATGTAGTTGTGTAGCGATACGTATGCGCACGACAGCTGTCAAGTTAAATAAGCACAATGTGAAACTAACTAGAATAAAGCTAGTTATTTGTATTTAACACTTGGATTTAGGTCAAGTGTTAAATCAGGTGTCAAGTTTAGTCTGACACCTGAACTGTCTTATCTTCACGAGAGCGTCAGTCGCGCAGCTCATCTCTCTTGAGTTGAGCCTGCGCGACCGAGCTCCTTCATCGTTTAGAACTGAGTGTGCTTATGATGGGAGGATAGGTTGTTGTGGGGTGGAGTCCTTATAGCTTGGGGTGCCCCTGGCTCGACTATTATCTGAAAGAGTGATGACGAGATGGATTTCATGTTTCTTGTGTTAAGAGTGTCATTTTTAGTTTTCTATCTATTGTGGCAGACTACTTTATTGTGCATATATGTGTGGTGTGGTTTGGACAGCGATGTAGTTGTGTAGCGATACATATGCGCACGACAAAAGCTATAAAAGTATTAATTCATGGTGTTACTTCATCTTCTTGGATTCGTATTCGTAAAGATAAACTTCATGGTAGACAATTAAAGGCAGGTGATCTCCTTGAAAAACCAAATTTGGATAAGCTATTGCGCTCAGATCTAGGCTATAGAGATCTAGAACGATTACGAACATCGCCCGATTACTTGGCTCGTCTTTGAAAAGAAGCTTTGCAATGATTCGACAATTGGGACCCCCTACTTTTTTTGTCACATTCACAAGTGCTGAAAGTAAATGGACGCTACTATTAGAAACCCTTCATTCTCTCAACTATGAAAAATTAGAAATTCCGGATAATATACAAAACTTAGAAACTAAACACATTGTCGAGTTAGTCCGATCCGACCCCGTTACATGTGCTCGATATTATGATCATTGAATGGCTGCTTTTAGACATCTATGTAAAAAAGATCATACCATTTTTGGACCCCTACGTGATTTTTTCTATGTTACGGAATTTCAAAGTAGAGGTAGTGAACATGACCATGGAATGTTGTGGATAGCTAATGCACCCATTTATGGAATAGACCAAAATAAGATAATTGAAGATTTTGTGGATAAATATATAACATCTGATAGTAATGTTCTTCCACCTAGTCTTCGTGAAGCTCAAATCCATCGACACAAATGGACATGTAGAAAAAAAAATCAAGCTATATGTCGTTTTCACTATCCATTGCCCCCAATGATTTGTACTATTATTTTGGAACCTTTCACTGAAGAATTAATCAGAAAGGATTTAAAACATTATACATTGATATCAACTCAAATATTTACTGAGTTAAATAAAATGGATTTGATGACTTTCTTTCATTATTAAATATTGATTTAAAAAAAACATATATATGTGCATTGCGTATTAGATTGCAAAAACCTACTTTATTTTTAAAAAGAGCATGTAAAGATATCCGTACTAATGCATTTGGTATCCACGCTGGCCCATTGTGGCAAGCTAATATTGATACACAACATATTCTCGATCCTTATGCTGCAACAAGTTATTGTACTTCTTATTTAACTAAGATAGATAAAACTATTACTAATGAATTTCGTACAATAATAGAAAAATGTAAATCAGAACAAGTTGATGCAAATGTTAGAATCCGTAAGATGGGAAATGTGTTCTTCAATGCCCAGCAAATGTCCGCTCAATTAGCTGCATACGTTGTCTTATCTATACCATTATATCATGCATCCAGAACTTTTAAATTTCTAAACACATCACCGCCTCAAGAACGGGCATTTGTGCTAAAAGCTAATAAAGATTTACGACGACTCTCTCCCAAATCTACGGATATAAAGTGTGCATCTGCTATCGATAAATACATAGATCGCCCAACTACATTAAATCATTTAAGTCTAATTGAATATGTAGCAGATTATACAATGGAAATAATAATAATATAAAACGTCGTAAGAAATTTCATATCATTAGATATGTGCATTACAATGAGCATCAAGACTCTGAAAATTATTATCGAGAACAACTTCTACTTTTTCATCCATTCATAAAAAATGAAGAATCTCAAAAAGACAACCATAAGATGTCATGGACATAGCCCAGATGAACTTACCAGGAATAAATACCAGAAGTTACCAAGGTGCCATGTTACCGAAAGTTACCATGACTTATCGTAATTTACCATGATCTACCATGATTTACCATTACTTACCAAGTTACTGGGAGTTTACCAAATTACCAAAAGTAACTTGGGAAACTACTCAGGAAGCTTCATTTGGTGGAAACTTCTCCATCAAGATACCTCATTTGTTTAAGGAAGCTTCTCCATTAAGAAACCTTTGTTTAATCTTGGAAACTTCTCCAGCAAACAACCTTCATAGGGAAAGTTTCTTAGGGAAGCTTCTTAGTAGCTGTTAGAGGACTGTAGGGGACTTAGACACTTATACGGGATCTGTAGGGTATCCTTAATTTTTGCACAGACTGAGACAAACAGGAACCTTAGGGGTGACAGCAGCGCACTGTAGAGGGGGGTTACATACCCCACACAGCCGACACAGCAGTCACAGCCCACACAGCCAACACAGCCCGTCACAGTCGTCACAACCCACACAGCCAACACAGCCCGTCACAGTCGTCACAGCCCACACAGCCGACACAGCCGTCACAGCCCACACAGCCAACACAGCCCGTCACAGTCGTTACAGCCCACACAGCCCACACAGCCCGTCACAGTCGTCACAGCAGACACAGCCCACACAGCCAGTCACAGCCCGGCACAGCCACACAGCCAGTCACAGCCCGACACAGCCAAACACAGTCAGTCACCGCTTGACACAGCTGTCACGATAATAGGGAACGAAGAGTAGGACAGGGAACGACTGTGGGGAACAACACCAGTGAAGGGAACATGTTAGTTCACATACGACGGTTAGAGAGGGAAACGGTTAGAACCGCGGATAGGAGGATAAAGGAAAGAACGGGGAATAGGAAGGGGATCATTATTCGGGGAGGACTTCGGAGACAGGCGGGAGCGGAGATCGGAGAGCACGATGAAGGAGAAAAGAGGATTAGTAGATGCTTGTCATATGCAAAGCTAGAGTGATATTGTAGAGCAGATTAGAGACATAATGGATTCGGCCTGATACTTGATAAATCATAATCTGATACTTATACGATACAATCACACTGTGTAGAGAGATCTGAGTGAAGCTGTGGATTGAATGGAGGAGTTAAGGAAACCGATAAATTGATGAAGCAAACTGATACTTAATTATCAATGGTGAGGTAGCTAAGATGAATGCGGAAAAGGAAACAAATAGGAAACACCCCCATGATACACTAGCTGTAGGTCATGACTGATTGTTCTGCGCGGGCTGAGTACTTAGAGATTTCCAACTCTTCTATCTTGGAGTTTCCGCCTCGGATAGCGAAGGGATGGGTGAGTAAAAGCCGTGCGACATTTCCCACTGTCAACACCAAAATGTCGCACGGCTTTTACTCACCCATCCCTTCGCTATCCGAGGCGGAAACTCCAAGATAGAAGAGTTGGAAATCTCTAAGTACTCAGCCCGCGCAGAACAATCAGTCATGACCTACAGCTAGTGTATCATGGGGGTGTTTCCTATTTGTTTCCTTTTCCGCATTCATCTTAGCTACCTCACCATTGATAATTAAGTATCAGTTTGCTTCATCAATTTATCGGTTTCCTTAACTCCTCCATTCAATCCACAGCTTCACTCAGATCTCTCTACACAGTGTGATTGTATCGTATAAGTATCAGATTATGATTTATCAGGTATCAGGCCGAATCCATTATGTCTCTAATCTGCTCTACAATATCACTCTAGCTTTGCATATGACAAGCATCTACTAATCCTCTTTTCTCCTTCATCGTGCTCTCCGATCTCCGCTCCCGCCTGTCTCCGAAGTCCTCCCCGAATAATGATCTCCTTCCTATTCCCCGTTCTTTCCTTTATCCTCCTATCCGCGGTTCTAACCGTTTCCCTCTCTAACCGTCGTATGTGAACTAACATGTTCCCTTCACTGGTGTTGTTCCCCACAGTCGTTCCCTGTCCTACTCTTCGTTCCTTATTATCGTGACAGCTGTGTCAAGCGGTGACTGGCTGTGTTTGGCTGTGTCGGGCTGTGACTGGCTGTGTGGGCTGTGTCTGCTGTGACGACTGTGACGGGCTGTGTGGGCTGTGTGGGCTGTGACGACTGTGTGGGCTGTGACGACTGTGACGGGCTGTGTTGGCTGTGTGGGCTGTGACGGCTGTGTCGGCTGTGTGGGCTGTGACGACTGTGACGGGCTGTGTTGGCTGTGTGGGTTGTGACGACTATGACGGGCTGTGTTGGCTGTGTGGGCTGTGACTGCTGTGTCGGCTGTGTGGGCTATGTAACCCCCTCTACAGTGCGCTGCTGTCACCCCTAAGGTTCCTGTTTGTCTCAGTCTGTGCAAAAATTAAGGGTACCCTACAGATCCCGTATAAGTGTCTAAGTCCCCTTCAGTCCTCTAACATTACCCCTTCCCCCCTCAAAAGCCGTGTCCTCACGGTTTACTGTTTCCGAGTAGCAAGCCTTTGTGAGTGAGCACCTTGTTGACGTTGAGAGTTTCGTGGTGGGCTGTGTGTACGAGCCCGAGGTCTGTCTCTGGTTGATGGAGATGGTTGATCACTACCTGGATAAGTGAGGCCTTCTGGAGGTTGATATCGAGGTAATCTTTCCGGCATAGGAGATCCCCTTTGTTTCTTCTCTTCCATCTGAATTGCATAGTCTTCTCCCATGTCAAAAGAATTTTGTGAAGAAACAGTTGTATCAGAATCCTCATCGCCTCTCAGGTGTTTTAATTTTCGAACTTTTTGTGGAATCATCTGGGGCATATAATGCTGTCCTACCATGTCTGGAAGTTTGCATTTTACAACCTGGTGTAACCGTTGAACAGCAAAATTGGTATAGACACTGAGCTCCTTGTCTATCCAGATGAGTGGGGTACCAATTACTGGTGCCGCGTGCAAGTATTTCCATGCGATATGTCCCTTATAGAAAATGTCATCAAGTCCAAATTTCTGTGTTGACAAATTGTTGCAGGCTGCTTGAAACCATGAACGAATTTGAGAATCCTTTTGTATCATAACTTTTGGGTCATATAGGTACATATGAGGTGGCACCGAAGGTAATACCCAATGATCTCCACTGGAGTAACTTTGAAAGCGTGCTTGCATCTTTTGTTCCTCTATGTGGTAACGTATCAGGAAACAAGCAGCGTAGTATAGCCCGCACCCCATGACAATACTTGCTATCTCCTTGGTCTTGGTATAAATGAGTCCATGTACAACCTGGAAAGCAACCAATTCCCTCAACATGGTACCTGCCTCGTGCCAGTATTGTGCAAAGTGATGATCTTCAATATGTCGATTGTTTGGAAGAACTTTAGTCCTGGTTGCCACTGGCAGCCAGATACGCATGATTTGGTAGTAATGTGCGAATGACTGCGGAGGACTAAATTCTTTCCAAGCCAAATCCAACATGATGGGAATTTGGTTGAAGGGCATAATCATAGCCCTACTGTACTCCCTGGCAGCTGGAGTTTTAGGTGGGTTAAAAGCTGCATTGCCCCATACCTCCGGCTGTGGTGGCTGTGGTGTGGTTGTAGTAACCACAGGTTCAGCTACTGGTACACTGACCTGTTGTGGTGGTGGTGGTACTGGTTCCTGTACCATTGGCATCTCCTGCACCTCCTGTGAAGACTGAAAAGCCAGAGTTCTGGCTTGCAAATAAGAAGCCATTAGTTGTTCCTGAGGGATATAGACTCTTTGGTCGATGTTTGAAGTGAGGTCTTCCACTTGAGTCTGGAGTCCGTCTACATCCTCTTGTAGCTCTGCTATCCTACTATAGACATTGTCTATAGTAGTTGTGGCAATGTTCTGCACCTGCAGTCTGAGCTCATTCATCTCGCTTAGGGTGAGCTTCCGTGGGCTTTTGCCCTCTACTGGCCCTTGTGCTAACCAGACCTGCATAAGGCTGTTATCCACCAAGCTGCTTGTGGTTCCCCTGAGAGTTTGCTCCTCTCTTTGCTTATACAATTCCAACTGCTGTTGTAAAGCCTTCATGCGCTTCGCCTGTGGCTCAACCAATTGTGCATAGGCAGCAAGTAAATTATTGGCTTCTTTCGAAGCCTTGTTACTGACCGCGATTTCATTTCTATTGGCCACGATGGTTTGTTGCAACTCCACGATGTATTTCTCATTCTCAGCTTCCATCTGCCTGTATTGCTTGAAAGTATCTTCATTGCGACAGATTGTATTCTTCATATCGACAATGAGCTTCATGTGCTCCACATTCTCTTCTTCTGCCTTCGTACATTTTTCCGCTTGACTGTTTATTTCTTTTGTTGATTGGTCAAGCATAGTTGTAAATGTAGCGCATTGTATCTCCATCCTGTTATGCACTGTCTGCAACTCCGTATGTAGTGCATTCAGTTCTTGTAACTTGCTTTCATGCTGCACCTGCATTTGGTATAGCTGTTGCTTATGTGCTTCGTGCAACTGGTCTTGCGCAAGGCCTGCTTCAATCAATTGTTGCTTGGCCAATTGCAAAGCCATTTCTGTATTGGCCAAGTCCTGCTTCATCTTGAGAGTGACCTCTTCATCGACCTTATTTGAACACTCAGTGGCAAGTCGAGCCTCAAACTCCTTCCTGAGTTCTTCTTTCAAGGCTGTCAATTGGGTAATTGGAACATGGGTTTTGACATAAGTCCCCAACAAATTAAGTGTCCTGCCTATGGAATTCATCAGCATTGCCTGTTGAGGGTCATCATGGTGAGGTTGCTGCTGTTCCTCCCGATCTTCAACAGTATGATGTCTCACTAACCATTCAGACCATTGTCCCACCGGATTTTCTTCCTGAACTACTTCATTTATGACCGGTGCTACAGTGTCATGGCCTTCCGCCTGTGGTACCTCCGACACAGGTGTGTGCATTATATGTACCTCAGGATTTTCTTGGGCAACTGTTGCACCTCTGGGATTTCTGTCTGCTTGACCAGACCAGAATATTCATAGAGAAGGTCCCCTTTCTCTATTTCCGCCACTATCTGTTCTGTAGTTGGAATATCTATCCCTTCACTTTCCAAATCTATTATTTCGGGTTGAGCTGCATGGATAACTTGTGACCTTGTGACAAGTCGTTCAAGTGGCTGTGTTGGTTGTGATGCAGAAGTAACTTCTTCCTCCCTCTCTGAAGGTCCTGCTTCCAGTAATAACATTCTTTTGTGCTGCTGTGCCCCTCCCTGGTCATGAGCTTGGGAAACATTATCATGCGGAATCCGTGAAGCCAGTGGATCCGCCACTACAGTCTTTCCCCTTCTCTGCCTCTTAGTCTCGGGTTGTGCTGCTAGTCCACCCTCACTGTGTGAAGAGCCTTGCTCTTCCATTGCAGTTGTTTCTGGCTCAAACACTCCCATTTCCTTCCTTTCTTGTGCATTAAGTATGCCAGAACTAAGGATTATTTGAGCAATGATTGGGCCAGACACTATGATAGGAGATTTTGCGGTAGTACCTTGTAATCTTTTCATCTCCTCTACCAGTGCGTTGTACATTATGTCCGCCCATGGTACCTCTTGTCCCTTCAAGCCTTTGAGGATTTCCTCTGTGAAGGATCTGCTCAAATATTGTTGGTTCTGTTTCAGGGCAATCAGAACGTTCAATACTTGGCCTATGTCTTTTAACCCTGGGTACACAGCTTTGGTACAAGCATAACCCTGAGTTTTAAAGAAACTCCCTTCTTGGAATAAATCCCCTATTTGCAGTCTTTCTCTGTGTTCCTCCACATACACATGACCTTCTGGCAATCGAAACAATTGCTGGAGGTATAGGGGAGTAATCATTAATTCAACTCCCTTCACCGTTGTTGTTCCTGTCTTTGGCTCAAAGTTCTGCAAAAATTGTAACATGTACTGTCTATGGTGTAGTGTCCAATCCATGCTTTGCAATCCTTCCAATCTCAGCTCCTTCAGTATCTTTATCGCCTGTGGGGTAGCCATCGTTTGTTTCTGCAGAATTGTGGTGCTCTTCACCCTGATTTCCTCCATTCCTCTCACTCTCTTCATCTTAGACTCACAGAACTGCTTTGGCTGTAACAACTGCAGGAATGCCTGTAGTGCACAAAGCAGAAACGTATGGTTGCCGCAGAAAGCTATGGGTAATCTCTTGTAAGCCTGCGGGGCTTGCAAGCATTGTTCAAGAGAAAAGCTCTGCTCTTTCGTTTCGTGTCTCTGCCATTGCGTAAATAATATTGCTAGCGTATAGTCTGTTAGTTCCTCCATAGTTTCCAAGTTATAGCATTTATGGCCTGTCCTGTCGAGACGCCCGTTACTCAGAACGACGCCGCCTCTTGCGCTTAATTTCCCTCCATTTTCTTGATCATTTCTCTGGTTTTCTATTGGCTGTATCCGCTGTGACTGGATTTTAACTTTTATCTTCTTTAGTGGACTTTTCCTGTTGGATAGTCCACTAGGATCACACATGCGACATGAATTCAGTTTTTCTGTACTTGCCGTTCGTTCTGTTTCCCTTTTTCCGTATTCATTAATGGGCCCGCCTTTCATCCCTTTTGACGGCCGTTCTTGTCCTCTTTCTTTTTGACACTTGTCCTTGCACTTCATTCTCTGCTGTGTGTCGCACCCTGACCTCCACGTGTCTATTTTTAAATTAATTTCCGTTTCTTCTTCCTTCAGCCATTTTCCTGAAGTTTTTATGTGTCCACTTGTCACTGATTCTATGGATCGTGTAACTTTAGTAGGCTGTGTTGAGCTGTGACAGGCTGTGTCATACTGTGTTACGCTGTGATAGGCTGTGTTGCCCTGTGGTAAGCTGTGATAGGCTGTGACACGCTGCGGTAGGTTGTGATAGGCTGTGTCACGTCGTGACGGGCTGTGATAGGCTGTGTCACGCCGTGATGGGCTGTGATAGGCTGTGTCACGCCGTGATGGGCTGTGATAGGCTGTGTTGCGCCTTGATGGGCTGTGATAGGCTGTGTCACGTTTGTTTTGCCCACCCCGGTCATATATACTGGGCCTAGCGACAAGTGTTCCATACTCTGTTCGTAACACTGGTGCAGCCCGTGACTGCTCTTGCGGTTCAACATGCAAATTATGCTGCAGGGGTTTGTCATGGATACCACTGTACCCCTTCAACTTATTTGCATTGACTCTTCCCAGCATTTCTTTGTTAATGGTTTGTAACATGGCTGTGTTGTTATCATACATCTTTTGGATGACATAAGGTCCTTTCCATGGTGATTTAAGCTTAGAAGCTTGAATCTTTCCTTTCTTCTGCAACCATAGAACCAAATCCCCCGTCTTAAAAGTCTTTAATTTGCCTTCATCAAACTGTTCCTTTCGCTTCATCTGAATTCTGGTCATATTATCTGCTGCATCAGCACGTACTTCTTCCACATGGTATAATTCATGTTTCCTGACCTTGATGGAGTCTTGCAATTCCATTCTTTTTCCCCACTCCGTTCTCATGGTAGGTAACAGGAATTCCACTGGAAGTAAGGCTTCCATACCATAAACTAATTGGAATGGTGTATACTTTGTGGTGACTTTATACGAAGTCCTGTATGACCATAAAGCTGTCAGCAGCTTTGTATCCCAATCCGTTCTGTTTGCATTGACTATCTTAGCCAAGATAGTACATAGTATTTTGTTGGTAGCCTCTGCCTGTCCATTACCCTGTGGGTAATATGTTGTACTCTTTCTATGCACAATCATAAACTCTTTAGTCAATAACTCAATGGTCTCATTCATGAAGTGACTTCCTTGATCACTGATAAATTCTAAGGGACATCCAAATCGTGTAAGTATGTTCTCGTACAGGAACCTTGCTGTGGACTTGGCTGTGTTGTCCCTCAAAGCTTTAGCTTCCACCCACTTTGTAGTATAATCAGTGGCTGTAATTATGTACCTGTTTTGTGTATTCTTGGATGGTGGATTAATTGGTCCAACAAAGTCTAGTCCCCATTTCTGAAATGGTTCCGTAGGCATTGTAGGATGCAAGGCCATTCTTCCAGATCTCTGCAAAGGTCCTAGCCTCTGACATTCATCACACTTCTGACAATACTCATGTACATCTTTGAACAAAGTAGGCCACCAGTATCCTGCGAGTAGTATCTTTCTACTGGTAGTCTCTTCTCCAAAATGACCTCCAGCCACTCCTTTATGAACTTCCTCCAAGACTTTATTTACTTCATGGTGGTACAAGCATCGTTTTAGTACTCCGTCAGGTCCTAACTTATACATTCTGCTTCCTACCATAGTATAAGGTAAAGCTCTGATAGTAATTCTCTTCCTCTGCTCCTTACCATAACTAGGTGGGCACTGACCATGAACAAGGTAGTATCTGATTGGCCACTGCCAATCTAACCATTCATCTGCACTTCCTTGCACCTCCATTACAAATAAACTCGCATCAGGTAACTGATCGTCCACTCCTGTGGCGGCCTCTCCTGTTGTTAGTCGTGACAAATGATCTGCCACAAGATGCAAACGGCCAGGCTTGTAAATAACCTCGAACTCAAACTCATGCAAGATTATTAACCACCTCGCTATCCTTCCACTTATCAAAGGTTTGTTCACCAGATATATCAGAGCCTGGTGATCCACATAAAACATAAACTTTCTTCCCAATAGGTAATGCCTGAATTTCTTCACTGCATAGATCATTGCCAATGCTTCTCTTTCCGTTGTGCTATAGTTCCTCTCAGCACTGTTCATCAACCTGCTAGCATAGTACACAGGTGAATCTATATTCCCTGTAACATTCTGGGCTAACACCGCTCCCAACGCTTCTCCTGATGCATCGCAGTGAACATGAAATACTACATGCCAGTGAGGGTTAATCAGCACAGGTGTAGTTGTTACTGACAGTGTAAGTTCCTCAAACGCCTGTTGACATTCAGCTGTCCATGCAAACACTGCATCTTTCTTCAGAAGCTTGCTCAATGGTGCTGCTATTTGTGCATACCTTTTGACAAATCTTCTGTAATAACTGGTTTGCCCAAGGAATCTCCTTAAACTCTTAACATTCACTGGTGGTGGAGAGACTTTAATGGACTCTATCTTCCTGGGATCCACAAGGAGTCCCTTCTTACACACAATGTGTCCCAGAAGCACCCCTGAGTTCACACAGAAAGTACACTTCTCTGGGTTCAAGCCCAGACCTCTCATCCTGCATCTGGCCAGGCATAACTCCAATTTATGCAAGTGCTCATTCTTAGAGCTGTACACACTGAAATCATCCAAAACACCTGCATGAAATCATCCAGATACTCTTGAAAAGATTCACTTATCACTATCTGAAAGGTCGCTGGTGCATTACAAAGCCAAAGGGCATGACTTTGTATGCATAAGCCCCCCAGTCTGTGATGAAAGTTGTTTTCCCTTGGTCTTCTTCTGCCACTTGCACTTGATTATAACCACTGAAGCCATCCATGAATGAGTACATCTCATGGCCTGCCACAGTGTCTAATACTGCTTCTGTGAATGGCAAAGGGAAAGGATCTTTCTTCGTACAAGCATTCAGCTTCTTATAGTTCACACATACTCTTAGTTTGCCATTCTTCTTGGGAACTATAACAATGGGTGACAACCAAGTTGTATACTCTATTGGGTATATAAACTTAGCCTCAGCCAACTTCTTTATCTCTTCTCCAACCTTCTGTGCGTAGTTGGGATTCATTCTATACCTCGCCTGCTTGATTGGTACTGACCCTGGTTCCAGTTCAATTTTATGCTGACAGATTCAGGTGGTATCCCTTTTAGATCCTCATAGCTCCAAGCAAATACATCTCTGTATTTGATGAACAAGCTTTTAGCTTCTTCGAAGAACTCTGGCTCCAAATCAGCTCCTACTTTCACCATTCTCGGTTCCTCCTGAGTTCCCACATTTACTTCTCTCACCTGCTCATCAGCTGTGATTGTCCAACCAGTCACCACTTCATCCTTTAAGCTCACAGTGGCTGGTTCTTCTAGGATTTCTATCTCTCCCTCCTTTTCTTCATAGAAATGTGGTGGGTAACAGTTGGTTTCCTCTTCAATTGGTGTTGCTGTCACTACACCACAGCAGATACCTCTCAAACAACTTAGGCTTTCCAGCCGCATCTCTGCAACCTCCTCCCACTCTGGGTGTGCAGCAAATAGGGTAGCTTCCTGCTCCTCATCCAGTCCTCCCCTCCAGTCATACTCTCTGACTCCTCGAGGTCTTCTTGTAGCAGGTAATCTACTAGATTTCTTTGTGGTAATTTGTATCTCGTGCATCCCATTATGCACAGTTAGTAACTGAGAATTCCAGTCATGGAATACCCTTGCCTGTTTCAGCCACGGACGTCCCAATAATAAGGAGTAAGCCTCCATGACTTCATCCATTTTTAATACAGTTACTGTGATCATAAAGATCATTTTCTGTATCTGTATCTTAACTCCTCTTATTAATCCCAATGGCTGTACACTTCTTTGATCTGCCATTGTTACTGTAAATGGGGCTGGTTTCATGTTACTTAGACCAAGCTTCTTCCTTAATTGGTCTGTCATGATATTTACTCCAGAACCACCATCTATCAGTACATCAGTTAGTTCTGTGCTTCCAATTCTCAATTGGATTACTGGCATAGAATCATCAAAGTCCATGACTGGTTCTCGCCCTTCCGGCTTCACATTATAACTGGTCACCTTGCTGTTCAGGTCTGTGTTTCCTGTCTCTTGGGCAATTCGATTGATTGCCTGATACAGCCTGTGCCTACAATAAGGTGCCACAGCTAATAGCTGTCCAATGGTAATTTCTGCTTTGGTCTGACATATTACTTCAGCCAAAGTCTCTTCATTACTTTGCATGTCTGCATCTTCTTTTTTCCTTTCTTCCTCACTCCCCTCTTTTTCTCCATCCGAATCAGAGGAATCTGCCACAGGAATATCCGTACTCTTTTGCATTTCCCTTATAGTATCTGCCACTTCCTTGTGCAGTTCCTTCTCATCCTTCCAAGTCTCTTCATCTTCAGGCATATCATTGCCACTTCCAGTCTCATCTTCTTCCTCTTCTACTGGAGGTATTAGTTTGGCTTTACTTCTTGTTACTATCATTGTACTTACTTCTGGTACAACACATGGCCTAACCATGTGAGCTGCCACCACTGGGCCCTCATTCACAGGAGCTCTCATCTCATTCTGGTGTCTTATCCAGAATGAACAGGCTGCCTTGCGATGTCCTGGCTGATTACAATAGTAACATAGCTCTTCACCATTGGGTCCTCGCCCTTGGTCTGGTCTTGGATTATTTCTATAATCCTGATTCCCGGGCTGGTAATTCCCCCTTGGATTACCCTGATAGTTGCCTCTGGAATTTCCTTGGTAATTCCCTCTTGAATTACCTCTCCCTTCCATGCCATTGTTATAACCACCAGACCTACCATAGTGGTCCTGATCATTGCTTCTTCTTGGCTGGGGCTGCACCTGATGCACCCTCACTTGCCTAGGTTCTCTTGCAGCTGTCCTTCTGTTGTAGTAACAATTCTCAGTAGAATGGTTATCCATTTTACAGATAGTACAGTGTTTCTCCTTCATGTGGCATTCTGTAGTGGTATGGCCTTCATTCTGGCACTTTGCACACCATACACCCTTCCTCCAATGTGTTGCAGCCTCTGTGGCATACTTCTTCAAGATTTCTTCCAATCTTTTCTCATAGTTATCCCTCTTCAACTTTTCCTTTCTCTTACTCTTTCTTTTTAGTTCTTGCTCTTCTTCTTCATCTGACTCATCTTCAGAGTCCTCATCTTCCTTTTTCTCTCTCCTGAGCATTCCCAATTGCTCAATTCTGTTTGCAGTTTCAAATGCCTCCTCCACTGTATTATGGGGTAACATATCCACTTTCTTTGCAACTCTGGTCTTAGTCCACTCACAAACCAAGTCTTCTGTAAACCGGGTGCTGGTACTGCAGCCAGCTTTTTCATCATCAATTCCATCTTCTCCATATACTCTTCAACAGTTTCATGCTTCTTCTGCTTCAGCTGTTGTAAACTTCCATACACTTCATCCTCAGTTTTACTTGTCCTGAACCTATTTCGAAATGCTGTATTCAAGCCATTCCAGGTTAGGAAATGATTATCAGGGAATCTTGCATACCATTCACTTGCTTTCTTGATAAGTGAACAAGGAAACAGTCTCATCTTGGCATCATCGCCATTCTCATTGTTCACTATACACATGTGCTCAAATTGGCTAATGTGTACATCGGGATCCCCTTTTCCTGAATATATTGGAAAGGGTGGTTTTGCCCGTGTTGGTTGTAACGCCATCTGTGGCCCTACCTTCTGCCCACTGACAGGTGCTGGCACCCTTGCTGGTGCTGGTCCTTCTGGACCTGTTGTTTTTGTGGTGGATCTTCCACCAAGTGGTGGCCCTTGAGCACTCCCTGCTTCTGGCCCCACGATATTCACAGTATTCCCAGCTTCAGTTGCACTACTTCCCACACTCCCTGTCCCCCCAGAGCCAGATCCAGGCAGCCCGCCTGATCCCCCTGAGCCGACACCTTCGTTGGCCTGTGATCCAAGTGCTCCACTTGATCCAGGTCCAACGGGTTGGGATGTCCTGGTTGTAGTCTCAACCTCAGCTGTTGGGTCTACTTCTTCATATTCTTCCTCTTCCAATTTCTTCTCTCTGTTTTCATCCTCCAAGTTCTGCCCTTGGGTTTCTTCTTCACTCATGTAACTCAACTGTAATGGTGTTGGAGAGTCTGAACTCTCCGTTGGCTCTGCCACATCCTCATCTCCTTCTTCATCTTCTGCTTCAGAAACTGGAGTTCCTGCTTTTGGTGTTCCATGCCAACTCTTATCAAAGATTTCTGTCAAGTCTTTTATCCAAGGATGTACCTCAGATCTTTCACCTCGTGATTGATCTTCTTCCTGTACCAATTCCCTTAATCTTTCTTGCAAAGAAACAGAAGGAGTGGCATCCAACTCTAGTTCTTCCGGTATAGGTGATGCACTTTTTGATCTTGATGGTGTGAGAGGTCCAGATGATTCCCCTATGTCTATTCCTCTCTCCCAAAGATATGGATAATTAGCTTTCAGATAGCTTTCTCTTTTTGATGAATATCTTTGTCGTCTAGCTTCTCTTTCATCACTCATGTCCCATGTCTTTCATTTCTTTTAATGTGGCAATAACCAAAACTCTCTTCTGTAATATCTCTCGTATATGCCTGGATTTCTTTCAAGCTTCAATGCACCCTTGGCTATACTTGAAGTCTCCGTTACCATATAACCATATGGCAAACAAGTCTGAAAAGCTGTTCTTGGTGTGAGTTTGATCCACAAAATATCCTTTGGAATCCAATTCTTTACCAGTACAAGCTCTTCATGCATATGAGTATAAACATTCACCTTTCTTTCTTCCCAGCCTTCAAACTCTACTCGTTTAATGGATAGCAACGCTATCACATAAACTAATGTTGGTAACCAACGTGCTCTTCCTCTACAGGCTACCTGATAAATCTTTATCACTCCTTTCTCCAGACCCCATTCTGGATCAGCATCATGCACTCGTTTAAGAATATTTTCTTTACATCCGTCTGGCAATTCCAAGAACCTTTGAAAGAATTGTTTGGACAATCTTTCTTCCTTCGTTCCACAGGGAATTTGATTCACTTCAAATCTTTAATGGTCCAACCACCATGATCCCACCAGATGCCTGTCACATCTGGTTGTTCATGTCCCAGGTCCCCAGTATGGTCGCCAAATGTCGCGCGGCTTTTACTCACCCATCCCTTCGCTATCCGAGGCGGAAACTCCAAGATAGAAGAGTTGGAAATCTCTAAGTACTCAGCCCGCGCAGAACAATCAGTCATGACCTACAGCTAGTGTATCATGGGGGTGTTTCCTATTTGTTTCCTTTTCCGCATTCATCTTAGCTACCTTACCATTGATAATTAAGTATCAGTTTGCTTCATCAATTATCGGTTTCCTTAACTCCTCCATTCAATCCACAGCTTCACTCAGATCTCTCTACACAGTGTGATTGTATCGTATAAGTATCAGATTATGATTTATCAGGTATCAGGCCGAAGCCATTATGTCTCTAATCTGCTCTACAATATCACTCTAGCTTTGCATATGACAAGCATCTACTAATCCTCTTTTCTCCTTCATCGTGCTCTCCGATCTCCGCTCCCGCCTGTCTCCGAAGTCCTCCCCGAATAATGATCCCCTTCTATTCCCCGTTCTTCCTTTATCCTCCTATCCGCGGTTCTAACCGTTTCCCTCTCTAACCGTCGTATGTGAACTAACATGTTCCCTTCACTGGTGTTGTTCCCCACAGTCGTTCCCTGTCCTACTCTTCGTTCCCTATTATCGTGACAGCTGTGTCAAGCGGTGACTGGCTGTGTTTGGCTGTGCGGGGTGTGGATGTGTGAGGGCTGTGTGGGACTGGCTGTGGTGGGCTGTGTGTGCTGTGTGACGACTGTGAGGGCATGTGTGTGGGTGTGTGTGGGACTGTGACGAATGTGTGGGCTGTGACGACTGTGACGGGCTTTGTGTGGATGTGTGGGCTGTGACGGCTGTGTCGGCTGTTTGTGGGAGCTGTAGGACGTGTTGACGGTGACGGGCTGTGTGGAGTGTGGGTTGTGACCCTTGTGACGGGCTCGGTGTTGAGGTTGTGGGGATGTGTGACTGTGTGGGGGTTGTGATTGTGTGTTGGTGTGACTGCTGTGTCGGCTGTGTGGGCTAGGTAACCCCCCTCTTACAGTGCGCTGCTGTCAACCCTACGGGTATTGTTTGTCTCAGTCTGTGCAAAATTAAAGGGTACCCTACAGATCCCGGATTAAGTGTCTAAGTCCCCTACAGTCCTCTAACGTAGCCAGTATATATAGGAGCGAGATGGACACTCTCATCTCGCCAACCCAGTGCAAGTTACTATGTTTCTAGTACTCAGTACCTAGCCCAGTTTCAGTACCTGGTATCCAGTCCAGTTTCCAGGCATTCCAGTATTCAAGTCGTGTTCCATATCTTGTACTCGTGTTCATTGTTTATAAAAATCGTCTGATCCTATTTACTCATCGTGCATTCGGCCACGACGACGTGACTTCTGTCTGCCTTGTACCTTAGTCTTATCTCTTGTTTGTGTTCAGTCATGTTCTCGTCATTACAGTTTGTCGAGACTGAAGTTTTATTCCTTAGTTAGTTAAGATGGAAGACACATTGCGGAAATGGCGCACATTGCAGAGTCTTTCAGCTCAGATTGCAAGAAAAGAATTTTGTGCTTCTATGCCCAAATTCAAGTGATCAGTTCAGACCTGGTATGCTCTTCACAATTTGCAACAACAAATTTCAAAGTTTGAATGAGTCGAACAATGGATCGTCAACCTTACGAGTCTCTACTACAACCAAATTCCTCTGTAACGGTGTCCTCCCAAATCTTAAAAGATTACAAGGGGAACCAAAAGGTCAGCATGCAGAAAAAATTTGATGGGAGAGTCAAGATTTCGTTGGTTTTGTCAAACAAGTACGATTGTTCTACGACTACATCCACAACGCTAATCTTGATGAAGGTATTCAAGGGGATTCGTAGGGACCATTCTATGCAGGCACTGCCGGTGCTTGGTTTGCAACGCTATTAGTGAAAAAAAAAATCGCCCTTACTATACAATATTGAAGCGTTATGTCCGAGTCACTGCAAAGTTTGAAGAAGCGAATGATTAGAGCGAGTGTGCACAGAAAAGATCCAAAATCTTCGACAAGGAGGCACACGGTCAGCTTCCGTTTTTAGCTGCGAAATTTTGACAACTTGCATGGA
>CM060731.1:77636384-77693861 GCA_030704615.1 Takakia lepidozioides
AGTAGGAGATCTCATCAAACCAGGATAGATTCATTCTTCCAGCATGCATAGATTGATGCCAGGCCATCTCAGTCAGGTGTGATACTCACCGCAATGGTGAGTCGATCGTGTTATTTTTATAATTGTTAATTTTAATGACCTAATTTTTCATATGTGTTAATTTTGTAAGTGTTAAAGATTGTAACCCTAAACTTCCTAACGGTTGAACTGTTAATACTCTATTTCTGTTACGTATTTTCCTACTCCCAACCCCTAACACTTAGCCAGGTCCGACTGTAGATTAATAAGCGAACCTAATATCATAAAGTCAACGCATGGAGCAAACACTCCAACACTCCACCACAAAAGTGCATTTATAAATTGATTGTGATCTTGTCCCGTTTTTACCATTATCCCAAAAATAAAAGCATGGATACTTCTGTGTGCAGATGTCGTTAGGAAACCATAGCGTCGGCCAGGCCTCATCACTGCCTTCCGAGCAACATGGGGGAAGTAGGGGATCATATGCAGCTGCACTGATGCTCTCACCTATTCTTGGGCGAATAGAATTCCCTCCCACTAGCAAGGTCACAGAGCCCAGCTCTTCAGCGTCCCCACAGTTTGAGAAATCCGATGTCAACTGGAAGCATATCAGGATTGCTTCTTCTACCAAGCTTCCCTTCCATGTATAGCTTGGCTTAGCTTCTTCATTTTGCCCTGGCCCTTCAGTAGGTTCTCTCTCTCCTTCAATCAGGGGGCATAGGCTATTACATTTCTCTGGTCTTGCAGGCGGCAGACCAACCCTTTCCTCTCCTTCTTCCCTTTCTTTTGCTTGGACTCCCTCTTCCTTCTGCTCGCCATGCAGAACGGTTAAAGGTTCTTTCTATAGTCTCTCTTCTTTATTGGGCTTGGCCTGCTTTATTGTTCATTGTTCATTGCTTTATCGACTAAGTCATACACCAGTAGGTTCATTGTTTGAGAGTTATCTAACACGGTCCATCGTGAGCACATGCCTTATGGCGACATTCGGGCAGACAAGGGTTTTAATTTTTTTTCCCTTCAATAATTATATCAAATAAAATTTTATCAGGGCCACTGACCCCTGTTCTGGAAAAACAAAACAAAACAAAACAAAACAAACAAACAAACAAACAAACTATTGCATCTTGTTTCAAAAACCACAACCAGCTAATAATTTGGCTCCCTCCCCTACCTGGGGAGTGCACCATGAAACCTTTTGGTAGCAAGGGTACGATTTGATTCTAATTATCTGTAAAACAAGCCAGTTTTATCCATGTTAAAGATGTCATAGAGATTGTACCTGGAGACAATTTCCTTCACTTCTTCCATCCTCCTCAGAACCTCCGGTGAAACTTGTCGGTCGAAGCGTCTTCTCCGTGACGAGTATAACCTTTGATATGGAATCTTCGTTTGAAGCCTTCCACCCAACCGTGAGAAAATTGCAGCTCCTTCTCATTTGCTACTCTTGGTGTCATCATGTAAAATCTCTTTGCAGCAGCCACCACAAGAGCATCAGATAGAGCAATGGAATTTTCTTGCATTTTGATGAACCATGTGAACGTTGCTTATTCCACTTCTGGACACTGTGGCTTCCTCATGCGTTTGGGAGTCACTGTTATGATCAACCTTCATAACCAACAAATCTTTTCGTTTCAATTGTCAATGCACGGTTAGTGATTTTCTGACCGCTTGACAACAACGTCTCATGATGTTCAAGAATTTCTCGTTTCTGTACCAGCCAATCAATCACCTCACAACTAGACTAGAGCCAAAACTCAATATGATGAGACTATCATAACTAGATCATTGGTACAGATTGATTGTAATGTTGTAGGAACAGAAACGAGCAGACAAAACTCAGAATTTCAAGTAGCATTTACAACGTAGCCTCTTTTTTCTGATAGCAAAATCTAATCCAAGAGAAGACCGAAGATGAAGTCTACATGTGCATTTGGGATGTGCATTTGATAACCACCTCCAAGCAGTACAATTGATAGACATACAGTTCTTACATATGTGTGCTAGCCTCAAATAGATTCAAGGTTTTCCGCATGGTATGCAGACTTCTCACTGATCGCAGTTCACATCGCAGTTCATGTCGCTGGTTTTGGGTAAAGGTTGCATTTGTGGAAGTGGTGATTAGGAGCTAATGAATCTATGGTGAGGATTGGTTGGTACTTTTAGTAAACAAATTGTGACCACATCAAGAGGATTTGTTTTAGATCAGCTGATATGGATTATTACTAGCTACTTTCATGCAAGCCTTATCATGATCCTAATCCATTATCCTCACCCTTAACACTTACATGGGTCATTTTAATGAAGAAGGGAGTAAAACTTTTATAACACTTAAACACTTAACACTTGCTAGTGTATTTTCTAGGGGAGTAGAAGTTTCCATAGTAGTTATGGGTTCTTAACACTTACAGAGGTAACACTTAGCCAGGTCCGACTGTATGAATGATTTGGACTTTGAACAAAATCACAACCATAATAGAAAGTATAAAATCAATCTTACAATTCAAAAAGCTGTAACCTCTCTTTGATTTTAGTCTATTGTATACTTTTACGCAATCATGTAAAACGCTGCATCTTGTGAATTTCTTCGATTTTTTGCAATGTGCCTAAAATATCTAAACTATTTTGAGTTGTGCATATGATAAACAAATCTAGCTCGCAAAGTGATCATTATAACGTGTGGGTGACAAAATGAGATAGGCCCATTGGATTCTATTGTGTATAACATAGTTGTGGGCTTACTGTGGGTTTGGGTTTAAAAAATTGTCAAATAATCATTGTTAAGTTATTGAAAGAAGTCCATGTTGCTCGAATGTCCATGAGCATAACAAATACCATGAGTAGAAACCGATTTGATTGTAACGTTACAATTTGTCTTTATTTGATTGGTAATGCCAATGTTATTTCACATGTACAATAAGCCCAATGTTTGATATACCGTGAAATGATTATTTGGAAGAACTTCTATAACGATGTGGAAGTACTTTCAATCCCCGCCACTTTACAAGGTCTAACATGAGATGTGACTTTAAAATGTATATGTCTAACAAACCAATGTACTAAAGCGTGGCTTAAGAAAAATATCTTTTTGCATGTTTAGTTTGTAAGTATGTTCATAATCTTGAGGTCAGTCTGGGCAAAGACCATGTTGTGGACTTCGGGTCATGGTCGGAGGATTGTGATCATGTTGATGGTCAAGGGGCTAGAAAACAAAAGAGATGTAGTATATGTGTATAGACAACTTTATCACTTTTGTTCGTCTCTCCATGATTTATTTGATAAAGACATTATTGCATGTATGTGGCACAACTTGTACTGTAGCAAAAGCTCGAACCTCCATCCCTTGCTGGACTTGCCCGAAGAATGCAAAATGGGCAAGGCCAATTTCCCACCTCAATTGGCTTTCAAGGGTTGAGCGGACGTGCTAAAGGATTAGTATGTGCTAAAAGAAAATATGTTTCTGCGGCACCCTTCTCGCAAAGTATCTGGGCCATCGTTTGTTCCCAACATTCACCACATGACCCATTTGTCTATGTATGTAGTGGAACAAAACTTGATAATTAGATATCAACACTTTTGAGCCACATGTACTCGAACGGTGGTGTTCAAAGTATGCTTGTGAAGTAATCGAATGGACTTAATCAAAAAGCTATATAGTGGTGTTGAATCGAATAAAATCCTCAAAATTAGTACGTAAAGTCAAGTACACAAGAGAATTGTGTGAGAATATAAAATAGATAGCTAGGATTCCATGCAATTTGTAAGATTTTCGTATAAGTAGTATTGGGGAGTCACTCCCTCACCAGAGGGATTTGGAATTTGAGCAATATTTCATAGCATCTTGTGGAGGCCAAATCCCAATTTCTAAATCTTTATAATGAAGGTAGTTTGCATCCCCCCCCCCCGAAACACATACAAAGCACCCCCATGCTAAACCTGACATTTGCCCCTCATTTTTTGCATGGACATGGCATTCCTACCACAGATTAGGAATGTGTGGAACACTCCACAAAAATCTAAAGCTCTCAAATTA
Source organism: Takakia lepidozioides (assembly GCA_030704615.1). NCBI lineage: Eukaryota > Viridiplantae > Streptophyta > Takakiopsida > Takakiales > Takakiaceae > Takakia > Takakia lepidozioides. The sequence continues at coordinate 77,640,436 of CM060731.1, forward strand.
GTTGGTCAAGGCTAAAAAACCATGTTTAAAAAAAATAAAAAATAAATAAAATCCTCTCTAAAACCATATAATCTCCCATATTTCACAGTGAAACAATTTCATTTTTTGGTGAGTGCATGCAGGTGCCAAGTGTGCACCTACGTGTAAGGTTCATTTTTCTGGATGATTTTTGATAGGTAGTTAGCCTCATTTTACTGATCATGGATAGTAATTTTTAGGTGTCAAAAAATGAACCATGTAGGAAGTTAAGGGTTAAAACATTATAACTTCACACCTACACCCTGGTCCAAATTATGCCCACATCCAATGGTAGAAATTGTAAAAATTGACCCCCCAGTGTGCGGTTTTTGGAAATTTCTGGACGTGGCAGACTTTCTCCAAATGGCATGCTGCCAATTGGAGATGATCTGTCATGTTGTCAGATCATTTATTGGCTCCTCCCTATAAGGCAGAGACCACGCATTGGTGCCAAAAATGAGTAAGATCCTGATATACCTCCACTAGATAATACCTACATGAAGCAGATAATCCTCCCCCACTTAAATATTTGCTTGAATGTACCTTGATTGGATAAGACCGATAAGTGAATCTTACACATGTAAACTATTCATAAATGAAGACCCATAACAAGCAGCACACACAAGAGGTCATTTTGGGTTGATGGTCATGACTCATGAAAAAGGTCAAGGACAATGTGGTGAGGGCACCTTCTTCTTCACATGTATGCCAAATGTGGGAGCATTGAGGATGCAAAGGGAGTGTTCAACGTTATGGCTGAACGAGATGTGGTGTCCTAGAACGCGATGCTTGCAAGGTATGCACCAGCAGGGTCGCGGGATGGAGGCTTTGGAGACCTATGAGCAAATGATGGGGGAAGGCTGACCACATAACCTTTGTGTGCGTATGCAGTGCGTGTGCAAGCCCGGCAGCCCTGGTAAAGGGCAAAGAGATCCATGGTTGCATCGTCAAATCTGCAATTGTATCAGATGTCATCCTGAACACTGCTCTAGTGGACATGTATGCCAAATGTGGGAGCATCGAGGATGCAAAAGGAGTGTTCAACACTATGGCTGAACGAGATGTGGTGTCGTGCAATGCGATGCTTGCAGGGTCCCGGGATGGAGGTTTTGGAGACCTATGAGCAAATGATGGGGGAAGGGGTGAAGCCCGACCACATCACCCCTTCCCCCATCACGTTTGTTTGCGTTTGCAGTGCGTGTGCAAGCCTGGTAGCCGTGGAAAAGGGCAAAGAGGTGCATGGCTGCATCACCAAAGCTGGAATTGTACTAGATGTGATTCTGAACAATACCCTCGTGGACATGTATGCCAAAGGTGGGAGCATTGAGGATGCGGAGGTATGGAAGTGGTATCATGGAACGCGATGCTTGCAGGATGTGCACAGCAGGGGCACGGGATGGAGGCTTTGGAGACCTATGAGCAAATGATAGGGGAAGGCCAACCACATCACGTTTGAGTGCTTTTGCAGTGCGCGTGTGCAAGCATGGCAGGCCACTCTTTTCCTGGAAGATAAGTTTCTATTTGAGGCCTTGAAATGTCAAAAACCTACAGGTGTTGACCACTCGACTAAGTACTCCGGTCATGTTTGCCCTTATTTACAGCGAGCTAGTGAAAAGATTACAACGGATGAGTGTCATTGATTTCTCAGTGGACATGGAGCTTCCACTAAATGTTGTTGATCTTCCTCACTCCCGAGTTGCTTCTCAAATTGGTACACCAAAAATGACTTCAGCCTTTCAATATATCAGACGGCCGTGTGCATGGGGAACTCACATACTTTTAGCAAAATCTCTTACGTATTGGAGTGATCATTTTCCCTAAGTACCATGGATGCCTCCTGCCTCTAGGATATTTATTTGCAGCATTTGCGTGGATTCAGGAGGCAATCACCACTCGTTGCTTCGCACACCCCAATTGCTTTTAGTAGAGGTGTGTTGCATTGCCTCTTGAGTTGGGTTACTTGATGGAAAAATATGTACTCCCAATTTTTCAGCTTTTGTCCTTCATTTAATTTTCCAATTTGCATGCTAATTGAATCAATTGAGCAAGATGGACTGGTTCTGGAAAGTGGAAATCTTTCGATTCAAAGTGTCATGAGTGGTGGCAGGTGCTAGGTCATTGAAGCAGCTTTACTGGCCATGGCGAGCTGCACTAGAAGCATTCGTGTCATTTACCACTGGGGTAACGACCAGTGTTGGTCGGTTACCCGCCGGGACCCAAGTTAACCGCCGGTTCAGGTTCAGGTTAACAGGAACCGGACCAGAACCGGGCCCATTCCTACAGAACCTTATCCAGAACCGGAACCTGTCAATGGGGATCGGCGCAGAACCGAACTGGCGGTTCCTGCTGGGTGTGAGAACCGGAGAACCGGGGCGCAGGGGGATAAAAACAGGTTCCGGTTCTTGACCCCTTGGTGGGGCTGGTGGGCCCAGGGCAAAACTTATTTAATGCTCTCAAGCTCCTGAGATCCTGGGTTCGAGATTCTATGTTCAATGCTTCAGCGCCATGAGATCTTGGGTTCAATCTCCAGCTCCATGATATCCTGGCTAAGTTCATTAATAAAATGTTTGAAGATGCCAATACTTGCCAGGTAGCTGAATAGTACTTTCAACCCAAAAAATTTTACCCATTTTCTTCTACCAGTTTATTTAGAGTATTTTTGTTTGTTTTTTTGTGTTAGTGAAAACTAACAAAATCGTTGGATTTTAGTTCAAATATGTGAATACACTGCTATTTAATCTACCGGACTGATAAAATATTTTAAATCTAATAAAAAAAAATAAAAAAAATAGAACCGGAACCTAACCGGGAACCGATGGTTTTTATCAGCAACTAACCGGTAACCGGAACCGGCTCAATAAATAAATAAAACCGGAACCGGATCCGGAACCGTCTCTTGAAATAATTGTGGAACCGGAACCGAAGGTTCCTTCACAAATGCAAGAACCGCCCAACACTAGTAACGACTCATTTTGAGTCGTAAAAGTCAAAAAACCGGGATCGACTGGAAGTTACAAACGACTAGTTACAACAGACGTGGAAGTTGGGTCGGACATCCAATGATTGGAGTGGTAAAGGACGCAGACGTGCGAACAACTGCTCAACGATTATTGCGATTAATGCTGAAGAACCACGTGGCGTAACCAGGCCGGCCGCCCGTGGGTATGACCTTTTGGGATAACTTTGACTTTTCCCTCCGGATAAGTGGACTGACTCACCGGAGCGCGGTGACACATGGACGCGGACGATGATGTGGACGCCGACGTGGCGGCGCCGCGACGAGCAGCACTGCTGCCACCAGGCCACGGGCCCGGGTGCCACGTCAGTGTTTTTTTTTCAAATTTGGAAAAGAACAGGAGTGGCTACTGAGTTTTGCAGGAAGTAGCCATATTTTCTGCTCATCCACTGATATTTGGACAGAATCATCCTCCTCTATACTTTCATCCACGTATATCATCCATATTAGGCGAATTCATCCAAGATTTATATTTTTGAATTTTGGCGATTTCATCCATGAGAAAATAGGGAATTTACGACAGAATAGTCGATTTTGATTTTTGAGGTCGAAAAAGTGCGAAATTTCCCCAGAAATAAAAACACTGTGCCACGTGGTAATCGACCACATAACTTGCTACATGCCCAGTGGCAACTACGACTGCAGAAGTCGGCGCAACCACTGCTTTACTAGTTTAAATGAAGTGCTCGAAATTACTTGAACAATCACTCATAGTGGTTCATGCTTTGAAGTTCTGGTGTTTGTAGTGAGCCGACTAGTACATATGCATGTAATGCCATACAAGAGAACTAATCATGTCATTAGAAATGCAAAAACGATGAAAGACATGCCATGAAACAAAACAAAATGAAAATGAAATGAAATGAAACAAAATGGTATTTTATTACATCTGCAGAAAGCTCAAAGAGCTTATGGTACAAAATGAAAAAACCAAAGTAAAAAAGCAGCCCAAAGCTACTACTGCTCTGGGGATTGCCTAAGGGTCAAGGCCTCGTGCAGGTAAGCTGCCAAGCAATTGTGATCCTCATAATGCAAGACTCAGTGACAGATTGAGTCCCACGGAATAGACCATCTACCCATGCAGGTTTCTTGTAGCTATTGATCCAGAGGGAATCATAGGTAATCTTCTGCTTGAAATCTGGCCCTCTTGGATGAATCTGGACCCACACTCTCTTTGCTCCTTCAGCTACCCATGCCTCTGCACAAATCATGCATTAATCCTTGCCTTGCTGCTAGTAGCTGACAATGACAGCCTAGATAATTTATTCTAGGAAACACCCAACTCAGCTTCTCACACTAGTTCCTATGCTGAATGCGTCTGCTACTCTATGAAATGTAACATGCATTCACATTTTTTTCCCATCATTGACTGGGGCAGAAAAGTATTCATTCCACAGCTTCTCCTCATCTCTGTTACTTGTTTTTTGATACTTTCCTGTTGTCACATTGGCAGTATCATGTCAAAGTCACCCCAAACTAGATTCACTCAACTAGCTAACTTGCAGAATTCAACATGGAAATGCAGGGCCGATTCTGATAAGAGGGAAAAACAAGGTGAAATGTGTTGAAGAAGATGCCTACATTAGCAGTGTCTGATTTTATAAATTGTGCCGCTGCTGCCAGTTGACCATCTACCCACGCATGTTTCTTGTAGCTACAGAGTCAATCTGGAGCTTGAAGCCCGACCCTCTTGGGTGAATCTGCACCCACACTCCATCCCTGCTCCTTCAACTATCCATGCCTCTGCACAAATCATGCATATATCATTGCCTTGCTGCTAGCAGCTGACAATGACAGCCTAGATTTGTTCTAGCAAACATCCCAACCCTACTTGGAAAAACAGGCTGAAATGTGTTGAGGAAGGTGCCTTCATTAGCAGCACCTCATTCTATCAATTGTGCTGCTGCCGCTACTGTTTCCACTTGCAACAATTGACCATCTACTCCAGCTGATTTTTTGTAGCTATTGATCCCTTAGCCCGAACCTGAACATGAATCTGGACCTCTATCCCTGGTCCCTCAGCTATCCCCGTCCTTTAGCTATCCCTGCCCGTGTACAGATCATGAATGCATCCCTCAGCCTTGCTGCTAGCAGCTGACACTGACGGCGTGAAGTTCTTCAAGAAAACACCCCAACCCTACTTAACAGTAGTTCCAATTCTGAAATTGCAACTGCTTCTCTCTGTAGTCGAACAAGCACTCACCTTTTTGTCTCCATTGTCCCCCCACTGACTGGGGTCGGAAAAGTGTTCATTCCAAAGCTTCTCTTCATCTTGTTATCTGTTTTTGGGTACTTTCCTGCTGCCACATCAGCAGTAACTTGTCAAAGTCACTCCAAACCACCCCACATCCACCCAACGAGCTAACTTACAACATTCAATATGTAAATTCAGGGCTGAGTCTAATGAGAGGGCAAAATAGGCTGAAATAGGTCGAAGAAGAAGTTGCCCTCACCACATTGTCCTCGACCTTGTGTCATGACCCATGGAGAGTTTGACTGACCATGCACCCAAGAGGACCTCTTGTCTGTGCGAGGTGTGTGCTGCTTCCACAGGGAATTGTAGGCGATCTAGAGCTTGAAATCCGGCCCTCTTGGATGAATCTGGACCCACACTGCTCCCTGCTCCTTCAGCTATCCATGCCTCTGCACAAATCATGCATACATCCTTGCCTTGATGCTAGTAGCTGATAATAACACCCTACAATTGTTCCAGCAAACACCCCAACCCTACTTATCGCACTAGTTTTTACTTGCGTCTGCTTCCAATAGGCATTCACCTTTTTGCCTGGATTGTTCCACCATTGACTGGGGTCGGAAACATATTCATTCCAGAGCTTCTCTACATCTCTATTATCTGTTTTTCGATACTTTTCTGTCGACCACATTGGCAGTAACATGTCAAAATCACTCCAACACCACCATAGATCCACCAACAAGGTAATTTGCAAAATTCAACATGAAAATTTAGGGACGACTCTGATAGCAGGGGAAAACAGGGTGAAATATGTTGAAGAAGATACCTTCATTAGCAGTGGGCCTTGTTCTATCAATTGTGCTGTTGTTGTTGCTGTTTCCAGTTGACCATCTACCCACTTATAGCCGCTGTGCTATTGAAGAAGGTGCCCCCCTTCCCCCATCATTTGATCATAGGTCTCCAAAGCCTCCATACCATGTCCCTGCTATGCATACCCTACAAGCATCGCGTTCCATGACACCACATTTGGTTCAGCCATAGTGTTGAAAACTCCCTTCGCATCCTTAATGCACCCACATTTGGCATAGACGTCCACCAGGGCACTGTTCAGGATGACATCTGGTACAATTCCAGTGGTTGGGCTTCACCCCTTTGCGCAACATTTGCTCATAGGTCGCCAAAGCATTCCTACCATACCCATGCATGGTAAATCCTGCCAACATTATATTCCACGTGATCAAAGATCACTGAGGCATTCTGTAGAAATCTTGGCGAGCATCCATGATGCTCCCGCACTTAATATACATGTTGACAAGGGTGTTGAGTAGAAAAAACATTTGGCATGAATCCACTTTGGATAATGTGAGTGTGCACCTGACTCCAGCTTCCAGACCTAGAGCCTTTGTCAGTCTACTTGCCTCACAAAGCATCTTCACATGCCCCGCAGAAGAGGCATTGTGGACTCCCTCTCTTGATCCTCTTTCAGAAGTTGTGGTCATGGTTGAGGTGCCTGATTTTATCAACTGTGCCGCTGCAGTTGCTGCCTTTAGTTGACCATCTACCCATTTAGGTTTCTTGTAGCTATTGATCCACATGGAATCACAGGTAATCTGGAGCTTGAAGTCCAGCCCTCTTGGATGAATCTGGACCCACACTCTATCCCTTCTCCTTCAGCTATCCATGCCTCTGCACAAATCATGCATTCATCTTTGCCCTTGCTGCTAGCAGTTGACAATGACAACCTAGAAACCACCCAATCAAACTAGTTCATATGCTGAATTGCGTCTGCTACTCTCTGTCATCTAACACGCATTCAACTTTTTGCCTCGGTTGTCCCACCATTCACTGGGGTCAACAATGTATTCATTCCACACCTTCTCCTCATCTCTGTTATCTGTTTTGGATACTTTCATGCTACCACATCGGCAGTTACTTGTCATAGTCATTCCAAACCACCATAGATCCACCCAACGAGCTAACTTACAGAATTCAATATGCATCTTAGGGCCGAGTGTGATGAGAGGGCAAAACAGGCTGAAATAGGTCAAAGAAGAAGGTGCCCTCACCACATTGTCCTTGACAATTCAATATGCATCTCAAGGCCGAGTCTGATGAGAGGGAAAAACAGGCTGAAATAGGTCAAAGAAGAAGGTGCCCTGACCACATTCTCCAAGGCCTCCATACCATGCCCCTGCTGTGCACACCCTGCAAGCATCGTGTTCCACGTGATGAAAGATCGTTGAGGCATTATGTTGAACACTTGGTGAGCATCCATGATGCTCCCGCACATAACATACATGTTGACAAGGGTGTTGAGTAGAAAAATATTTGGCGTGCACTTTGGATAATGTGAGTGTGCACCTGCTTTCCAGCTTCAAGGCCTTTCATCTTGATGCACTTATGCAAGAGATAGACATACGTATCTGAATCTGCTGAAATGCCTCCTTGGTTTAAAGTCAGTAGAGCCTTTTTCAGTCTGTCTGCCTCACAAAGCATCTTCACATGCCCATAAGTGCCAAAAGAGGCATTGTGGACTCCCTCTCTTGATCCTCTTCCAGAAGCTGTGGACCGTGGTCATGGTTGAGGTGCCTGATTTTATCAACTGTGCCGCTGCAGCAGCTGCCTTTGGCGATGCAACCATGCACCTCTTTGCATCTGGTAATTTGACAGGCATTCACCTTGGTACAATTCCAGCTCTGAAGATGTCGCCATGGACCTCTTTCCCCTTTTCCAAAGCTGCCAGGGCAGTGTTCAGATTGACATTTGGTACAATTCCAGCTTTGATGATATCCCCATGCACCTCTTTGCCCTTCTCCAGGCCGGCTGCCAGGCTTGCACAAGCATTGCAAATGCACACAAACACGATGTGCTTCCCCCCATCATTTGCTCATAGGTCTCCAAAGAAACCATCCCATGTCCCTGCCGTGCATACCCTGCATGCATTGCACTCCACGACACCACATCTCGTTCAGCCATAGTGTCGAACACTCCCTTTGCATCCTAGATGCACCCACATTTTGCAAACATTTTCACCAGGGTTTTGTTCAGAATGACATATGGTACAATTCCAGCTCTGAAGATGTCGCCATGCACCTCTTTCCCCTTTTCCAAAGCTGCCAGGGCAATGTCCAGATTGACATTTGGCACAATTCCAGCTTTGATGATATCCCCATGCACCTCTTGCCCTTCTCCAGGGCTGCCAGGCTTGCACAAGCATTACAAATGCACACACACATGATGTGCTTCCCCCATCATTTGCTCATAAGTCTCCAAAGCCTCCATCCCACGTCCCTACCGTGCATACCCTGCAAGAATCATACTCCATGACACCACATCTCGTTCAGCCATAGTTTCGAACACTCCCTTTGCATCCTAGATGCACCCATATTGCAAACATGTTCACCAGGGTATTGTTCAGAATGACATCTGGTACAATTCCAGCTCTGAAGATGTCGCCATGCACCTCTTTCCCCTTTTCCAAAGCTGCCAGGGCAATGTTCAGATTGACATTTGGCACAATTCTAGCTTTGATGATATCCCCATGCACCTCTTGCCCTTCTCCAGGGCTGCCAGGCTTGCACAAGCATTACAAATGCACACACACATGATATGCTCCCCCCATCATTTGCTCATAAGTCTCCAAAGCCTCCATCCCACGTCCCTGCCATGCATACCCTGCAAGCATCACACTCCACGACACCACATCTCGTTCAGCCATAGTGTCGAACGCTCCCTTTGCATCCTAGATGCACCCACATTTTGCAAACATGTCCACCAGGGTATTGTTTAGAATGACATCTGGTACAATTCCAGCTCTGAAGATGTCGCCATGGACCTCTTTCCTCTTTTCCAAAGCTGCCAGGGCAGTGTTCATAATGACATTTGGTACAATTCCAGCTTTGATGATATCACCATGCACCTCTTTGCCCTTGTCCAAGGCTCGATGCACCCACATTTTGCATACATGTCCACCAGGGTATGGTTGAGAATGACATTTGGTACATTTCCAGCTCTGAAGATGTCACCATGGACCTCTTTCCCCTTTTCCAGAGCTGCCAGGGCAGTGTTCAGAATGACATTTGGTACAATTCCAGCTTTGATGATATCCCCATGCACCTCTTTGCCCTTGTCGAGCAGGCTTGCACAAGCATTGCAAATGCACACAAACATGATGTGGCTGGGCTTCACCCCTTCCCCCATCATTTGATCATAGGTCTCCAAAGCCTCCATCCCACGTCCCTGTTGTGCATATCCTGCCCGCGTCGCACTCCACGACACCACATCTCGTTCAACCATAGTGTCAAAAACTCCATTTGCATCCTCATTGCATCCTCAATGCATCCACATTTGGCATACATGTCCTGGTCAGGGCAGTGTTCAGAATGACATCTGGTGCAATTCCAGCTTTGACAGATGTCACCATGGACCTCTTTCCCCTTTTCCAGGCTTGCACACACATTGCAAACACAAACAAACGTGATGTGGTTGGGCTTCACCCCTTCGCGCATCATTATCTCACAGGTCTCCAAAGCATTCGTACCACGCCCATGCTTGGTAATCCTGCCAACATTATATTCCACGTGATCAAAGATCGTTGAGGCATTCCGTGTTGAACACTTGGTGATCATCCATGATGCTCCCCTTAACATACATGTTCACAAGAGTGTTGAGTAGAAAGACGTTCGGCGTGAATCCACTTTGGACAATGTGAGTGTGCACCTGTTTTCCAGCTTCCAGGCCTTTCATCTTGATGCACTTATGCAAGAGACACACATACGTATCTACATCTGCTGAAATGCCTCCTTGGTGTAAAGTCTGTAGAGCCTCTTTCAGTCTACCTGCCTCATAAAGCATCTTCACATGCCCATAAGTGCCAGAAGAGGCATTGTGGACTCCCTCTCTTGATCCTCTTCCAGAAGCTGTGGTCATGGTTGAGGTGCCTGATTTTATCAACTGTGCCGCTATAGCTGCCGCTTCCAGCTGACCATCTACCCATGGAGGTTTCTTGTAGCTATCCTTCCACAGGGAACCATAGGTAATCTGGAGCTTGAAATCCGACCCTCTTGGATGAATATGGACCCACACTCTATCCTGCTCCTTCTGCTATCACTGCCTCTGCACAAATCATGCATACATCCTTGCCTTGCTGCCAATGCGATCATTGCACTCCACGACACCACATCTCGTTGAGCCACAGTCGAACACTACCTTCGCATCTTCAATGCTCCCGCATTCAGCATACACGTCCACCAGGGCGGTGTTCATAATGGCAAACCCTACAATTCCAGCTTTCACGATGTCACCATGGACCTTCCATGTCACTTCCAGGTGGAGGCAGTACATATTAAAATATGCAAGCCCCCAAAGGCCAGATTTTGTTTGCCTGTTCTTGTGAAACACACGTCTGCAAATGTCCAGGTGGAATCAATGCGCAGTGGTTCATGGAGTCGTTGAGTCGTCTACATATTGACTTTAATGAATAAATATGTTTATTCCATTAATCAAATTCGAAATGTAAATTTTTAGTCGCATGTGCAGTAAACCACTTGTATTTTCCGCTTTTTAAAATTTTATGTATTTACACAATTAATTAAATAGCCGCGATTATTGACCCAACTTCTATCCGCCGTCTGAAATGCCCCCGTGGGCCTTCATTGTCCGTTTCGACTCTCTAGTAGTCCCGTGTATTGCCAAGTGGTTCCCGGAGTGGTTGGCGGACTCCCAGTCGATTCGGAAAAGACACGAATGCTTCTAGTGCTGGCAGTAGCACTGGGGAAGAGACTGGGTTCTGCAAGCGGCCACTGCAGCCAGCCATGGCACAGGCAAGAATGCCCCATTAGTCCATTTGAAACTCTTTTCAATGCCCCTTCCAGCAGCAGGTTGACCCTGGTACCCCTCTCACTTTTGTGTTGTCTGTCTCTCAGGGTGGATTAAATTTTTTATTATACCTTGACATCTTGAGTCTTTTACCTTCACTATGGTTCAAATGTGTTGTTTCTCTTTTCCATCCATTGAGGGAATTGTTCCTATACCTCTGTTTACAAATTTTGAAAATCTTGAGGCTGAGCCAAAAGCCCAGGCCCTTTTGGGGTATAGTTATTGGGCAAATCACGCACAACAGATTGATGTTTGTGTGAAGGGATTTCTAGAGGATATCTGAAAACTTGGATCAATTATATGTTTCAAGGTAAGTCATGCTACCGGCGTCAGCCCCTGACAAAGGTAGTTTCTATCCCTTTGTGTTCCGTCGCGGGGTTAATGGCCACAAGGCATTGGTTCCATTCCTTTTACGATGAGTCACACTCACTCTTTTTGCAATCTGCATCTTTGCCGCTAACCTTGGCTGCTTAGGGCCACGGGGTCTAAGTCATGCTTGCTGTACCAAGGCTTTGTGGGGTCTGCTTGGTTAGTATCTGTCCATAATCAGCTTTCTTTACCTTGGCACAAAATCTATATAAAGTACCATTTCATTTCATTTACCTTGGCATAAAATCTGCTAGTTCTCACTGCAGTAGTTACAATGTTGCCATGAAGCATATTATTTAGACAAGGTTTTATGTGATCCGATCCACAAGTGGATGTGCAGCTTGCAATCTTAGGAACATTCACTGGGACTCTATTTCAGTATCTATTTCAGTATTTCAATATTTCAATGAAGATTTTCAGCAAGTATTTCAGTATTTCAGCAAGTATCTCAGTATTTCAGCCAGTTCTTCAACAACTATTTGTATAATGGCAGAAACTGAGGTAGTGGAGCAAGCCAAACTCATTGTGGACATGAAGAATACAATACGTCGCAACGAGAGTACTTTGCAGCAGTACAAACAGGTTGAGGCTAACCAGGAGAAGTACATTGTAGAGTTGCAACAAACACTTATGGCCAATAGGAATCAACTCTCTGTGGCTAACAATATTTCAGTGAGTATTTCAACAAGCATTTCAATCATTTAAATACCTAGGTAGTAAATCCGAAGATCAGTTTTGTAATATCATACATCAATATTTAATTCACACATCAATAAAGTTCTGCCATGGCCTCTAGGCTCTGTCCCCGACATTATAAATAAATAATTTTTTCTCTTATGCAGAACAAGTTTGACATATAATTCTAATATGTGATATGTGATACGATATTATATTTCAATATAATATCTGTAGGAAATCTTTCAACTTTAGAGTTTTAGGGTGGAGCCATTACGCGACTAGCCGCTTGTTGCTGAAGGAACAATCTAAAAATATTAAGATCTGCAGAAGTTATGTTAATATATCATGGTCTATGAAACCCGAAACGGGTTCCATAGGAAGTTAAGGGTGAAGAAGATATCAAGACTAAAAATATGTTTATTTATTTGTTTGTTTATTTTAAATACATATTTTGTAATTTTTTCTTAAAAACAATGAAGCTAAACACCCAAAACACCACCAAACGCCACCACCAAAAATTCAAGCTAAACACCAAAAACCATTAAATTTAGGAATGATCTTGGACAGGCCCATTCCAACATTTGTTTGAAGAATTTTTCTTTTCTTTTCTATTTTCGGTAAGAGACGACGACACACTATCAATTTAATTGTTGAGTTCTGGTGAATGGAATTACGTCGTCTGAAAGTGCCAATGGGCGAAGGCAAGAGCATTGGAACCATTGCAACCTATATCAAGACATACGCAAAAAATAAAAAATACTGCATGCGAGTATGAGTCCAAATCATAATTATATGTGATGTTGGTAGCATTTTAGGTTTTTCCTCTTTGCAGGTAGAGCCACATCCTCACCCACCAATGAACTATAGGCCATAGGCAATGTCTCACAGCTCCCGTTGTGTGCAATTTGGGCTGGTGACACTTGGCTGTATATGACTCATTTGGAAGAATCTAAATATAGCTCCACTACGACGTCATCGGCAGGATTTAAATCTAAATAGATCTCCAGCTGTCTTGTTTGGACTGATCTCTATATCCAATGTTGGAGTCACCGTATTTTGATCTATTTATAGAGATTATTAATGTTTGGTAGGAGTTCGTACAAATATTTGTCTATTTCTTTAAATTCTTTTTAGTCTCAACGTGTTGTGGGAGGATGTATTGTGGTTTTCTTCTAGATCTTCTTTCTTTCTCGTCATTACACATATATGTCTTGTTATGTTTTCACATGAGGTTTGAGTGATCTAGATCTGCAGTAATTCATGTACCATTTTATGAGTATCATATGGTCTATTTCTCATGTCTGATATCTTCTATACCCTTTTACGTCTTCTGACGTTTTTGGCCCCCAACTAGCTCATTGTATGGATCTGCAAACCTTAATATATGCAAGCAGGATACATTTCTCTCTCCATCTTCCTTCTGTGAATGAGACTTTCTATTTTTCTGGAGTAGACCCAATAGATCCGTCCATCTTCTTCCATATGTATATCATGTATACATTTTCAAACACATTTTGATGTTCAATGTTGATGTTAGGTTGTTCGCAGCTAATATGCTGCGATACATTTCTCTTATTATTTTTGGCATTGTGCATGTTTTTGGTCAGGAGACCCGTTTTAACTTCGACAACTTTGATAACTCTAGCAAATTTATTACATATGTGTCTGGTGCAGCTGTACTCATCAACGGTTCTGTGCTCGTATTGAATCCACAAACTTTGGAATTTGGAAGTAATGCAACGAGCTTTGGTAGGGCTTTGTACTATGAAGCCGTGCAGTTTCGAAATCCTTATTCCCGGAGTATGGCTTCTTTTTCTACATCCTTCTCATTCTCCATCCACGTCCAACATGGATCATGTTCTGGTGATGGGTTCACATTCATGATTGGGCCTGATGATCAAGTAATTATGCCCCATTCTGGTGGTGGGAATCTAGGGGTTGTCAGTACACAAAGCTATGGTAATATTAGTAATCACATATTTGCAGTAGAGTTTGACACACATCGAAATGCGGTATATAATGACCCAAGCAATAGTCATATAGGCGTCGACATCAATAATTTGACATCGATTAAGTATTATGATTTTTGTCCCCCGTCTTATCCAAATTGTTCATATCTGACTAGCGGATCAATTTTCACTGCATGGATCAATTACAATGGCTCAACCGATATACTTGATGTTAGAGTGAGCAAGGCTTCTTCAAACACCGGAGATGTTGCACACTTACAAGTTACCGACTTGGGCTTGTACGACAAATTTTTGGATCGGATGTACGTAGGATTCTCAGGAAGCACTGGGCATTGTAGAGAGTCACACACAATCTACTCGTGGTACTTCACAAGCAGTGATTTATCTGCCGTCAACTCTAGTACTGTCGATATGACTACAGGGCCAAGAAAAAGACCGGTGGGCCTATATTGCAATGGTGAAGACTGCGAAGATCGTCGGTGGATTTATCAGCTGATTATTTTCTTAAGTGTTTGTGGCGCTATTATAGTCATCATTGGCATAAGCTCTTGTCTTGCATGGGGTACGTACAAAAAACATCATAGTAAAGAATTTCAAGAACCAGTATACGATCTAGAACAAGTCTTGGATGGGCCGCGCAGGTTCACATACAAGCAACTCATCAATGCGACTAATTCATTTAGTCCAAAGCAAATGTTGGGGCGGGGTGGGTTTGGAAGTGTATACAAAGGAATTTTGCGGGACACCGATAATTCTCTTGTTGCAGTAAAGCAGATGGCACGAGATTCTCAACAAGGAGAACGCGAGTTCCTCGCAGAAGTCGCCATTATTAGCAAAATCCGTCATCGCAATCTAGTTCAACTACAAGGATGGTGCCATGAGAGAGGGAAACTCCTCCTTGTATATGACTATATGCCAAATGGTAGCCTTGACCAACTATTGCTTAAGGGAAATAGCACAGTGCTCACATGGGATATACGGTACAATGTTCTGACTGGAGTAGCTGCGGCCCTAGCATACCTACATGAAGAATGGCAGCAGTGCGTTTTGCACAGAGATGTAAAACCCAGCAACGTACTATTGGATGCTGATTTTACTGCACATCTTGGAGACTTTGGTTTGGCAAGGCTCATTGATCACAACAAAACCTCGCAAACCACTAATGTTGCTGGAACGAGAGGATATTTGGCCCCTGAGTTTGCACACACAGGTAAAGCAACAACAAAATCTGATGTATTCAGTTTTGGGATTCTAGCACTAGAGGTCGTTTGCGGACGACGTCCTATAGAGTGGACATTGCCTGAAGAAGAAATGGTCCTATTGGATTGTGTATGGCGGGCACACGAAAGTAATATGTTGCTGAATATTGTGGATCCTAGGCTCAAAAGTACCTTCGATGTGGAGCAGATTACATGTGTGCTACATATTGGGCTTCTTTGTTGCCATCCTGATCCCAACGCTAGACCAACCATGAGATATGTTAGGCAGATTTTGACTGATGATGGTTCTCTCCCGAAATTGTTGTCGGATTCTAAGCCAGTGGTTTCTTACTCTCCACTAGTTCCTAAGTCTTCACACTAACAATCAGCATGCGAGTGTTCTTCAACCAACGAGAGACGCCCATTTGCTACTGATTAGAATATGTATTCGGCCGCCGATAGAAGTCCTGGTACCGTAATATAAAATCCACGACATGGATAATTGAGAAAACTGATACCCTCAAAATTGATCATGTCATCCCCAATACATGTTACACATTCAAAGGCAAGTAGTAAATGACCACTGCAAAATCAAGTACATTTTTTTAGAGATTACAAACTGATTTTTTCGCGATTCAAGATCTCTAAGTGCAAACAATTTTGTATTGGATCCCTATATGGGTTAGTTTATCTTGTTCACAAGAAAGGAAAATAGTCCATTCTAAAATTTCAACTCATAGTTAAAACTCAAATGTGGTTGAGCCACTATATTTGTCGCATGAAAAAAAATTGAGGTAACTTGACTCGACTGAATTTTTTGGGTTTAAATAGGATCGGAAGTGGGTTTTCAATATGAATTGTCATTAAAATATTTGCATTTCTTTCCATTGTATATGATGCTAACCGTTCTTGCACTTCCCACCTTTTTTATGAACATAACTATAGTCTTGAGCTATATTATGCACGCAAGTATGTGTATCAGGAAATTATTTGAACTTGCAAGCGGTACCAAAGGGTGTACAACTTACATCTTAGTCACGATAAGTCAACCTCATGATCTTCAGACAATAGTAATTTAGCTATCTTTCTTCTAGAGTTGGTATAAATTGAGCTAACTATGCATAATATTCTTATGGTCCCTATTCGGTGTTTCCATGTTTTATTGGAGACCATGTGTGTAGATTAGTTATTAAATAATAAGTTCAAGGCTGGAGAGGTCACGCAGAGAAAAGCCCTCCTCCCCCTTCTTTATATACCTTCTCCAGACGACGGCCCCGCCCTATCAAGAGGCGCGCTCGAGCCTTCCAAATGGCTGGTCCTCGCAACGTGTCCACAACCCTAACATGACGCCTAGACGAACACATGTCATCCTTCTGCATCGCTCTACTGCACCTGTTCCTGCCTCCCCATTGGTGGTCATGCTTGTTTTTTAAAGGCTTTTGACCGTATCAATTGGCCTTTTTTTATTGGGGGCCCTTATTGGGGGCCCCCCTTTTTTACCTCCTGGGTCACTATCCTCATTTCTTCTGCCTCCAGCCATGTAAGTACTAATGGTCATCTTTCAAGACCTTTCCCCCTCGAAAGGTCCGTCAAGGTTGCCCTCTCTCCTATTTGTTGTTTCTCATTGCAGCTGCCTGTCTTGGCTACATGTTTGATGCTCATTTGATTCTTGGCTTATCCATCCCTCACGGCCAGCCATCTAATTTCAATATTAACATTTTTTCCTATGCTGATGACACCACTTTTTTTCTGCGGAATGACCTGATGACTAACATTGTCAATGCAAGCCTTCTCTACTTTAAACTCTTTCTGCAGTGCCTCAGGTTTTAAAGTTAACTGGCGCAAGTCTAAAGGTCTGCTCTCTCTTCCCTCAGCCTTGCCCCCCCCCCCCCGCACCTTCCTGCTTGGGGCTCTGATTGGGGTCTGTCTTGGCTGGCTCATGGGGAATCTCACCCTCTACTCGGTCACTTGATGGGTCATGGTTTATCTAGGGAACAACATTTTCCGCCCATTCTTGCTCGCCTTAAGTCTAAGTTATCCTTTTGGTACTCTTCCAGATTATCCCTTGCCGGTCGTGCTCTTGTTGTTAACCAAATCCTCGAAGCTTCCCTCTGGTTTATTGCGCCGGTTTGGAGCCAGCCTGGCTCCCCTATCATCAAGAAGATTAAAGCTTTGATTAGAAACTTTTTGTGGGGTGCTGCTGATGCGGGAGTCTCCCTAGTTTCCCAGGTCACAACTCTGCCAAAAATAAAACTTGGTGGACTGGGAATCTAGACCTCAATTCTCAAATTACAGCTCTCCTTGGTAAGTGGGTGCCCAGGTCTTTTCTTCCTAATGCAGGCCCATGGAAGTTTCTTATTATTATCTTGCTGCTGCAACACTAAAGACTGAGCCGCGCTGGAATGTCTCTTTACAGTGGATGACACAAAAGGGTAAGTTCAACTGTTTGCCAGCAAATGGGTCTGAGACCTGGTGCTCCATATGGGGGGCTTGGGTGAGGCTTTGGGAGTACTTGTATCATCGACCCTCTACCTATTGGGAAGAGGTAATGCGGCAGCCTCTGTTCGGAAATCTGCAACTCGATAATGAGGTACTGGCTAAATGCTCCCTCCCCTAGGCACTCTGGGAAGCAGCGGGCTTCAACTCTGTGGCTTCTATATGTAATAATGGTATTCTTTCTCCCCCCCAACCTTGGTCTTTGCTTGGCCCCCGTCGTTTCTCTCGTTCCTAGCCTTGTTTAACCTCAATTGTCCATTCTAGGTGGGGCTTGCTGCTCCAAGATGGCAGGGATAAATGGAAGTCTCGGCCATCATGGATAGGATGCATTGGGGGTATTCCTTGTGATGTCCTGTTCGTTTCTGATCCCAGGGTCTCGGTGGCCTCTGGCTTGGGTTTCTTGGCTTCGTCATTTGGTGCTCTTTCCCCCATTGCCCTCATGTCAGTCCATGCTGCATCTCTTTTCCTAGTACGAGTCATGGACTGCTCTTCATGAGGTAAATTGAATCCCCTCCCTCTAGGCTCGGGTTCTCTTGCCCAATGGGGTGCGATACTTCCCTTTCTTTGGCTGTTCGTCTTACTAGTCTCTCAATTACCTTGGGACCCGGCTGACTGGGCCTAGCTTTATAAGGATAAGCCGGCCCCTTTCTTCTCTTATTCAACAAAGATAGGGTATAATCTCCTCTTACCCCCCTTCCCCACGGAAGCTAAGATGTGTGGCAAGTGGTCTCATCTCTCTATCCCTAGAGGGGCTTGGCATGGTATTTGGTCTGATATCTGGAATACTCATAGGGCTGCAAAGCTGAGTGCTTTCTTATGGAGGATGACTCACCGCATTCTCCCTGTGGCTAGTCATATGCAGGTTCCCCCTTCTGATGTCTACACTTTGTGCCCCTCACTTTTGCCTGAGTATTTGGAACACTGCCTGCTTCATTACATCTTTGCTTGACAGGTTTGGGTGCGAATTCGGTCCTTCTTCCTCCCATGGAAGACTCTTAACATAACTGATAACTCTCTTTTGCTTTTTAATATCTCTAATGGGATTCCCTGGTTGTCATGTCAGCTTTGGCAATGTCTCAGAGCCCTGGGTCTTTGGCACATCTGGAAGTCTAGATGTGCTTGGCTGTATAATGGTACCTCCCCTTGCCCTCATGCCACTCTAGCACGTATTCATTTTGATCTAATTATTCAGTGTTGCAAATTGTGGGATTTGCTGGTGTTGGCAGTACTCAGATGTTCTGAAGACCAACGTGTTGCTCGATTTGATTTTGATTCTTAAATTAAGCGACCGCCGTTTGGCGGTCGCTTACTTAATATATATTTTTAAATGAAGCGACTGCCAAATAGCGGCGGTCGCTTATTTATATTTTGAATCTTGAATTAAGCGACCCCCAATAGGCGGTCGCTTATTTACTATATATATTTTTTAAAGCAGCGACCGCCATGCGGCGGTCACCTGTTTTTTTATTTTCTTAGAAATCCAGGGACCCGCCGTGTGGCGTTTTGTTTTTAATTTTTTAATCATGAAGCGGCGCCTGGCCAGCCACGTGGCGAGATGAAACAAATGGGATGGGGGGAGGTGGTTTTGAACTCTTGACCTCTCCCATGTGGGTGCGAGTGGCGAGGTGCGACTGACCAGTCGCGCCGCTCTGACACGTGGCAAGGCGCCACTAGCATATCGTTCCTTTTCAAGCATAATGCCATTTTGGGGGGGGTGGGCGCCTATATAAACCATTCCCCCCTCCTTTTCTGATCACTTTTGTCCCTCTCATGGTGCGGTTCCTTGGCATCCTGTAGTCCTTTCGGACTTCGTTGCTTGGCACTGCCAACGGGAGGTGCTAAGGTGATTATTTGGGGGGGGGGTTTTTGTCGGTTTTTTATTGGTCAGTCCCACACACTTGTTCACGGTTCAATCATCGTATCATCATTTTGCCGTTTTCGGATCTCCGACGGTCTGTTTTTTTGCAAAAACTACAAAGGCACCATCCACACGCGTTCATTGCTGTTTTCTGAGGTTTTGAACCCTGTAGTGGGCAAAGGTTTATACAATGTCGGGGGTTGTGAATTCAAGTTCTAGGGCGGGGTCGTCTGGGGGTCGGAGGAAGAGAAAACGTGCCCACGAGCGGGATAGCCAGGTCAACAAGCCCGACTACCCGGGACCGGATGCCTTGGATAGGATGAAAGAAGTGGTAGTGGATTATTTCAAGGGTAGGGACAGGCATGGATGGGAAGGGTTTCAGATTTTCCAGCAAAATATGGAGAGAAAAATGACAAACGCTTTGGCGGGGGCTAAGTGGACGGCGGACAGGGATAAGCCGAAGTTCAATCGGTGGATCCAAAGCAGGGTGAAAGACGCCACGTGAAATTTGAGGCAGCTAATGAAGACATGGAAGGGTAGAGCAATCGAGGGTCGATTGCCCTCCGTCGAAACTGAGTTAATGCGGCGTGTTGAGTATTGGGCTTGCTCGGCAAGTCAGAATTCACATCGCCGGACTAGGGTTGTCCCTTGGGAGACGGGGTCATCAGGCGGGGGAGGCACGACTGGTCTTTATTACCTGAACTCTACTGCAAAGATGGTAGAGATTGGCTCTTACAAAGAAGGAGGGTATGCTAAGGTCCGTCAGTGTAGGATTGTTGGCAATTCTAGAATACCGGAGCATTGGGAGCTAGCGGGAAAAAATCCCAAGTCCAAAAATCCAGAAAAGACGTTGAGACAACATAACGACGAGTGTTTGGCAGTGAAGTTCCAGCATCCAGGTGTTATCTCATATTTTGTTATGAATGCACGTGAGGTAGAGGGTTACACTCGCTGGTGGAATGGGGGGACAATACGCAACATGATGAATCTTGACAGAAAATGGAGCAACGATTCGGACAACAGGGTGATTTTGGAACAAATGGGAATGAAAGCAGAGTTCCAGGAATGCGATCGCTTGCTTCGTTTCCGGAAAGTGCGAAGTTAACTTGCATGGGCACTGGTGTACATCATGGATGTTGTCCAGAAGAACGGTGTCCTGCACAACGACTTGTCCCCCGACAACATCTTGTTGCATTTTCCAGATGGCACCGAGGAGATCAAGATTCAGGTGTGTGATTGGGGCTTAGCCACCCCATTGGGCATAAGCAAAGCCTCACCGTACCAGTTTGAAAACCAAGACAAGCTGGACCGGGAACTCGAGAAAAGATGGTGGGTGGAAAAAGATATTGCATCGGTTTTCAATGCGAATGCCACCCCCCCCCCCCCCCCCCCGCCCTACCAGGACATGACGTCGGAGGCCTTTGCCATTGAGAAGATAATGGTCCGAATAAATGGCGGCGCTAATTATGATCAAAGTATCGAGGACCAATTTACGGGAGGTTGTTGGCATTCAGTGCTACAAAGGTTATACAACAATAACAAGAATGAGAGAGTTACATTAGCCCATGTAGTACTTCGGTTCATGGGCAAGCCATTCAACTGGCCTGAGCCGAAAGACGTATATAGGACGGAGTAGACCAGTCTCATAGATATGAGATTTGTGGCGGTACAATGGTTCTTTTATGAAGACATAACTCAATTTTGATCGTGCATGTAATAAATAAAGTCCCATTGTAAATACTACATTGCATATGCTCGACCCTGGCACCTGTCATCGCAACATAAATGGTTTGTGTACTGGCTCACTGTTTATATTTGTAATGTTCCAAGGTTTCGGATAGGGTTATGAGAAAACGATGTATTAGTTCCGTAAGAGTTAGACAACAAACGTCTCACATCTCATTCAACTGTGCGACACTACCATGAAAGGCATGGATCGGAAAGTAATAGGTGCACATGCGACCTCCGAACGTTTGATACTAGGTCCAGCGAATGGTCTACTTGAACGTCCGGAGGTCGCATGTACACCTATTACTTTTTGATCCATGTCACTCATGGTAGTGTCGGCATTTGAATGAGATACGGAACGTTTGTTGTCTAACTCCTATGGAGCCAATATATCATTTTCTCAGTACCCTGTCAGAAACATTGAAACATTCGAAGTTACAAACAGTACCATAATACACGGCCGGTTTTGTTGAAATGACATCTGTGAGGTTCGAGCGTATGCAATTTTTTATTTAAACGGAATTTTATTACTCGAGGGATCGGTACTGCTGCTGGAGCGCAACTGATGGTGCGAGTTCTCTATTGATTAGAGCTGTCACAACCAATGTCAACAATCATATTTACGGTAAGGTGTTTCATGCTATTGTTGTTTATCTAGTTGAATTTTGTAGTACTCTTTTTGCTATTCACATGCCAACGTCATCTGAGACTGTCATGTTCAAACGAACGTATCAGCTACCCCGGCCAGCTTGCAGGCTGCAGGCCCGGCCCACCATAAATTGAATGAATTGGAGATTTTGTGCAAAGTTCCTGGTTTCATGTCCGTGGTGGCTGATATGGAATTCGGAATATGGCAGTCGCAGTGGACCTGATGTCGTTGGCATGGGAGTAACAAAACGATTCATAAAGAATTTAGCTACGTGAACATCGGCTGTATGAAACATCTTGCAGTACATATGATTCTTGAGATTGTTTGTACGGATTATTTGTGTTTGTGCTTTCAAGTGGCGAACATTTCCGCCATGGTGCGGAAGAGGTGCATTGGCCACATTAAACGGTTGATGTGATACCATTTCACAAATGTATCACATCACATTTGTGAAAATGTATCACATGAACCGTTCCATGTGGCCTACAGGAGTCTTCGATGGATGCGAGATCAATGTGGCCTACGAGATCTGCTTCCACCAACAAACATGTGATCATTTCAGAAGCGCTTGAACTTTGAAACGACGATGGGCAAGGTTCTTCGTCAAGATGTTCAACATACTGAGGTCTTCTGTAATGTCTCTTGCTTCGTAATGAGGTGCTTCTCTAACTCTTATTTTTCCAATGTTGATATCTTCCATCTGGAACATATCCACACATGCATATATAAACACTTAAAAAACCAAATGACCATCAAAACTGGAAGTTGGGTATGAGGCTTATAAAAGTGGAGATGGTCATTTGCTTATTTAAGGATTTCTGCACACATTTGTGGATCTGTTCCAGGTGGAGAACATCAACATATTGGATAAAGTGAACATGGAGAAGCACCGCATTACGAGGCAGGAGACACTACAAAAAGAGCTTCAAAGGGCATACCATGTAACAGGTCCCAGTATAATCGAAGACGAAACCCCATTCATTCAATGGGCGATTGAATGGTTGCCCATCCAAATGATTTTTGTTTGTTTTCAATCTTTGCCACTATGTTCAACATACCATGTATCAGGTCCTGGACTAATATGAGATCAATCGAAATTCATTCGATGGCTCAATGGATGAATGGCCATCGAAATGATTTTCGTTCGCTTTGAGACTTGGCCACTATGTTCAATGTGCCATGTAAGAGGCCCCTGAGTAATATGAGATCAATCGAAATTCGTTCAATGGGCCAACGGATGGTTGCCCATCCAAATGATTTTCGTTCGCTTTGAAACTTGGCCAGTGTGTTCAATGTACCCTCTGATACGTCCCAGTGTAATATGAGATCATTAAAAAATTCATTCAATTGTCCAATGAGGCGTTTACTTGTCATCTGGTTTTTGTTCAATGCGAAAAAGAAATCATGCAATGCGTGCACGACTATTGCACCCATTGAACGGATGTGGTTGAAGTCCCTCTTTTGCCCCCATGTGCTGGAACATGTGTGGAGACACATTAGACGAATAAATCATTTGTCTCCCCATCGACGCGTTCACCCCTCAAGCCATTCCACAATTTAATTGAATTTAAACTCATTTTAAGCCAAAAATAGGTTTGCACTGCCTTTCATTGGGGGTTTCTGGCACGTATCGATTTTGTTTTTTGCTCAATTTCGTTCTGCGGCTTCAAGCATCCCACCGCTACTCCCCCGCCAAAATTTGGACCAATCAAAAATGCCCCCCAAAAAAAGTGTTTTTTCACTCACTATTGCAGAACTCTCTATGAAGAAGGCATGAAGTTGTACACAAAAGTTTGGAGTGCAAAACAGGGAAGAAACTGTGGTTTTGGGTCCAAATGAATTATGTTCGCTCCCAAATTTGGCACGCACGTTGCATATGGCTACATTATACGCCCCATTAAAAAACGGAATGAAAAAAAAATCATGAGCATACGAAACACAGTCCAACAGGTCCCAAAACAATAGTAGGTCCAACGGAATATATTCAACGGGTGAACGGATGGTTGCCCATCCAAATCATTTTTGTTTGCTTCCAAACTTTGCCAGTACATTCGAGACACCCTTTCATAGGTCCCGGACTAATATGAGATCAATCGAAATTCATTCGATGGCTCAACGGATGGTTGGCCATCGAAATGATTTTGGTTCGCTTTGAGACTTGGCCACTATGTTCAATGTGCCATGTAAGAGGCCCCAAAGTAATATGAGATCAATCGAAATTCGTTCAATGGGCCAACGGATGGTTGCCCATCCAAATGATTTTCGTTCGCTTTGAAACTTGGCCAGTGTGTTCAATGTACCCTCTGATACGTCCCAGTGTAATACGAGATCAATCGAATTCGTTCGATTGTCCAATGAGGCGTTCACTTGTCATCTGGTTTTTGTTCAATGTGAAAAAAAAAAAATCTTGCAATGTATACACGGCTATTGCACCCATTAAACGGGGTTGAAGCCCCTCTTTTGCCCCTATGTGCTTGAACATGTGTGCGACACATGTGCGGAGACACATTAGACGAATAAATCATTTGCCTCCCCATCGACGCGTTCACTCCTCAAGCCATTCCACAATTTAATTGAATTTAAATTCATTTTAAGCCAATAAATAGGTTTGCATTGCCTTTCATTGGGGGTTTCTGGCACGTATCGATTTTGTTTTTGGCTCAATTTCATTCTGCGGCTTCAAGCATCCCACTGCTACTCCCCCGCCAAAATTTGGATCAATAAAAAATGCCCCAAAAAAAAAGTGTTTTCTTCGCTCACTATTGCAAAACTCTCTATGAATAGTGCATGAAGTTGAACACAAATCAAGTTTGGAGTGCAAAATAGGGAAGAAACTGTGGTTTTGGGTCCAAATGAATTATGTTTGCTCCCAAATTTGGCATGCACGTTGCATATGGCTACATTACACGCCCCATTAAAAAACAGAATGAAAAAAAAATCATGTGCACGCGAAACACAGTCCAACGGGTCCCAAAGCAATAGCAGATCCAATGGAATACATTCAACGGGTGAACGGATGGTTGCCCATCCAAATCATTTTTGTTTGCTTCCAAACTTTGTCAGTACGTTTGACACACCCTCTCACAGGTCCCGGACTAATATGAGAACAATCGAAATTCATTCGATGGCTCAACGGATGGTTGACCATCGAAATGATTTTGGTTCGCTTTGAGACTTGGCCACTATGTTCAATGTGCCATGTAAAAGGCCCAGAGTAATATGAGATCAATCGAAATTCGTTCAATAGGCCAATGGATGGTTGCCCATCCAAATGATTTTCGTTTGCTTTGAGACTTGGCTAGTATGTTCAATATACCCTTTGATACGTCCCAGTGTAATATGAGATTAATCGAAATTATTTTGTGCTTTGAGAATTTTGTGGGTATGTTCGTAGAAAGATCATAGATTTTGCGAAATAATTATGAAATACGCAGGGACCAGGCGAAATTTGTTTGGAAGACGACCGTTCGTAACTCGTTATAACTTATTGGTTAACATCAATTTTCCTTGTTCTCCAGCTTTCGGAGTTCATTGCAAATACCCACATACACGTCATGACCAAATATGACACCATTGTAAATTTGTTTACAGGGTGAACTAATTCTTCCCCATCACATGAGTGTAAATATGAAGAAAACGCTGCTCATGCAATTGAAATTGGCAGGTGCCGCACATGTGCATTGTGTATTAACAAAATTGGTGATATACAAAATTGGCAGTATACAAAATTGGCGGAATGCCATCACTGTGTTTTCCAACAATATTCAAGGTACAACAAAAATGCACATTGTATATGTACTACGCTGCCAGTCATTAAAAGCCTAGTCGTCACTGTCCGAAGACAAGGAATTTGATGTTGTGGCCTGATTTGCACTGCCAATTGCCAGAGCTTGCGACCGTGATCTCGTGGTCAATGAGGGGCCCAATGGCATGTGATCAATTCTGGCCTGCATCCGCCTACTTCGCGGCGACAGTTGACTTTCTTCTTCACTCTCACGACGTGGCGGAGGTGGATCGAGAACAAGTGTTCGGGCTGCATGCAAATCGGCAACGAGGCCGTCCATATCCGGCAATAGAGCCCCCGAAACACGATGATAACGGTCTGTCCATAGTCGCCTCCATTTCTCTACAACTGCTTTGATCGTACTTTTGAAACTTTCCAACTGCCTCTCGCGGGCCCTGTCCCTAATCATTGTGTCGTTTCGACGATAAGCCGCCTTGTACGCCTCATTCATTCGGCGTTGACATATTATAGCATCTTCCAGTTCGGACAACAATAAATGTCTCCCAATTGGTTGTCAGTCATACAATCCGTTCTCCTCCGGCACCCATGGAACCTGTGGGAGCCGGATAAACCTGGACCTTCTTTGACTCCAATGCCATCCCAGATTGTGGCAAAACTGCTCTCTCCCCCACGAATCTCAATGCCTTCCGCACGTATGGTTATCTCCCAGTCAGATGTGACCCAGAAATACTGGAGATCTTTGATGTATGCCGGGTTTCCGGCATGTATGCCATGCATATCTCTGTCTGCATCCCATACCAAGTTCTTGCCCCAATGCACACAATTCAGAAATGTGAATGGTAACCCATCCAATGGGAGGTTGTGTCGATTGTATTCAAAACCTATGGGCATCCGTTCCTCCAAGCCCACCAGCTCATAGAAACGGCGATGGATTGGTGTACGACATTCTGGGCAAGTGCTCATCCGCAAGGCTTGCGGAATAAGACATGTGAGATGAAACATATGTCCACATAATCCAAGTACATGACATCCCTTTGGGCCGTATGGATTCCTACACATCGAACAAACTGTGTCATCTGATATCCATGACGACAAAACGCCTCGTGGTATCTCCTCCCTCTGGGCCGGTTTGATGTGCCTGATCATCCTTGTTGTGGTGTCCTACTCTTCCTCTATCTCCAATTCCCAGTTTATGCTTCTGTTCGATCCCGAAATTTTGTGCTCATATCGATCGAACATAGAATCCACATCTGCCCAATTGGTAGACCCGACGAACACGCTTGATGCGATGCGAAGATTGTTATACCTTTGCATGTTGACATAAATGCTATCCACGCTACGGTTCGACATGCGTGTGACACGTTGCAAGCTTGACAGTGCCCGCTCTATCCGTGCTTCTCTGGAGGCCAAATGGGTCGCCCATTGTACCCAATTCTCCCAATCGCCATTCAATAGGACCCATGCCCGAATCTCCAGCGTTTTGGACAAGCGCCATGCAGTTGCCATGACAATGTCCCGCTCCTTTGTAACGCAGTCGACATCTAATATCGAGTTCATCTCGGTTTGAATGGTGACCCTCGAGCATTCCCCGGTTTCCAGTACCGGTTCTTTTCCTTTCCTCCTTCACTCATCCGCAATTTGCTGTTCCTCAACCATGGTTTCATCGGCCACAGGGTCAAGGACGTCCGTATTTTCGTGAATGATGAGGTCAATACTGCGATCGGGCATCGCAAACTCCGCGTCCATGTCCACGACGTTTGTTCGATCTTCATTGTGGACAACAATGCCTTCATTGTTTGGAGGCATGTCTTGCAATCTAGCTTCCAACTCGGCTATGCGCAGTGTTTGTCAGTCTAGTCGGTCCTGCAGGGTCCTGATTCGCTAGTCTCTTTCCGCCAGTTGTTCCTCTAACATTGCAGCTGGTTGTATTCCGAACGTGTCCGCGATGTACTCCAAATCGTATAGCAACCTTGCGTTCCTCCTACTAGCAGTTTGCCAATTCACTGGACGCAAGAGTATGACCTCTACGTACAACATGGCTGCCAATGTGTACGGGATTTGGCCCTTTAAGAGAGGTTGACCCCACAATGTGCAATGCACCTCATTCGCTCTATGCTGGAAATGCAAGTTCGTGCAAGACCTTGACTCTGCGTAATTGTTTCGGGTTGGCACGTCATGCCTATCCAAAGGCCACAATCGATTGATGTGGTACCATTTCACGAATTTTTTGCATCTTGCCATCGGCCACCTAAACTCTTCCGGAACATCCTCCCAGCCCTCTTTTGCTAGTATGCTAGGGTCACCATATACTTTCCAATTCAAGTCTTGCCTTGCCTATTTGATTTTCTTAGGGGGCGGTCCATGTTCATTGGGGTCATCTCTTCCATGACGGTCATTGTCCTGGCCCTCTGCCATTCTGCAACAAATCGGAGCAACACTAAACGAGGTTTACTATTGTAGAATAAAATGATCATGGAAGCCAGATGAGGGCATATGGGAGCATTCTGCAACGACCTCACAGAAATCGCGGCAAAAAATACCCCCCACCCAACCAATGGCCTCCTTCTCCACGTGACTACATGTCGTGGAATAATGAAATGTCACGCACACATAAGTTGTGTGGAGAAGAAGTGAGGGGAGAATGAGCCTCCCTTGGCTTATATGCAACCCCCCCATTCCTCGGGCCACGTGCAGGGCTAACCTTCTAGAAGCGACCGCCAACTTGGCGGTCGCTCCATTTTTCGGAAAAAAAAAAAAAAAAAAAAAAAAAAAAAAAAAAAAAAAAAAAAAAAACGACCGCCAGAACTGGCGGTTGCTCCACTTTCCGAAAATAAAATAAGTAAGCAACCGCCAACATAGGCGGTCGCTACATTTACAGAGACATTAAAAATTGAAGCGACTGCCAGTAATGGCGGTCGCTTCATTTTCAAAACAATTAAAATAAAAGCGACCGCCAGTCACGGCGGTCGCTCTATTTCCAACAAATTTTTAATAAAAGCGACCACCAGTAGTGGCCGTCGCTGGATTTACCAAAAAATAAAACAATTGCGGCGACCGCCTGTAATGGCGGTCGCTCCATTTGTTTGTCGAGGTCGCTCCATTTCCAACCAAATTTAAATAAAAGCGACTGCCACTAATGGCGGTCGCTGCAATTACAAAAAACAACAATAGCGGCGACCGCCCCTAATGGCGGTCGCTCGATTTTCCTCCAAAAAACAAAAAAGCGACCGCCAGTAACGACAATCGCTTCATTTCCAAAATAATTAAAATAGAAGCGACCGCCAGTAATGGCGGTCGCTTCATTTCCAAAATAATTAAAAAAAAAACGACTGCCAGTAATGGCGGTCGCTTTATTTCCAAAATAAATAAAATAAAAGCGACCGCCATGTATAAACCCCCCCCCCCCCCCCCCCTTCCTCGCTCCACGCGCAGGACAGACCTCGTAGAAGCGACCACCACCTTCGCGGTCGTTCCATTTAAAAAAAAACTGACCGCCAGTAATGGCGGTCGCCCCATTTCCAAAAATAAAAAAATTTAAGCGACCCCCATTACTGGCGGTCGCTGCATTTAAAAAAATAACCATTACAGCGACCGCCAGAAATGGCGGTCGCTGCATTTTGTAAAAACAAAAATTGCCAGTAATGGAAGTGAGGGGAGAATGACTGGGAGCTTATACCCCCCCCCCCCCCCCCCCCCCCCCAAATCATTCCTCGCTCCACGCGCAGCGCATCCATTTCGCAAAAAAAAAAACAAAAACGATGGCGGTCGCTGCATTTATAAAAACAAAAAACTTCAAGTGATCGCCTGTAATGGAAGTGAGGGGAGAATGAGTCCGAGCTTATATGCCCCCCTTCCCCCCCCCCGCCTCACTCCTCGCACCATGCACAGGGCACACCTCGTAGAAGCGACCGCCAAGGCACCTCAGCTTCCCCGCACAGAGGACGTATTGTACACGAACACCATCAGCAATTTTCGTGCTACTGGTCTTCGTCCTTGGTGGTCGCTCCATTTAAAAATCCCAAAAAAACGACTGCAAAATATGGCGGTCGATCCATTTTCTAAAATTAAAAAACAACCGACCGTCACTATTGGCGGTCGCTGGATTTTCAGAAAACATAGAAATGAAATCGACCACCAGTAATTTTACGAAGAAACAAAAGACGATCGCTATTACATCGCGTTCACTGTATTTACAAAGAATAAAAAACAAATGCGACCGCTAGTGATGCCGGTCGCTGCATTAAAATAAAAATGAATGCAGAGTTGGAAGCATGACACAATTGTTCTTCATTCCACAAGCAAATCACCGAACACAAACATGAGCAAGTGACGGTGCCTTTGACCGACATTTTGGCTGGTATACATATGAACAACATCTTTTATTTTCCAACACATACACAACAGCAATACAAATACTCATAGTGACAATGATCACACTGATATTACTTCACTATAGAAATATAAACATGTCTACTAAAATGTGCTGATGCATTCCTACAGCTGTTTTGCTTCAATTCCTTGTACTGCTTCGATGGCGAGACGAAGAAGATCATAATCCTAATGCTCCGATGGATTGAAAATCCGCGTCACTCTCGACTTCACTACCATTGTCATGATCAGTGCTGGAATCGTCTTCCATATCCGACCTCATATGTCCAGGCCTTTGAATCTGCAAGCGACCTCGAACCACATTTAGTTCTCTCTAAGGTCGACTCCCATTCCAATCTTGAATACCATCCACGGTATCTGGCCTGTTTGTGGGCCGATCGTCTACAAAAGGTTGGACTGTTCTCTGTCGTTTATGGACTTGGGACGCAATCGAAGGTGGTCTCGAAGGAGGTACCGAAGGGGGGTCTGCCCGTGATGGACCGACATTAGATGGTCCGGTAATCTGCTGCGCAACACGTCGATTAAGGTGGAATTGTAGTGGCAGGTTGTCATCATCTGAGGCTTCAACTTTCGCCCGGTCCAATGCAGCACAATGATGTGTGCGTGTAGAAGATAGATCAACCCTGTTGCTCTTTAATGTTCGCTGTGTTGATGGGAAGCTGGATCGGTTTTGGCATTGTGGTGGAGCTGGTCGTATCGGTGAGACATGATCCCGTCCCGTCGACTGTACAATGGGTTTGATACCATCGTTTGTATGAACAAGGTTGCGTACATCGCTCGGTCCTGGAAGTTCATCACCCCTAAGCTCCATTGGGGCACTACTGGTGGCTTCAGCGTGTAGTGGGGGGCGAGGGTCTACCCCAACTTCATTTTGAGGACCATGTTCTGGGGATGACACAATTGCAGCTTCACTTTTATCTGCAATACGCACTTCTTCAAGAAGGTCATCAAAGGTCGGCTGGATATAAGCATCCTCCTCTGTGAATGTAAACGGGTCATACGCATTTTTGGGAGCATCATCGGATCCATCTTCACTATCGGAGGCAGATAATTCCCTCTGGGATGATTCTTTCTGAGGCTCAATATCGTCACTCATCGAATCTACCTCAGAAGCAGAGTCTTCTGAATGCAAATTCCTCTCATACCATGCTACAGCATCATCCGCTGCCCTCTCACGTAGCAGTCGACAATTGGTATACACATATACCAATTTGTCAACCTTCGTGGGATTCAACCTGTTGCGAATTTTGTTGTGAACAAATGATTAATTGCTCCAATTGCGTTCGCAAGATGAGACAGAGCACATTTGAGCAAGAATACGCTTCGCAATGGGAGCCAATGTTCTTGCTCCAGCTCCAATCAGATCCCACCATTCATGTGGTAATATATTGAGTTCTTTTGGATCTCGCATGTCCTCAAAAGGGCCGCGGCGATCTAAGAAGCATTGGTACTCGGATATAGCTCTCTCTGCATGGTTCGGCGGAGCCAGTCGCATGACACTCGCACGAGGTCGGCCTTGGCATCAGCGTCATCTCGGAGCATGGTATTGTTGAGCAAAAATGGATTGAACAAAGCCCCCGCATAATGCAAGTCCATTCGAACCATCGAACGACGGTCGTAAAATGCATCCTCAGCACTGTCCGCAAATTTAGGTTCCAAGGAGAATGTAGGATGACTCAAGGATTGGACGTGCTTCTCAAGATTTTGCATTAGTAACCATGCCTTGCCCATTACTGGTTGTTTTCCATCAAACTCCCGCAAGACGATTAATACCGGCTCTACCATATAAACAAAGTTTTCACATTTCTTCCAGAAATCATTGCTGCGAATGTTATTTCGAACTTTTCGACTTTTGCCCAATGACTTGGCTTTTCTGGAGTCCCGCAATATCCGTGTGTACGCATCCCATTGAGGATCGATGATGGTTTGCTCCAGACTTCTTTTCACCGTCACTAACCGATCCACCATCAAGAAATTAGTGGCAAAACGAGTTTCGCCTGGATTGTGGAGGCTGTATTTGGGTTCGTGCCTCCTATATATTGCCAAAGGGATGTGGTGTGTGCGGATGAACGACACAACAGTCTTCGCTCGCTTGACAAGTTGTTTTACCCACTGTTCTTTTCCCCAATCTTCCAAAATGAGGTCAAGGATATGAGCAGCACAACCTTGATAGTACATATGGGGATAACGTGCCAACAACATGTCTGCAGTGTTTCTCATGTTAGCGGCATTATCTATGCATATTTGCACGATTCTATCACTTCCGACCTGTTCGATGAAGTCCGTCAATAGTTGACATTGATAACGTCCATCTTTTTTCTCGCCGCTAGTGTCGACCGATCCCAAGAATTGTTTCCCAACTGGACATACGAGCATGACATTGAACAACGGTCTATTTGTAACAGAACTCCAATCATCGGCACATATAGTGCTTCCATATTTTCTGATGCACTCCCCGTTCTATCGTTGACCTTTTGGGTAAGCTCGGTCACGACATCTTCTAGCAATCTTGTGCGGAGATTGTGATAAGTCGAAGGCACGTACGTGGATCTGGACTCCGAGGTTGCTCTAACGGCAGAAACAAATGCCGGAAGCCTTGCCACATTAAATGGTATGTTGACCTCAAAGAAAAACTGCGCCCATTTTTTATCCAACTGTCTTTTCGCAGACAAGTTAAGACCTTCCTGCATGGATTGCTGCCGTAATCTTCTACTCCGTTGAAGTGTAGGGGTACAAAGAGGTGATGAAACAGGTGTTACTCCGGCACAACCCACTTGTCCAAGGACACCCGAAGCCTCACAAGAGTCGTCCTGGATACTAATCGGGGCATCATGATGGGAAGATGTAGTGTTCTGCTCATAAGTCATGTCCAGATCCAAAGACATTGGAATATTGCCTCCACACTGGGCAAAGTGGCTTTTTACCCGCATAGATGCTTTAGAGCATAAACCCACCCCAGCGCTCTTCACACCTTTATAGCCGAGGTGAGCGAGCAACCGATCCTTACGATAAGAAAGCTTTAATCCACGTGGGTTGCACTCAACACTACCAGTGGCACTGACAGTGTTCGGGATTGCCGTATACCAAGGACTCCATTCCTCCCTCATCTTCACCCAATATCCACTCCCCTGGGCCCTAGCGATGTAAGCAACAAAAAACAGTCACCTATAAATGAACGTGTTGTGAATGTAGAGTGCAATGCAATAGCCCAACACTATTACACCTGTCAGCAACCCAAGTGGGTCGATGTGGGTTGTAGTGTTGAGCTTATATACAATCTGCTGAAATGGCTTTGGTGGAAGCCACAATGGCAAAAGGTGCGCACCCTCCTCTTGGGCTACACTTTCTTTCAATGGAAAAGAACATCGAAAGCAACCTTAAGTGTTTGCGCCAAAAGAAGTGAGGAGTTTGGTGACCCTCCTCCCTTATATATGATCCAAGAAGGATAAAAGTGAAATGAAAGTGAAATGAATAAATGACGAACCAATAGCGCCCACCCGAAAAAGGTTGTACAACCATATTTGTTATAATTTTGAAATTAAGCGACCGCTAATACTACGGTCGCTATTTCTATTTTTTATGAAAAACAAGCAACCGCCACTATTGCGGTCGCTTTTATTTCCTCTTTTTTTGTGCAATATTGCAGTCACTTCTATTTTGTATATTTTTAAATTTAAGCGACCGCCTGTATGGCGGTCGCTATTATTTTTTATTTCAAAATATAATGCGACTGCCGGTATGGCGGTCGCTTCATTTTTAAAAATATTTAAAATAAAGCGACCGCCAATATGGTGGTCGCTTTTATTTTTATTTTTATTTTTTAAAACGCAACCGCCAGTAAGGCGGTCGTTTTTAATCTTTATATTTTCAAGTTTAAGCGACCTCCAGGTTGGCGGTCGCTTAAACTTAATATATACTTTAAAATTGACGCGACAGCCGGTTTGGTGGTCACAAATATTGTACTGTTTTAAAACAAGCGACCACCTGTGTGGCAGTCGCTTTTATTTTCATATGTCGCTTGTTTTATTTATACAATTCTAAATTTGTTAAACTTGTCGTTTGTTTTTCTATATATATAATTAAGCGACCGCCCAATGGCGGTCACTATTTTTTCTAATATATTTTTGAAATTATCCGACCGCCATATGGCGGTCGCTTGTTCTGTACATATTTACAAAATTGTGCGACCGCCAATACGGCAGTCGCTTGTTTTCTTTTTTAAATTAGGCGACCGTCAATGCGACTGCCAGTCTTGTTTTTTTTTTAAAATAAATTGAAGCGACCGCCAAGATAGCGTTCGCTATATATATTTTTTAATTCAAAAATAAAACGACCACCAATTCGACCGCCAATCTGGCTTCTTAAAAAAATAAATTGAAGCGACCGCCAATTATGACGGTCGCTATTTCTTTTTTAATTTCGAAAACAAAGCGACCGCCATAATTGGCGGTTGCGTTCATTTTGTTAATTTTCAAAATGTATTTGCCACTGCCAACGTGTCGGCGACGTGGCTGCTTAAGTGGCAGTATTTTACCTGGTACTATTTTTACCAGAATATTCCCCGAACCTGACGTGACGGAGGTCCCATCAGCGTCAGGTCTGACGTGACCTGACGATGACGGACGGACGTGACGCTGATAACCGGGTCGAAAGCTAAGAAGCACATTGATGGCCCTTATCTTATTACTGACATTTTACCTAGTAGATAGTATGTTCTTCTTACACAGTATGCCTCTACTCCTCATTTGGCTAGTTCAATTCATGTATCTCTCTTAGTTCCATGCACTCTAACGTTTGACTTGACATGTTTGAATGTGGAAAATAGACAGGTGATTTACACCCCTACTAGGGCTGCCCTCTCCCGCAGTCCATCCTGTTTCGTGTACCTTTGCATCCTTTTTGTGTACCTTTGCATCAGCCAATATTCTCATGAGTATTTGCCTTGAGCTACCAGAGCATCTATTCATGTACAGACACGAGTTCATCGTGTAGTCACATTATGTTCAAGCACATTAGTGTTTGTTTTAGGTTTTAGAGATTTCAAGGTTTGCTTCATTTCTATTATTTTTCACCGTTACATACCTTAGTCTCCCTACTTTTTTACAATTATTTATTTAACTATCATCAATGCCTCATTCACTTGGATGATTTATTCATCCATTTTTTATTCATCCATAATAACGTCGACATTAGTGTCAAGGTATGGATTCTAGAGACTTAGTCTGGTGGAGTTATCAACCCATATAGCAGATCCGTACTCCAAGGCAGGTCTAATAACGCGGCAAAGTAAGGTTTTCTTGACCTCAGAGTTAATGGATTGTTGTTTAAATACAAGCTAAAGTCTCATCACTTGACCTTCACTCTGTCCCACATCACATTTCTTCTTCATTTATTTTTATTTTTTTTGGGTCTTCATTCACATATTCACCTACTTTATTGAATGACTCTATATTAGGATATCCAGTAAAGGCTGTTATTTTTTCTTCTATCTATCTCTATCCGTCGAGACTAAAGAACGTTGACATTCATATTGACGTTCTATTCTTTATATCATTTCTTATTTTTCTTGGTCCTCATCGACACATCCACATGACATATTCTAATTCTCTTAATATTTCTTCACCGCGGGGAATCACAATATCGCCTTTTTTGTGTCTTTGCAAAGGTCATGGCAGCATGAACGACTACATTGATTACATGAAAACACGAAGGTTTGTGGTTGATGACATCATCGGAGGAGCAGACGTGCGCGATCGCGTGTGCTTCATTCAATGCAAATCGTCACCTACAGAAGCCCTATTGAACAATAGCTAATACCAAACTGTACGTTTATCACCATTTTCAGATGAAAGAACTTGCTTGTAGTACTCAGCTTGAAAAAACACTCCTATTTCACCAGAACATTCATGTCTAAAAAAAGATGTAATTTTGGCCTTCCATATCCAATCATGATGTACAATTCCTCCTTTCTGGTTTGATCACCACATTGTCTCCCACTCTATAATTATTTCCCCCATGTAATAAAAATTTCGAAATTACAATGTTGTCGTCGAAGCTACTCCAATTGTGATCAGTGAGAACTCCTCGATTTTTCCAATATTGTTCTAAATATGACTTTGTTTCCTCCGTTAGTTTTATCCTTTGAGGCCGTTTTCGTCCGACAAGTATGCCTTTTTTTAGGATCATTTCCAGACATGGACTTTTGAAATTGGTCATTTATCGAATAGGAGGGCAAGGAGAAGCTGGTGGAAGTAATGTTGATATTTCTATGGAAAGACAAGATAGAAGTGTAGACATGGATGGAAATAGATTATTATGTTCATGCAGGTTTTGTGATGGAAAAAAGATTGTTGGTCGTTCAACATTCTATAAACATAGGGCACTTGATACCCTCAACAGAGTATTTATGGGAGTACGAGCAATTCTTCCATTGGATAATGCAATTTCCGACCAAAACCATGACTTTATAGGTTTAGGGTTTTATGGTGGTGATCACATGGCGAATGTGGGAGATTTCAATGGGGTGATAGATAGTGGAATATTACCTCATGGACATGATGGAAGAGATTTTACAGGAAGTCCGCCTCTACATTTTAGAAATGAAGTTTCTGCAATCAAGACTAACTCTAAAACATAGTATCTTTTTTCGTATTATTCAGATGCAAGCGGATTGGGATTTATACAGAGTTCCCATTGAACTCCAAGATCTTATGTTGAAGAGATTATTTGGGTCACTGACAAGTACGAGTACCCGTGAAATACAGACAAATGATTACAGGAGCAAGTCATTGGGGGAACTACTTTGTCAAGTACCGGGTGACTGGAATGGAGATTTAGACAGCTTACAAATACCAACCTCCTTCAAACAACTTTCAGGTAAGGTCGAAATATTCTCAATTGGAGGTGTTTTATCAGCGGAACGACAAGTAAAGCTTCCTTAAGAAAAGATTGTGAAAATTGCTGTGAAAAATGTGTGATCTGTGGAAGAAAGAGGCAATATGCATTATCTTTTGATTACTCACCTTTCACTGCCCAGATTGCAGCATTGTGTCGAAGTAGAACCCATTGCCATGAATTTCTTACAACGTGGAGAATCAGAGACAAATGGTTAGGAATTACATTAGAAGAACAACCAGAAACTATCCAAGAACTTTGGGATGGAGCAAAAATGAGGGAGTGGCAAGATTTAAGGAATCCCTCTACTGAGTGGGAACTCCCACTTGTTTGCCCAAATTTGCTCTGTGACAAAACATTTCGAGTGTTCCCTGCAAATTCTAAGTGTAAGGAAATGCTCGATGGGTGGGATTCCTAGAAAAATGAATATATATTTCCTTGTCCCGATTGTTCAACATTGGTGAAAGGGAAAAGAAAACTAATACAGGATGATCCAAGAAATATTGAACTGATGGCTCACCGGAACGGATTCCAAGCTGCAAAAATAACTGTGAATGATAGTTGGACAGTCGAAGTGGTGGTTATGAATGGTGGAAAACTATCCTCTTGGGACCTATCCCATTTTATTTATTCCCTACAGTGCCAAAAACTTAGTGAAACAGAAGAAAATAATAATATGTTGAGTCCTTTTTTGGATCCATTCATTAGGGAACTTCATACAGCTTTTGTGGATGGATTTGAAGTTGAGTATGGATACCCATCAAAGTTGATTTCTGGACACCTTCCACACTGTGAAGCAAGGGCTACAATTCGGTAATATTCTTCCCATATATTATTTGTCTTAAAGTTGAAGTAATTAAGTTTTGACATATAGTTAACTAGTTAAAAAAACCATGCTACTATTGAAATGGCCCATTTCAACTATTGAAATAATCATTACAATAGTAAGATGGCTCATTTGAAAGATTAAAATGATATTTTATATATTTTTTAGTTTCCTTTTTAACTTGTGATGGTATACTAACTTTTGGGATCAATTTTTTGGGTACAGGATAAGGGCTTGTTTGATGCTTTTTACTAGTGATCACCCGGCGCAGTGTAAAGTTGGTGGCCTTGAGGATGGGGGCTATTCTGCTTGCAGGAGACATCAAATGGCTGAAAAAGTTAACACTAATACGAGGGGTATTGTTGGTGCCTCAGTTGAGTATACAAAAAACCGAAGGCAAGTAAGGTATCCACCACCGAAAAGGACAATCGAGAATATGTGTGATTCCATGGTGGAATTTAAACAAGCTTCAAATACACTGGAGAAGCAAAATGCAAGTAAAAAAGGAGGAATTTCTGGACTCTCCATCCTTTGGCGTTTATATGATTTGTACGGATTTAATATTTCAACAGATTTGGTGTTTGATGCAATGCACACTTTGGCTCTATGTGTACTGAAGAAGTATACGGAGTTGTTTGTTGGTACTGTTGCAAAAACACCGTCTGAAAGGGCAGAATTGGAGAATGCATTGAGTATAGCTACAATTGCTAGACCACAAGATGACCACAATTTCCTACAACCCGTCTAGGATTTTGGAAGACAGAAGAATATCAAAATTTTGTTATGTGGTGTCTCCCATACATACTGGATCATATGGGTATTACAAAATACTCAATCTTGGGTGGTTTGGGGTTGATCCTTATTGAAGTATGTCGATTTTTTTATACACATACTAGAGAAGCAGGTTGGACAAAATAAAGTTTGCAGGTGGCACGTACACTTTTCAATGCTTGGCGTGTGAGATCGGAGGAGGGTTTCGGATCCAATTCATCCCCCATTGGAGCATGTGGCAGGTACTCTATTATGACCTATTAATTTAAAGTTATATTATAAATTGGATATACTTATTGTTTACTTGTCATATGTGGTGCAGGAAGTGGAGATATTTTGGATGACGTTATAAGACATGGAAGTCATGATATTTACTGGTGTTATGCATTTGAACGTGAAGTAAAGCATTATGTGAGTATTTCTACCAACCAGAAGTTAAATAAATTTACGTATACCAAATTTCATGCTTGAACATGGTTTATCCATATTTTTACTCAACTACAAGAGGAAAAAGATGGTCTTTTTTCCAGAACAGAGGATAACTGAAGTTTTTCATAAGGCTTTGGTACAACCTTTTAATTGGAGGCAACATGAAGTAGAGGTGGATTGTATGGAGTGACATACACAATGGTAGTTCCATCCCAAGAGAAAGCCAGAACGATATGGAATTTGCATTCAAGCGATGTTGATAATATGTAGCATCCCTGGCGTAGTATATCTTATTGTCTTGTGAAGCTTTTTGATGTCTAGAGACTTAGTGGTATATAATCAAACCTTCCTGGTTTATGGCTACACTTATATGTACAGTCACACCTCACTTTTTTTTTTACCCCCACTCATCATTCTAACTCATCTACACATATGATACAATGGAGTACTTGGGATAATACATAAATAGTGACATATAAGTTCTCACAAACAGAACAAATAACTAAAAGCAAAGTTCTCTAAGCTTGTGGAGAATAAAATAGAGGGTCTAGAATGAAAATTTTAGAATACAGAATAATGGAAATGGAACATAGCATAAAAGGGTAAACATGACACCTCATAAGATCTTAGATCGATCTAAAAAGGAATGGGATGATGAAGGCCTACAACAATAGAGATGACAAACTATGATCACTGAGTGAAGCAGCTCGACGCTCCCGCCAGTGAAGCTCGCGCCACTCGAGGACTTAGGGAAGTTTCACGCACCAAAAATATCTCCAATTTCTACTCAGGTGACTACGTGGCTAAGTAACAAAATTTTATTGGTACACAGACAACTTTAGATTTTCCGCGAATGAGGGTTTGCCAAATCAACCTGTCTAATCAACTTTGGAGTATAATATAAAACTTTCTGGTTTATAAAATTATCTTTTATCATCTGAAAAAATGTTTCTGTATATAGGTTTTGTACTTCTTTGGTTGTCCCCTTGAAGAGACTTCATTCCCAAATATTCCCTACATCTCTATGGGAATAAGTTCTTCTACATATGTCTACATGGGAATACCCTGAAAATTCCCACCACTTCGAGCAGGGACTATACCACAAGCTCCTTCCGGACTAGCTCAATAAGCGCAAGAGGCATGAAAAAACTTGAGGCAATTCCACAGTACATTCAAGTTTTAG
Organism: Takakia lepidozioides; assembly: GCA_030704615.1. Lineage (NCBI taxonomy): Eukaryota > Viridiplantae > Streptophyta > Takakiopsida > Takakiales > Takakiaceae > Takakia > Takakia lepidozioides. The sequence goes on from CM060731.1 coordinate 77,680,725, forward strand.
ATTGAACCACCATGAATGCTCATGTGTCCAGCTGCATCAGAACCTGTAGAAATCTATGCTTAGGTATGCTTCAAAATTTGACTTGAGCACTGGAGGCCTGATCAAATCTCAGGGTACTGGCCCATTCCCATATAAAGTTTACAAAACAAAAATTATTGCCTCTCATTTTACAATATTTGCGACGTTATGGCGCACGCGCGGCCTGAGCGGTGGGCCCCGCGCACGGTCGCCCGGCTCCCCCGCGCGACCCCCCCCCGCCCGCCGCCCCGCGCGGTCCCCAAGTCGCGCCCGCTACCCCTGCGGCTGCAACAGCCGCGACCCACCAGCCATGCCCGCGACCCCAGTCCGGTCCGCTGTGCCAGTCCCCTCACGTCCACCCTGTCAGTCTGCCCGCCAGTCCGCTGCCCATGAGTTTGTCCTCGCCAGTCTGCCGGATAGCCAGTTGTTAGAGGGCTGCTTGGGACTTAGACGCTTTTACGGGTTCTGTGGGGTACCCTTAATTTTTGCGCAGATTGAGACCAACAGGAGCCTTAGGGGTGGCAGCAGCAGGCTTTAGGGGGGTTACACAGCCCGACACAGCTTCACACAGCCCGACACAGCTCCACACAGCCTGACACAGCTTCGCACAGCCAGTCACAGCTCGGCACAACTTGACACAGCCTGTCACAGTACATGGGGAACATTTATCATTGACAGGGAACGACTGTGAGGGAACGACATCTGCAGAGGGAATGTGTTACTTCAGGGGTGACGGTTAGTTAGTTAGTTAGGTGGTTAGAACAGCTTGTGGGTAGATTAGGAGAGCGGCAACGGGAAAGGGATCACTTCTGGAAGAGGGCAAGAAACGTAACAGAGAGCGGAAAACAGTGAAGAGGAGATGATGACTTGAATGAGGCTTAGATCATGCAAGCTGTAGAATTATACAGTAGGATAGAATAGAGACACCATGGCATAGGCATGATACATGATTAATCTTAATCCGATACTGAATCGATACAAACATACTGTGTAGAGAGACACGAGAGAAGCTGTGGAATGAATGCATGATTAACTGGAACTTAGTAGATACTGAAGCAATCTGATGCTTCAGTATACACGGTAAGGTAAATTGATAACATGAAGGCAAGAATGAATACAAATAGGAAGCACAACCATGATTCACTAGCTGCAGGTCATGACTGATTGTTCTGAGCGGGCTGAGTGCTTAGAGATATCCAACTCTTCTATCTTGGAGTTTCCACCTCGGATAGCGAAGGGATGGGTGAGTAAAAGCCGCTCAACATTTGGCGACCATACTGGGGAACTGGGTCATGGCAACCAGATGTGACAGGCATCTGGTGGGATCATGGTGGTTGGAGAATTAAAGAATTTGATGTGAATCAAATTCCCTGTGAAACTGAGAAGGAAAGATTGTCCAAACAATTCTTTCAGTGGTTCTTGGAATTGCAAGATGGTTGTAAAGAAAACATTCTTAAGAGAGTGCATGATGCTGACCCTGAGTGGGGTCTGGAGAAAGGAGTGATAAAGATTTATCAGGTGGCCTGTAGAGGAAGAGCACGTTGGTTACCAACACTGGTTTATGTGATAGCATTGCTATCCATTAAGCGAGTAGAGTTTGAAGGCTAGGAGGAAAGGAAGGTGAATGTTTATACTCATATGCATGAGGAGCTTGTTCTGGTAAAGAATTGGATTCCAAAGGATATTCTGTGGATCAAACTCACACCAAGAACAGCTTTCCAGACTTGTTTGCCATATGGTTATATAGTAACGGAGACTTCTAGTATAGCCAAGGGTGCATTGAAGCTTGAAAGAAACCCAGGCATATACGAGAGATACTACAGAAGAGAGTTTTGGTTATTGCCACATTAAAGAAATGAAAGACATGGGACATGAGTGATGAAAGAGAAGCTAGACTCCAGAGATATTCAGCAAAAGAGAAAGTTATCTGAAAGCTAATTATCCATATCTTTGGGAGAGAGGAATAGACATAGGGGAATCATCTGGACCTCTCACACCATTAAGATCAGAGAGTACATCACCCATACCGGAAGAACTAGAGTTGGATGCCACTCCTTCTTTTTCTTTGCAAGAAAGATTAAGAGAATTGGTACAGGAAGAAGATCAACCACGAGGTGAAAGATCTGAGGTACATCCCTGGATAAAAGATTTGACAGAAATCTTTGATAAGAGTTGGCATGGAACACCAAAACCAGGAACTCCAGTTTCTGAGACGGAAGACGAAGAAGGAGGAGAGGATGTGGCAGAGCCAACGGAGAGTTCTGACTCTCCAACACCATTGCAATTGAGTTACATGAGTGAAGAAGAAGAAACTTGGGCAGAACTTGGAAGATGAAAACAGAGAGAAGAAATTGGAAGAGGAAGAGTATAAAGAAGTAGACCCAACAGCTGAGGTTGAGACTACAACCAGGACATCCCAACCCGTTGGACCTGGATCAAGTGGAGCACTTGGATCACAGGCCAACGAAGGTGTCAGTTCAGGGGGATCAGGCGGGCAGCCTGAATCTGGCTCTGGGGGGACAGGGAGTGTGGGAAGTAGTGCAACTGGAGCTGGGAATACTGTGAATATAGTGGGGCCAGTAGCAGGGAGTGCTCAGGGGCCAGCACTTGGTGGAAGTACCACCACAACTACAACAGGTCCTTAAGGACCAGCACCAGCAAGGGGGCCAGCAGGTCTGATGTTGGGCTAGATCTTCCAAGAGAAAACCCACAGCAAGATTTCCAAATATGCCATAAAGATGGAGCCTGCAAAGAAGCCCAAACCGGGCAAGAAGTCCATCTAGGTGGCCCATTGAGGACATTGAACAAAGTGAGAGCAGAATTGCCAAAAGAAGGACGCTGCTAGGGGGAGTAAAAATCCTACATCAACTGCCAGGGCAGGAGGTAGGGCCACAGATGGCGTTACAACCAACACGGGCAAAACCACCTTTTCCAATATATTCAGGAAAAGGGGATCCTGATGTACACATTAGCCAATTTGAGCACATGTGTATTGTGAACAATGAGAATGGCGATGATGCCAAGATGAGACTGTTTCCTTGTTCACTTATAAAGAAAGCAAGTGAATGGTATGCTAGATTCCCTGATAATCATTTCCTAACCTGGAATGGCTTCAATACAACATTCCGAAATAGGTTTAGGAGAAGTAAAACTGAGGATGAAGTGTATGGAAGTTTACAACAGTTAAAGCAAAAGAAGCATGAAACTGTTGAGGAGTATATGGAAAAGATGGAATTGATGATGAAAAAGCTGGCTGCTGTACTAGCACCAGGTTTACAGAAGACTTGGTTTGTGAGTGGACTAAGACCAGAGTTGCAAAAGAAAGTGGATATGTTACCCCATAATACAGTGGAGGAGGCATTTGAAACAACGAACAAAATTGAGCAATTGGGAATGCTCAGGAGAGAGAAAATGGATGATGAGGACTCTGAGGATGAGTCAGATGAGGAAGAAGAGTAAGAGGAAGGAAAAGTTGAAGAGGGATAACTATGAGAAAAAATTAGAAGAAATCTTGAAGAAGTATGTCACAGAGGCTGCAACACATTGGAGGAAGGGTGTTTGGTGTGCAAAGTGCCAGAATGAAGGCCATACCACCACTGAATGCCACATGAAGGAGAAACACTGTACTATCTGTAAAATGGATAACCATTCTACTGAGAATTGTTACTACAACAGAAGGACAACAGCAAGAGAACCTAGGCAAGTAAGGGTGCATCAAGTGCAGCCCCAGCCAAGAAGAAACAGTGATCAGGACCACTATGGTAGGTCTGGTGGTTATAACAATGGCATGGAAGGGAGAGGTAATTCAAGAGGGAATTACAAAGGAAATTCCAGAGGCAACTATCAGGGTAATCTAAGGGGGAATTACCAGCCAAGGAATCAAGATTACAGAAACAATCCCAGAGGGCGAGGACCTAATGGGGAAGAATTGTGTTACTATTGTAATCAGGCAGGACATCGCAAGGCAGCTTGTCCATTCTGGATCAGACACCAGAATGAGATGAGAGCTCCTATGAATGAGGGGCCAGTGGTGGCAGCTCACATGGTTAGGCCATGTGTTGTACCAGAAGTAAGTACAATGATAGTAACGAGAAGCAAAGCCAAACTAATACCTCCAGTAGATGATGAAGGTGATGATAATGAAGATGGCAGTGATGTACCTGAAGATGATGAGGCTTGGAGAGATGAGAAGGAACTGCACAAGGAAGTGGCAGATACCATAAGGGAAATGCAAAAGAGTACTGATATTCCTATGGCAGATTCCTCTGATTCTGCGAGAGAAGAGGAAGTGAGTGAGGATGAAGGGAAGAAAGAAGCTGCAGAAATGCAAAGTAATGAAGGGACTTTGGCTGAAGTAATATGCCAGTCCAAAGCGGAGATTACCATTGGACAACTATTGGCTGTGGCACCTTATTGTAGACACAGGCTGTATCAAGCAATCAATCGAATTGCCCATGTGACAGGGAACACAGACCTGAACAGCAAGGTGACTAGTTATAATGTGAAGCCGGAAGGGCGAGAAACAGTCATGGACTTTGATGATTCTATGCCAGTAATCCAATTGAGAATTGGAAGCACAGAACTAACTGATGTACTGATAGATGGAGGCTCTGGAGTGAATATCATGACAGACCAATTAAGGCAGAAGCTTGGTCTAAGTAACATGAAACCAGCCCCATTTACAGTAACAATGGCAGATCAAAGAAGTGTACAGCCATTGGGATTGATAAGAGGAGTTAAGATACAGATTCAAAAGATGATCTTTAAGATCACAGTAACTGTGTTGAAAATGGATGAAGTCATGGAAGCTTACTCCTTATTGCTGGGTCGACCGTGGCTGAAACAAGCCAGGGTATTCTATGACTGGAATTCCCAGTTACTAACTGTGCATGATGGGATGCACAAGATACAAATCACCACTAAGAAATCTAGTAGATTACCTGCTACGAGAAGACCTCGAGGGGTCAGGGAGTATGACTGGAGGAGAGGACTTGATGAGGAGCAGGAAGCTACCCTGTTTGTTGCACACCCAGAGTGGGAGCAAGTCGCAGAGATGCAACTGGAAGGCCTAAGTTGTTTAAAATGTATCTGCTGTGGTGTAGTGACAGTAACACCAATTGAGGGTGAAACAAGCAGTTACCCACCACATTTCTATGAAGAAAGAGAGGGAGAAATGGAAATCCTAGAGGAACCAGCCACTGTGAGTTTACAGGATGAAGTGGTGACTGGTTGGACAATCACAGCTGATGAGCAGGTGAGAGAAGTGAATGTGGGAACTGAAGGGGAACCGAGGATGGTGAAGGATTTGGAGCCAGAATTCTTTGAGGAAGCTAAGAGTCTGTTCATCAAATACAAAGATGTATTTGCTTGGAGCTATGAGGATCTGAAATGGATACCACCAGAGATCTGTCAGCATACGATTGAACTGGAACCAGGGTCAGTACCAATCAAACAGGCAAGGTACAGAATGAATCCCAACTATGCACAGAAGGTTGGAGAAGAGATCAAGAAGTTGGCTGAGGCTAAGTTTATATACCCGATAGAGTATAAAACTTGGTTGTCACCCATTGTGATAGTTCCCAAGAAGAATGGTAAACTGAGAGTTTGTGTGAACTATAAGAAGTTGAATGCTTGTACGAAGAAAGATCATTTCCCTTTGCCATTCACAGAAGCGGTATTGGACACTGTGGCAGGCCATGAGATGTACTCATTTATGGATGGCTTCAGTGGTTATAATCAAGTGCAAGTGGCAAAAGAAGACCAGGGAAAGACAACTTTCATCACAGACTGGGGTGCTTATGCATACAAAGTCATGCCTTTTGGACTTTGTAATGCACCAGCAACCTTTCAGAGAGTGATAAGTGAATTTTTTCATGAGTATCTGGATGATTTCATGCAGGTGTTCTTGTGTCGCGCACCTCACTTCGGTAAACTCCCCTTCAAGTCATAGTTACTCGCTTTGATGCGCGCGCCTGACTCCCAACCTGGCCGCCAGGCCAACTTGGAGCTTCGGCTGCTCACCGAGACATAACGGTCCCCCTTCGCTTCCCTCTAAAACCCTCCACCTAATTGGGACTAGGAGAATTCCCTTTGGTAGATGGCAGTCCGGAACAGCTCCCCACTCTTTGGTCGCTTTCCGGCTCGCTCGCTTACTCACTAGTTTTTGGTCACCAACGGGCTTGCACCGTTCTCGGGGTTACTACTCCATATATATACTTCTGTAGCTGTCCGCGGGGGTTTCACAACCAGCCATGCCATTTTATGGCGAACCACCACGAAGACCCTCGATTCCCGGTGGTGAGTCGCGGTGAGTCTTGGCCCGCTCACCACGGCCCCTATGGACCGTGATGAGTCCCAAGACTCCCCACGACTCCCACCACGAGGTCTCCGCCCCCATTGGAGCTGCCGGCAAACAGCAAGGTGCACCCAGTATTCCATGTCTCTCTTTTGAAACCTTACTTCAAAGATGAAGCGCGTCCGAATCGGCATCAAGTGTTGCGTCCGCCACCTATGCTGTTGGATCATGAAAATGAACCTGAGTACGAGGTGGAGGCAATACTTAAGTCGAGGAGGTTCAGGAACCGAGAAACGGAGTATCTCGTCAAATGGAAGGGCTATCATCATGTGGAGGCATCTTGGGTGCGTGCCTCAGAAATGGGAAACGCATCCGAGGCGGTTGCAGCTTTCGAAGGGCGACCTCAAAAGCGGAAGAAGCGTTGATGGGGACATCAACCTTGGAGCGTGGGGGAGGAAATGCATGCTTAGCCCGGTTTAGCTAGCTCAGGAATCCGATTGCAAAAACTTGTATTGTACAAAAATTTGTTATAAAGGAAATGGGTTCCAAATATTGTGCGTCCTATTGTGTTTGGAATGGTGATGCATGGTGTGATTGGCTAGTGTGTAGAATACATGCTAGCTTACAAAAGTGGGAGAGGTAAATTGGGTTAATCGTGTGTTTGCGCAGTGCCGAAATCGGGTGACTTCCATCCAAGGGGCAAGGAAACTTGCGCCTTCTTTGGGAGTTCACGTGCTAGTGCGCACCTGGCGCGTGCGCGTACTATAACTGCGCTACCGAGGGGGTTGCCTTGTAGTGCGGGCTAACGCGGAAGCTACGTGCTTCCGTTCACATACTATAATCGTGTAACCTCGGGACGAAGTCGTAGTGCGGCTTCGGCGTGTTCCCGTACCTCAGGCCAGCATTCCAAGGCGGACCCAATTGTAGTGATTGGGGCACACGGTTGGTTCAAGGTTATCTTCCTAGTCAAAGAGGGTTCCAGTGAACCCTTGCTCAAGGTGAATGCCAAAAGCGGCATCATGAGCGATCGCAAGCAATGTTGTTGCAGTAAGGCGATTCCATCCTCGGGGAGGATCGTTCCTTGACCTTGAAGTAGGCCAAGAGAGTGCACTGGGAGGAGCTGGAGAGGCTCCACCCTTGGCCGGGACTTGGAGGAAGTCGGCCGAACTAGCTAGTGGAGAGTAGAGTCAAGTGTGGGGTTTGGTTCTTTGCCATGGGACGCCATGGTACAGAAACAAACTCCTTGATGTGGGACGTCACAACTTGGATGTTCGTTTCTACAAAATGGACAAGTCGATGAGGACATCGACTCCCTGTTGGTAGGGGTGTGTGTCGCAGCCCTTGCCTTGAGGGCAGGGGGTCGGGACACATGAGGGGCTGCCCCTGTGGTGGGGGCAGCGGCAGCGATAGGTATGGGGGGCTGAGGCACCCTTGAGTGCCCAAGGCACTCAGGGAAGCGGAGGCGCTCACTAGGTGGAGCCCCGCACACCGGGTTGCGGTGGGGGTGGCTCCACAAGGGGTGGTGGTAGCTTAGTGGGACTTAGTGGGGGTGGCATCATCCTCATTCATAACCTTCCGAATGCGAAAGGGTCCCGCATACGGAGGCACGAACTTCGGACTCACTTCCGGAGGTAGTCGGAAATTCTTGATGTTCAACCAGACCTCTGTGCCTGCCTCAAACTTCACTTCCCTCCGCTTCCGATTCGCCTGCCTTTCATACCGTTTCCTAGCTTTGGCAATATTGTACTTTGCGAGCTTCAACAAACGCTCGCGTTCTTCCAGTACCGCCGCTACTGCCGGTTCCTCAACGTCCTGGGCGGCCCAACTTGTCGGCACCAGAGGTGCTTTTCCATAGACCAACACGAAAGGGAAACTCCGTTGCGGAGTGTTCTGTGTTATTATAACAGAACTCTGCCGCGTCTAAGTGTTCCATCCAGTCTGATTGGTCTGCCGACACGTAATTCCGCAAGAATTGCTTCACTACGGAATTCACTCTTTCCGTTTGGCCGTCCGTTGTAGGTCGAAGGCGGTGCTCATCTTCAACTTGTCCCCATCTTCTTCCAAAGTGTCTTCCAAAAGTTACTCGTAAACTTTGGATCGCGATCCGAGACAATATCCTTCGGGACTCCATGATGTTTTAAGACGTGGGCGAAGTAAAGTCGCCCTGTCTCCTGCGCCGTTGCCGTCTCCTTGGTGGGGATGAATGAACCTATCCACCACCACCATGATTGCATCGAATCCTTTTGACAGCGGCATAGCAGTCATGAAATCCATCGAGACGCTTTCCCAAGTCCCCTCTGGAATCGGCAAGGGTTGTAACAGCCCCGCTTGCTTTTTGTACTCGCTCCGGTTTTGTTGGCATGTGGTGCATGTCTTGACATACTCCTCTGCCTCCTCCCTCAGTTTGGGCCAGAAATACTTTTTCTCTCAAGAGTGCCGCAGTGCGCTTGGCTCCACCGTGGCCCGCAAGCGGGCTATCATGGCATTCTCTCAAGAGACTATCCCTGATCCTTCCCTTCGGCATGTAGAGACGCTTTTGCTTATACCGGAGGAGTCCATTTTGCAAGTGGAACTGCGATTTAACCCCCATCCTCAAGTCCTGCATCACGGACTTCGCCAGCTCATCCTTCCGGCAAGCCTTCCGGATCTTCCTTTGGAGTGCCGTCTCGCCCTTGTACACCAACAAGAGCTGCTGCTTTCTACTTAAAGCATCGGCCACCACATTGTCCCGTCCCGGTTTGTACTAGATATCCACGTCGAACACTGCCAAAGTATCTTGCCACCTAAGTTGTTTTGGGGACAACTTGGGCTGCGTGGCAAAATACTTCACCGTGACATTGTCCGTGAACACCTTCACTGGGTTGGAACCAACATAGTGGCGCCAGAGCTCAAGGCAATGCACCACCGCCTTCATCTCTTTTTCGTGCGTCGGCCACCGTCGCTCCACTTCATTCAGTTTCTTACTTTCGTAAGCCACTGGACGTCCATCTTGCATAAGTACACCCCCAATCGCGAAGTCCGATGCATCTGTATGAATCTCAAATGGACGATCGAACTCCGGGATTTTCAAGACTGGAGCTTCCGTCATCCGCTGCTTCAATTCAGCAAAAGCTTGGCAACAAAAGGTGTTCCATGCCCAGACTTTAGATTTACACAGAAGGTCTGACAGCGGCCCCGCAATCTTGGCTAAATTTCTCACATACTTCCGGTAATAAGAGGCGAGTCCTAGGAAGGATCGCACTCCCGGGACCGAAGTCGGAGGCTCCCAGTCCAAGATCGCCCTCACCTTTCTGTCATCCATTTTGATCCCATCCTGTGTAATCACATGCCCCAAGAACTCCAATTTCGTGACCCCAAATTCGCACTTTGAAGCTTTGGCATACAGCTTCCCTTCTCGCAATTTTTGGAACACCCTTTTGAGGTGCTCCCGGTGCTCCTCCTTTGTTTTCGAGTACACCAAGATGTCGTCGATGTACAAGATCACAAAGTCATCCAACCACTCCTGGAAAAGGCTGTTCATCAGCGTGCTAAATGTCGCTGGTGCATTGGTGAACCCAAAAGGCATCACCAAGAACTCATATGAACCATACCTTGTCCTGCACGCGGTCTTCTCCTCATCTCCTTCCGCCACCCGAATTGGTGATAGCCGGAGCGCAAGTCGATCCGGCTGAAATACTTCGCTCCTGCTAACCGATCGAAGAGGTCGTCGATCCTCGGCAAAGGGTACCGGTTTTTGATAGTCACCTTATTCAGAGCCCTGTAATCGACACACATCCGCAGTGTCCCATCCTTCTTGTCTGCGAATAGCACCGGGGCTCCGTAAGGTGACTTACTCGGCCGGATGTACCCCTTTGACATTAGATCCTTGAGCTGAGTCTTCAGCTCGACCAACTCTCTGTGGCTCAACCGGTAGGGCGCCTTGGCAGGCGGTTCCGATCCCGGTATCACCTCAATCTTGTGGTCAACTCCTCTTCGCGGTGGCAAGCCGCTTGTAAATCCTCCGGCATCACATCCTGGTATTTCTCCAAAATCCCCTTGATCCAATCTGGGCTTGGTTCCCCATCGCCTTCTCCTTTCACTTCTCTAATGTAAAGCAAAAACTGGGGCTCGTGTGCCTCCTCCACGGCCCACTCCTTTGCTGATAGAAGGTTTATTCGCCCTCCCACGGATTTGGGCGTTTCAGACACTCGTAAAACCTCGCCACCATTCCCACATGGCAGCGTGACTACTCTCTTGCGGCCATCTATGACCGCTCCGGATTTGCTCAAAAAGGTCATCCCCAAAATGAGATCCACTCCATCAATCTCGCAGATGGTGAAGTTCTCACGTCCCCCAACTCCCCAGTTGAAGAGGAACATCAATCGCCAACCTTGTCGCCAACTGTGGTTCTCATTTGGCAGAACACACCTCAATAGAGGCCCCAACGTCACTTGTCGGGAGTCCCAGCTTTTGTGCCGTTGCCGGTGTCATGAAGGAGTGCGACGCTCCTGTGTCCCAACAACGACACATTAGTTCCGGATATTATCCCATCCACAAACAATAACTGACTCCCTTTTCGTAAGGTGCCAGTTTCCTGATACAACTCACAAGAAAATTTGCCTACCTTGCAAGTCCTGGCGACCACCGCTTCCACCAAGCGACTGATGGTATCTTCCGACAGCTCCGTGGTCGCCCGAGTCATGTTCAATTGTCGGGGCTTCGTGCACTTCTTGGCCATGTGCCCGGGCTCCCCGCAATTGAAACACACTCCATCAAAGGTCGCCTTCTGTCCGCCATAAGCCGCTCCACCGCTTTTCCTTTCAAAGCACCGGGTGCCGCCTTGACGTGTGAAGGCCCTCCCTTCGATTTCCACGTGCCATTTTTGCCGCGTGGCCTATCCCACTTCTTTTCCGGTCGGAAGGAGTCACCTTCCCGCCGAATCTTCTTGTGGTTCAGCTCCGTACGGCCTTGTCTTTCACCCCTAGGGACGAGGTTTGCTATTTCATGAGCATGAGCGGCATGAGCGGCATGAGCAGAGTAGTAACACAATCGGTTTTCATGAGCAGAAGTACAAATTTCGAAAATAAAAAACAATAAAAAACAATAATTTAATGCAATGTGTCAGGAAAAACAAATATATTATTCGGCCCCTTGAAGGGAAAATTGCACTTTTGACAGTTGTGCTCATGAAATTTCGTCTTCCGCTCATGCCAATTCCCAGCGACATGTGCAAATATGGCGCCGAATTTCGCGGTAATAGGGTCCGTAACCTGAAAAAACGGCGACGTATTTCGCGGCAATAGGTCTGTCTGGCGAAAAATGGTGCCGAATTCCGCGGCTATAGGTCCCCTCATGACAGGTAATTCGGCGCCATTTTTCCAGTGCATGTTCGGACTTAGCCAGTTTTCGGCCCAAAAAAAAGAAATTCGGCGCCATTTTTTCCAGACACGGTACCAGTGCATGTTGGGACTTAGCCAGTTTTCGGCCCAAAAAAGAGAAATTCGGCGCCATTTTCCCAAACACAGGTACCAGTGCATGTTGGGACTTAGCGAGTTTTCGGCCCCAAAAAGAGAAATTCGGCGCCATTTTTTCCAGAAATGGCCCCACAACTGCTTCTGTTGGATCTCAGTTTGAATGGAATATTGCCTCATTCCAGGAGTTTTGGGGTGCATTTCATTACACTGCAAAAAAAAAGTCTGATACAGCAAAATGCATTTGAAAATATCCATATGGAGGATTCCGTTTGCCCCATCAATGATTTCTGGAATCCCTAAGGAGGAGTTTGTGCAGCTCGTTCACGCTCAACGCCGGTGCATGAATAAAGTCATCAATAGTCACGTTCATCTCAACCTCTTCAGGTAAATGTAATACAGATGCTTGCACGGATAATACTTCGAACCCTTCTTTGCTTCCATCAACGAGAAGTCCGTACAGTTGCAAGTCGGCTCCACTCCAATCGTAATTGTGTATACATCGTCGCGTACAGCCGACCGGCCGTTGCCATCCGATACACACGCCAAGGCCGGGTGGGGGTACGTCCACGGAGCTCTGAATAGTGCAAGCCATCCCAAGAGCATTGGCAATCCGAGTCTTATTCAACTGTTGGGAGGGTGTCGTCTCTTCACTCTTCCAAATCGCATTGTGGGATGTGCAGAATTGTCCAATCCGTCTCTACTGGACCGAGCAGTCTGCAATGGCTGGGTCTGAGGAACCGGAAATGCGTGGGCCGGGATGTCTGTGCGTTGCACCCATTCGAAATCCTGCTGCAGATAGAGCATCCGCCTCATTCTGAGAGAGGCTGCAACCCGGTGCAACAGGCCAGACGACCGGAGGCTCCGGCATTCCCTGAATCCCGTACTTGGGCTTGCCAAATCACAGGTTCATTATGTCTGCCTACAGAACCAATGTCTGCGTTGTGGCGTGAGCAAATGTGGGAGTCAAAAATCTGCCGCTGAAACAAGGTGCAGGTACGCACCGTGTGGGTTCCTCCGAATCATCTCACGCACATCGTGCTCTCGTATCCACCCGGATGGCGCAACACTTCCCCTCGAAATGCCGGCACTTGTCCTCGCAATTCTCCACTGTGACTCCGACACTCTGTCTCCACAATGGGAATGTTGTATTGCTTTACTACAGATGGCTCGTTATGTTGCCGGGCAAACGCGCCCCTGTGCTCAAAGAGATGGCGATCTTGAACGTGCAGGACTTCGGTGCTCGACGAGACCTCCTCGGACAACATCACCGGACCACGAGGGAGCGTGCGATATTCTTGTCAGCCTCGCCATGAATCCTCTTCTTCCGCCAGTGCCTCGTCAAGTCTTCGTCTCACGGACGGGTATGAACAT